>JACYFF010031957.1:17573858-17615062 GCA_017589665.1 Selenicereus undatus
TTCAACCCAAAAATCAACACCAAAGTTGGGTTCACTACAATTTTCAAGAACAAAAAAAAAAAACCACATAATCAATTACACAAAGCAAAATATAATTACAAATTTAAAACTCAGATATTTAAATTAAATTAAAGGGCTCTTCCCCATGGAATTACTGTAACACCCGCATCCCCTAGGGTCATGAGCGTTATGTTTTCTTAATTCTTACTTAATTTCTGTGGTGAAACGGACAAAGTTTCCTCTAAAAACTGACCGTTTCCAGGCTAAAAGCCTTACAAAAATCCCCTGCAAATCAACGAAAGCGCATAATATTTAAAAGAAACTCAACGGCCACACACCGGAGTTCATAACTCAACGAGCCACCCGCTCGGAGTACACCAAACAGAATAGTTCTTTAACACATGATAATCATAACTCTTTGTTTCTCAGACAACCAACCTCAACCTAAGGCAATATTGAGCTGTGCAGACAGAAAAATTAAAGCATCTCAAAAAAAAGATATGATAAGCTTTAAATTGGACTAATAGATCTCATCATGAGCAATCTAGTTGCATGCAGGTAGTTTAACTCCACACTCCTATATCAACTGCTACATCAAATGACTTTCAACTCCAGCATCTGTCAACTTTGCAGTGCGGCTTCTTACTTGCTCCATGGAGGAATGGTGAAATTCAAATGCTTTGCAACCAACTCAGGCTCCCCCCCAGAAATCAACACCGTAATTTAAGTATTCAACCCAGAAATCAACACCGTAATTCAAGTATTCAGCCCAAAAATCAACAGCAAAATTGGGTTCACCATAATTTTCAAGAACAAAAAAAAACCACACAATCAATTACACAAAGCAAAATACAATTAAAGATTTAAAACTCATACATTTAAATTAAATTAAAGGGCTCTTCCCCATGGAATTACTAGACAGAGAGGGGTGGTTTAGAGTTTGGAGTAAGAGGGGGTGTTCGAGAATCCAGAGAGAGAGAAGAGAAAAGAAGAGAAGAAGGCACTGTAGCAGTGCCTGTTTGCAACCAACTCAGGCCACAAAAACAGGGACGCACCTCGCCTGATTCACCACCCAGAAGCCCCCCTGACCAGAGAGAGAAAGAATAGAAAAGAAGAGAAGAAGGCACCTCGCCATGTTTGACACCCAGAAGCCCAAAGTACCTGACCAGAGAGAGAAAGAACAGAAAAGAAGAGAAGGGTACGGCCACTGTAGCAGCGCCTCTTTGCAACCATAGGAAGCCCGGGCACAGGGAAAACCACAACAGAGATACCAACCCCAAACCAATAAACTCTAAAATCCTGTGCCAGTATCTGACCATCGTTTTGTCTCTCTCATTTTTTCAAAACCACAAAAGAGATAGCCACAGCCCCTGACCATAGCATGATCTGCATCTCTCTTTGCTGCATTTCAAAACCAAAGTAAACATATGTGAAAGTGTACTTACCTAATTCATCCAAAAAAAACATAAGCACATCGTCAAGCCTTTATATTTCACGTTAAGGAGCTGAAGATGGTGTTGTTGTGCTGTGTTGCTGTGGAATAATAACATTCTTAAGAAGCTTGATTTCCTTGAGAAGTTCTCCTATATCTCTTTGATGGCTAGCTTCCATGTCTGCAATCTTCTTTTGATGTGATGCTTCAAGCTGCTCGATGTTTATCACTCGATTTGTCAACTCACTAAGTAGTTGTTTTTTTTGTTGAAGCTCAGCTTTCAGGTCTGCCTTACTCGGTTCAGGTCCCCTAATATCCTTCGGTTTGACACCGGCTCCAAAGCAAATTACACGGCCTCGATTTTGAGGTCCAAAACATTTTTCTACCAATTCAAATCCGATGAATTTTTTCCAGATTCGTCCACAATCTGGTCCTGCCAAAATAAAAATATAAAGGTTCAAACACGAATGAAAATCCGAAAAAGTTGAAAAGTATTACTAGTTCACAGCAAAAATAAGTAAATATGTTGTATATGTAATGCTGCATCTTCTTCATTCAATGTGCCATCCTTTCTCTTTCGGGTTGCTTTAAAGATCTCAGCAATGTTTGGTACCTTCCCGTCCTTGCCCCCCTATTGCAACATGTCGAACAAAGTCAAATAATGCTTAATGTGTAATTTTTTTCCCCACTCTGAAGCCTCTATTAACAGTCAAGACCTCTAGCATCAGAGGCCAAAAATAATACATTCAAAAAAAAATTTACGAGCAAATATTAAAACAATTGCCATTCATTTCTGATTCACTGAAGCATACTGATTTTACGACCAAATATTAAACCAATGCTTCAATGTACCAAATCCTCGGGGAGCAACATACAAAAATATACAAAAACAAGAAAGGCCGCTGTTTTTTTATTTGCATACATACCAACTCGTCATAGATGATTTGCCGAATCGGCTTGCTACCAGTACGAGGAAGCATTGTCAACTGAGCTCGGTTCTCAGAATTTATAGCACTCTTGATCTACAATTCACATTGTTTGAGTTATACAAGAATGAACGTATGTAAAAGAGTAATGGAAAAAAAAATTGGAAAATGATTATGTCTTCAACTACCACAATTCGGAGTATGTACCTGAAAATCAGGGTCTGTGGAATGCTCTAGCACCAACCATTCCCAATCTTCTTTCAGCAAGCTTTTAGGTACATTCTTCGGAGAGAGTGCTTCCTCCAAACTAGATACCTTTTTCAGGTGTAGTTGCTTCATTTCTCCCCGCCATTTGTTCCATAAGTTCCTTGCTTGTCGCATGATGCTGGTGCGACGATGCTGAAGACCACCTCCTTCAAACTTATCCTATCATACCAAACAAATAAAATATCTATCTCACTTTTCACGTGCATTATTCCTGGGTATAAGTTTAATGGAAATAAACAGTAAATAGAACTCATCCTATCATACCAGAATAGCATTCCATAATTTGTCCAAATCTTTGGAATCGATTTCATTCCAACTATGCACTTTGATCGGTAACATGTGATGATCACGAACAAGTTTGCCGATATGTCTTGATAGAGGGCATTGGTTTTCACCCACCGGCCCATTGTTGTAGAAGGCTATTCGAAGTTTTTGCCCATCTTTCAGAGTTGCCACTTGCCTAACCTTGTTTCTTCCTCTTGGTCTTGAAATAATGCCTCGCTTTCTTTTTCTTCTTTCAGCACTAACACGAGCTGCAAAATGAAAATGTCAAGTTCATTTTTTAAAAAAATTTTAAAAGTACCAGGAAATAACACACTAGAAAAGAATAGCCCTGGACTGTTTCACACCTTCATTATCCGGAGAATCATTCTCAGATGGATTAATAGCTTTCCTTGTAAGTGTTAGCTTTCCACCACCTATGAAAGCATCATTACTTGCAGAATTTTCACATCCTTTTTCTTTACCACTGTGTGCTTGCAGGATGTCATGTGCAGTTACAGGAAATTGCTCCGCCAATACATTCTATAAACGTCAAATGCAGTAAGATGGATAATAATCACAGGAAAACATATAATTTTGAATAAATAAAACAGTAAAAGGCGAAACACATACCACATTTTCCTTCTGCGCACTTGTCGTATCATTATCCTTTTGTGAATTTCTTGTACCATTACCCTCTTGTGCAGTTACCCCGTCATTCTGCTTTTGTGCTTCGAGCAGAACAGACTCAAGCCTATGAATACAGAGAAGTTGTTAAGGGTGTGTAATTCTCATGACAAAGATCATCAAGCTATGAGATGCAGCGTATATCTTCATCACCAAGCTGGAACTTGCTAGTTGTTATGAATGGAAAGCTGCTCTAACACATTCTAACATCAAACAAAATTTTAGATGGTTTGTAACCCATATAGAAATATATAATTATGAACAAATACAATAGTGAAAGATACAAGGTTTACCACAATTTTCTTTGTTGCATTTGCCTTATCTTGGGATGTACCCTCCAGAGCATTAACATGTTCTTCACTTGGGTTTTGTCCGACTGAAGATTTAGGGCAGGAAGACTTCTTCAGACCTGATAAGCGTCCACGACATAGGAAACCGGGTGCTACGAACCTTGCCTTTGCTGAGTTCTTCCCTATAGGTGTCGTACCCCCTAATTAGATAAGAAATTACAAGATTAATTATAAATCAGAATATCAAAAATACAAAAAATGTAAGTGTAATATAGGAAAAAAATAAAGCTAAAGCATGAATCAATTTATGATATACAGCTAACACAAACTCAGATCACACTATATGTAATGTTTGGTTTTTCTATGCAATGAAAGCATTTTGAACTTCAAAATAGAACAAATAATGAAGAATGGTAGCCATCAATAGCTAATGATAACTCATTTTTTCCTAGATGTTCTGGTTTTTCTAGGCAAAGAAGACATATCAACAGCCTCTACTTGTACATCATTTCTATAGTACGCATTAGCATATTCAAAGTCTTCATTTGATGTTGATGTAGCAAGTTCGACATTAAATGAAATGCTCTGTTGGTAAGCTTCATTGGTCTCTTCTACGCTTGCTTATCCCTTATCTTCCTCAAGAGCTGAGTCATATGAATCTCTAGGTTGAACCTTCACCACCACACGCCAACCCTTTTGACTAATATCATTCACATAGAAAACTTGTGATGCTTGAGCTGCTAGCACAAAAGGATCATTTGTTTTCAAATGACGTTGACAATTTACGCTGACAAAGCCAAATTTATCTACTTTGACTCCTTTCCTAGGATCCGTATCCCACCATTTACACCGAAAGAATACAACATCATTACCCCCTGTATACTCCAAGCTGAAGACCTCTGTAAGTATCCCATAATAGTCTATGTTAGGTTCTCCATCTCCGGCATTACCCACCACAAGAAATCCACTATTCTGTGTCCTTGCACTAATCTCTCTACTAGTGTGTGAAATTTAAATCCATTAGTAATGTAACTAGTGTAGCTCTTCACATATGGTGTAGGCCCTCGAGCCAACGATGAAAGCTCCTCCCCATGAGGGCAAGTTCCTTGTTCGTACAACTCTTCCACCTATAGAACAAAATCAAATATACAAATTAGACATAATTTAAAACAATTATCAAAACACTTTATCTCAAGTTAATAACTCACTTTAGCCTTAAACCACTCCTTAAAGTGGTTGTTCTTCTCATCCTCTGTCATCTCCTTCGAACAACTCTCCAATATAAGATAATGCTCTCTACAGAACATATAACATTGGTATTTGCCCCTAATAAAATGACACTAGTTAAAATTATTTAAAAGATGCAACTTACTGAATAAAAGGTAACGCTTCAGGGCAATTCATCAAAGCATACATATGGGCGTGTTGTTTTTCCGTCTCATCCATGTCGCACATCTTCATTGCTCCAAGTGGCCTTCCGGGATGCGAAAAAATACTTAGCATCTTGCCATGTTTGACACCACCATCATCATTTCGCCCTATACGATTTACTTTTGTCTCAATCCCATGTAAGTATCTGGAGCAAAGAATAATACACTCATCCGCAATATAGCCCTCTACCATGGAACCCTCCGGACATGCCCTATTACGAACACGTGACTTGAGTCTAAAGAGATCTCGTTCCCCTGAATACATCCAACGGAACTGAACTGGCCCACCAATGATAGCTTCATCTGCCAAATGGATAGGTAAATGCAACATGACATTAAAACATGCCAGAGGAAACCACCTTTCCAACTTGGACAAAGTTAGTGGCATTTGGGCCTTGATTGCTTCCAAGTCTTCTACCTTCAATGTCTTAGCACACAAAACATTAAAAAACATAGACATTTCAATAATTGCCTCGCTTACTTCCTTCATAGGCATGCCTGTGCGTATAACTAGAGGAAGTAATCTTTGGAGAAGAATGTGGTGATCATGGCTCTTTAATCCTGAAATCTTACATTCTTTCATATTCACGCACCTAGAGATATTTGAGGAAAAACCATCCGGTACCTTAACTTTCTTTAGAAACTTGCATAACTCTTGCTTTTGCTTTCGAGATAATACATAAGGAGCTGGTGGTAGCTCAAGCTTGTTACCCTTTTCACGAGGATGCAAATCTGCCCTAATATTAAAGGCTTGCAAATCTAATCGAGACATGGCGGTATCTTTCGTCTTTCCCTTCATGTTCATGATAGTTCCGAGAATGATATCAGACACATTCCTTTCAATGTGCATAACATCCAAATTATGCCTTAGTAAATTGGTTTCCCAATAAGGCAACTCAAAAAAAATGCTTTTCTTATTCCAACTATCGCCCCTTTTTTCAGGGTTAACTTTCACTTTCACATGAGGAGCTTTGCTCAAGGGAATTCCCTCTAGATCACGTACCTGGTTGACAACATCGCTTCCACATAGTGGGATAAGAGGTCCTTCTAACTCTACATTGCCAAACCAATCTTTCTTTTTGCGCCAACCATGATTCTTAGGCAAGAAACGTCTATGGCGCATGTAAACTTGTTTTGCACAATGTTGCAATCTTAGAGAGTGAGCGTGCTTATGACACACTGGACAAGCAAGCTTTCCCTTGGTGCTCCATCCAGACAAAATTCCATACGCTGAAAAATCATTTATGGTCCACAATAAAGCTGCATTAAGCTTAAAATTTTGCCTTTTGGATGCATCATATGTGTCAACCCCTATTTCCCATAACTCTTTCAGTTCTTCTATCAAGGGTTGCAAGTAAATATCTATTGCATCACCAGGACCTTCAGGACCAGGAATGATTAAGGATAATATAAAGTTGGCTTGTTTCATGCAATTCGAAGGAGCCACATTGTAAGGAACAAGTATCACAGGCTAAATACTATAAGGAGTCGATGTGTTGGAAAATGGTTGAAACCCATCACTTATCAACCTAAGCCTGACATTACGTGGTTCTGAGGCAAAATCCTGGTGAAATTCATCAAATGTTTTCCATGCTTTAGAATCAGCGGGGTGCCTCATAACTCCATCTTCAATGCGTTCCTCATAATGCCAGCGCATCTCAGCTGCTATCTTGGAACACATGAAGAGACGTTGAAGTCGTGGCTTCAATGGGAAATGGCGTAAAACTTTAACTGAAATTTTCTTCCCATTTTCCTTTCTCTTTTCTTCCCCGCTATGCTTCTCATCTTTCCACCTTGATGCATGACACACTTTGCAAGCATCAAGTTTTGCATCTTCTTTCCAAAATAGCATGCAATCATTCCTACAGGCATCAATCTTATTGTATGAGAGTCCGAGGCCTTTAATTGTCTTCTTAGCCTCATAATAGGACTCTGCTAGGGTAGACCCAGATGGCAGCAACTCGTTCTTTAGAAACTCTAGCAACATAGTAAATGATTCATTACTCCACCAACCAAGAGACTTAATATGTAGCAATTTCACCATGGCAGATAATTTAGAACAAGTAGAGCATGGATACGCAGGTTGCTCAAAGTCCTTTATTAACCTAAAATTTTTTTTGGTATCATCATTAGGTTCCTCTGTACAATCAACAGCATTTGATGCTCCCATCTCAACACCTTTTTGAGTGAGACCATAATAAATAGGAAATAAATCCTTAATTATTTCATCCATTTCATCATCACTTTGAGAATCACCATCTAAATCGTCCTCTACGCCAAATTCATCTTGCATCTCATCATCGTCACATTCAAGGTCATCGGCTTCTTCTCCATGATGATACCAAAATGTGTAACCTTCAAGAATCCCATATGCTATAAGATGTGTTTCAACCACATCTCCTGTATGCTCACTGGAGTTGCAACATTTCACACAAGGGCATTTGATAACTTGGGTTGCCTCCCCTAATCTATCAAATGCAAACGAAAGGAAGTCCTTTATTCCTTCGTTATATTCATCACTAAGACGATCAATAGAAGACAGAGTCATCCAACTCTTATTAGGTGCCATGTCTGTGCAAATAAAGTAATTAGTAGTACCTATACATAAATAGCAAAACAAATAAAACGAAGATATGTGAAGATAAACAAGAAAGTAATGCTCTCAAACAATTATGGCCAAATACGATGGAAAAACATACTGGCAAAACATGTTTTATCAACAAACTTTGACTAATATGAATACCAAATAATCAAGGACAAGACATTGACAAGTCACTAAAGAACTCCAGAAAATATCACACAAAAATCAAGCCCAAAAATACTTATCTTTGCTTATGTTTTTCTTACCATCTCTACCATTAGTAGGAGTTGATACATCTCCTTTCTGTCTTGAAGTAAACAATGACCTTCGAATTAGTTGTTTCCTTGTCAATGGTAACTCTATAGGAGTCTGAGACACATAAGTCATATTGGTTTTCCCAGCACACTCTACATTTGTAGTAACTGAAGGTTCAAAAAGGTTGTTGTTTTGGTCTATTACCTCACTTTCATCGACAAAGTTATAGGTAACCAATGGCAAGGTAAGCCTTTGAAGAGGTTTATCAATCACATATATATGGACAATATTGCACTTCCGAAGTTTGGGTGCCATATCTACACTCCTTGTCACCAATAATCCTTCTCAACTCACCACCTCCTCTAGAACTCCTCCACCATAGTTCAGTCACATTGCCCTCATAATTGCAATCCTCTTTCAACAAAGAACCCAACTCAATGAAAGACAATTTATCATAGTCATAGTCAAGTTTAGTACAACCAATCTCTCCTACATAACGAATTTTCTTATGCCTTTCCTCAAAGTTACCCCCATAATGGAAGTGCAACGTAATTTTAAAATCTAAAAGCATCTGCAATTTCAAAAATCACATCGTTAGTCTCATGAAGCATGGCATCTTTCACCAATAAAGATTTTATAGTAGCATCTATAGATGACAGTATAAAATTATAGTACTAGAGGACAACAAGAAAACGCTTTGATGGCTCTGAAGACACAAATTGGAGAGAAACAAGAAGGAAAAATCACATCAATAATATTCCCTCTTAGCAACAAGCAAACAAGCAAACTGCAGTGACCATTTAGGACAGAAATAATATTCCCTCTTAAAAACATACTAATTACGACAATCTTTATCCTCCATCGTAAATGGGTGGTCGTAAATAAATAAATTTCTAGTAGTGAACTCAAGAACCCTCTGCAGTAAATTAGGTAATTGTAAATCCTCAGCCATAAGATGGTATATGAGGGGACTAGACCCCTTTATCATCCCCATGATGATCTATTGGTTTTCAAATTGATAATGACTAATTATGAAATTAGTCGTGTACTTGTAGATATTGGCACTCTAATATATGTAATGTTCTATGATTGTTTTACGAAGCCTAGGTTGTAAAATAAGGATCTAGCTCAAGCCTTGTATCCCATCGCAAGATTGACAGGACATACAATTTACCAAAATGAAGAGATCAAGTCGGCCACTAGGGTAGGAACTCAAAAGGCAAAAATCATATAGGTGATGGTTGACTTTGTGGTAATGGATGTGTTTCCTGTCTGCAATTTGATTGTGGTATGACCACTCCTAAACTCTTTAAGGACAACACTCTTTGCCAACACCTAGAGTTGTAATATTAGGCAGATTAGTAGGAAGGAACTCAATGTTACGTAGCAACTTTTTAAAAGCCTTTGTACCACTCCTTGAGTTCTAGTTAGGAGAGGCATCACATGGCAACAAGAGACATGTAATGCAACTGTTCGAGTTTAATGTTGTGATGATTCTAGAATTAGACAACAGGGATGCAGAGAACCCTAGCTGAACATAAGCAGCAATGATAAGAAATGCCAATAGAACAACATAAGTCCAGGACAATACGTATAAGGACTAACCAAATTTGTAAAATCATTAAAATTGGTACTCTAGTGATATGCAGATATGTTTGCTTATATAGTGCAGGAGATGCCAGGGATATATCTAGAGATTATGGTGTACAAATTGGCTATAAATCTTTTGGCAACACCAGTGAACCATAAAAGAAAATTTTTTGAACCTGACAAGAGACAAGATAATTTCAGAAGAGGTGTAGAAGCTGCTATATATAGGATTCATCAAGAAGTGTTACTATTCTTGGTGGCTGGTTAGTGTGATGATGGCAAAGAAACCAAATAGTGCCTAAAGGATGTATGCATTATACATATTTGAATAAAGCCTATCTAAAAGATTGCTTCCCACTTCTAAATTTTTATTAAAAGATAAAGTTCATATGATTTTGAATTAAGCGAATCCTAGTCTCGTAGCTTAGTTGGTTAAGCCTATCCAGATTTGAATTAAGCAAATCCTCTAATTATTTGGAACTCAACTAGGAAATCAGATTGTGGCAGTCGGATTCGGCTTGTGAATTCTAGCCTATAGTTGTGATAAGTGGCTCGAGCCAAGTAACGCATGAACAAGAAAACTTAGATTTTGATGGCATCCTGGCTCCATGGCTTATTCAGTTAGCGCTTGGTCTTCTTAGCTAAAGGTCTCGAGTTAAGCCTCCTCGAAGCCAACTAAATTGTTCTGATATTCTAAATTTTCTTTTGGTGCTTTTCTCCAATTCTGAAGTCTTGAAGTCATCTTGTGTTTCATTAATTTTTATTTAATCGTAATCTGATTTGTTTTATATGTTTCGTTATTACATCAGCAAAGCTGTGCCATTTCCCATGGTATACATGTATTTCTTTTTTTGGTTTTCATGGTCAGAGTTGTAAGAAATGCTATCGACTAGGACCCAATTAGTAGTGCTGGCATGTCACTTGACTTCTTGGCTCACTGCACACTACCCTTGGCTCATTTTGCGCCACTTGGTGTACGAGTCACCTAAAAAGCAATAAGCTTTTACAATGGTCTTCATCCTATAATGAGGTCTTTTTGAACTCCATGAACTAGGCGAGGTTTTATCCCGGTTAATGACAGCCTGACTACGGTCCAAACCCACGCATGTAGTCCGTAGAATAGCAAGTTCGTTAATGAGGACACATCCATGACAAAGTATTGCTTCTTTCTTTTCTTGATGGTAGAATGGAATCAAGTCAAATAGAGAGCACATGCGAGTTGCGACAACAACGTCCAAAAAAAAAACTTCAGAATGGTTTAAAACATCTTATCAATGCTCATTTTCTAGTCCCTTTTTCTTCAACTTAAAAGATGATATTCATCGAATCACATTCTAAGTTTATATTGATTTTGATTCATATTAGAAGAAAAAAATCAACAAATTTCTAAGCCATAAAAACATTTAACTAGAGAAAAGGGAAGAAAATGTCATTTTTCATTTTTTATACTCAGGATATTTTTTATAGAGCACTTAGAACTAATGCAATTACACAGATCCTTCCAACTAAATATTACATTAGGCGAAGATAAAAAATATAAGGGAAGAATCATCTCAATGTGATGCGATTATGAGGTTGACACATCTCTATGAGTTTTGATTTCGAAGAACACTTGTTATGAACTATGAATTGCTTAAAAATAGATAGTTGCTTGCATTCAATTTGCATGTCATCAATCGCAAGAAATTCTATTGATAAGTGTCCTAAGTCACTGACTCCCTAAAGATCCAATGCCAAAGCCCAATCACATTGAACTCTCACTATCAAGGGTGTGGACATACCTGTCAAAAAGCAGCCCTTGTCAAAGTCATAAAACTTCCATGACATGGAATGCACTTTTATTAGATCAAAATAAATTTTAATTTACGACATTCTGATCAATTGAGTTAAAACTGAAATTTAGTTATCTGTGTAGTTATACTAAAGATTGTATAAACTCTTTGTCGTGGTTTTGAAACTTTGTGTAGAAAAAGCAATGATTCTATGTAGGGTTAGATATTTAGGGTCTCACCAATTCTTAATATTATGAAGTATGAACCTATTGACGCAAAAATATTGAGAAGCTTGATACCAAAGTTCAATCATGTAGTAGCTGTCATTGAAAACGTTGAACACTTATTAGCTCCTTATCAACGTTGATGGGATTATTTTAAGTTCATGAGGTAAGAATCAATAAATTTCCTGAAAAGACAGAAGAGAAGGTATCCTAAGAAAATTAAATGAAAATAAACTGCGACAAAAGCAGAAAATGACTGTTCATTAAGTAGAGGTTGGGGAAGAGGAGTTGTTCAAGGTGGTCAGGGTTGTATTTGCTATAATAGTAGAGGCAAAGTGAGCAATCATAGGTACAACTACCCCAGTGAGTAAGGTAAATGAGATATGAGAACATACAAGCTAATTATTGCTTCAAAGATTAGAAAATGAATTTCGGAACAAAAAATGTAGAGAAAATCAAGGTGTTTTTTTATGCTGTGAAACTAACTGTAATCCATGGGACTAGTGATTTGTTGACAACGGCCGTTGAAATCGCATGAATAGCTTGAAAGCCCTACCAGAGGAGCTTAATAAAACCCAAAGGATAAAGGAGTAGCTTGGCAACAGAAGGGAGCAATAATTTTAAAGGAAGGCTATAGTGGGTATATGCAACAAGCCAGCTGAGGTGCATTTTTCTCTAGCAAAGAACCCATGTCAATTTCATATTGTAACACAATGCGTTGATGAAACATCCTAATCACATCAGGTCCAAGTATTTAGGTTTATAGTTAGTTTAAGATACGTTGTCAAGAAAATTGCATTTAACATGGGTTCAATTAGGCAACTCTTAGCTCAAAATAATATGCTGAGGTGATCAAGTAAAATTAGTTCTCTTACATACAGTATCACTTGGATCTGGTAAAGGATTGGATAATCTAGTCTAGGACCATCCAAAGATAGACGCAAGTTTGCCCAACAAGTCTTATAGGTTGATACAAGTTCCATGTCACATAGAAAAACGCATCAAGCATCCACGTCTCACACTTTCAGATAAGCATCAAGAACCTAAACACTACAATTAAAGACGCATCAAGGCCTTGCATAACTAATGGCTTCCATCAAAGGCAACTGATCATTGTGAGGTTTCTCTATGACATTCTTAACTTAGAAACCCAATATAGGCAAGCTATTAAGCACAATAAAAGAACAGCTTCAAAATATGAGTTTCACTAGTAGCAAATAATTTGAAATAGAAATTCGACCAACGGATTCGATCAAAGGTAAGTGACCATTGAAAGGTTTCTCTATGGCCTTCTTAACCTATAAATCTAACATAGGCTAGTTATTAAGCACAATAGAGGAATAGGCTTCAAAATACGACATTAACTAGAAGCAAATAATTGGAAATAGAAATTCAGTAAACGCCACATTATTTTGACCATTAAGGCATTTGAAAAATACAAACGAATTTATGAATGAAAGTTTAGAAAATTTGCACATGTTGGATAGAACAACAAATTTGATTCCCAACAGCATTTGTCGAGAATATATCATCAAGAAAGGTATTCAATGATGTTTTAAACTCATCTGGAAGAAAGCTCATCCATTTTTTATCTATAATCATGAAATGATAATTACTAAAACTAGTTATGAACATGGATAGAAAATGAAAACACAATGATTTATCAAACAATAATCTTTAAATAAATTTTAACTATACATTAGACCAACTGTCGTCTTGAATGCTTACCAAACTAATAAAGAAAAAAAATAGTTTAAATCACACATAAAAGCACAATTCACACTACACCAACATAATTGGTTTAATACTAAAATTCTCTAAAAATCGTATACATGCGATAATTAGTTTTCTTTGTCTTAAAAGGGCATTTACATATAATGAGCACCCAACCATATTCCATATAACAAGCATAAGAAACTCTATCAAGAATTGCAAACATGGTATAATATGAAGAGTAATAATCGGTACAAAACCTTAACATAATGACAAAATAAATATTTTCTAACCAAACTTAAAAAATAAAGCATGTTTGGCATTTAAAGTAAAACATGCAAAATTGTTCAAAAAGTCATGGTATATCACTTTCCTAAAGTTTGTGATTTCGAAGTATAAATATGATAACAAATTAAACTACTAGTTCAACTAAAAGGAAACATTTAAATGTTATCATATCCCACACTAAATATAGTACATTAGGAGAGTGAAATTAGAAAATGGAAACCTATAGCCACTCATGATGCTTTTTTTAATGAATTACACTTTATGATTGGAGAAAATAAAATAGGCTCTCATCTCCTCACTCTAAATATTTATGGCATGTGGTATGTTCTTCAAAGAAACTAATTCCAATTGCAGGAGACCTATATATGGAGATTTCTCACCAAAGTACATGAAATGTAGCTCATTTTAACTAACAAGAAGACCAGAATTACAATTTCACTAACAATGACAATGCTTGTTATCATGTCCATGATGATCATAGCGATCACACAAACGTTCATTAAACCTATCAAAACTAATAAATAAACACTAATGTGTAAGAAAAATGTGAGGGTAGTGGACAAATTGGCTAGGCACAAGTAAAGACTGATCAATAAAGACTAATGTGCAATCGAAATTGAACCATTCACAACTTTATATCTAACATGCTCATAACCCTACATTGATTGTACTACTTTGTATCAAGGAAATATTCTACAACTAGTTCTAACTATTATTGTTCTTCATGAAACTTCCCAAGTAAAAGACATTACAAATAGAAACTAATTAGTACTCAACATACAAGATAGAACTTAGATCGCTCTAACAAAATTAGACTTGATAAGTACTTCTCTAAATGAAATTTAAACAACTTAAATAGCTTACCTTCAAACTCTAATAGAGTTGGGACCAACAAAGGACATAATATATGAAGAAATCAACAGCAGTTCTTGTTCACGGAGAGATAAGTGAGAATTTGAAGAGTGAGTTGCACAACCAGTCTAGCCTTGCACCAATACATAGAACGAAGACATGAAATGAATGTTAAGTAATGAATCTAGTAAAATTATTAAATAATTGCTTAAAAAAAAGAACTCCAAAGCACAGAATAGAGTAGCCTAAAATAAAGTGTAAAATTTTTTAACACAAATTCAATACGCCTTTTTTTTTGTATTTTTGCTTCTGTGTTGTTGAATATGCCCTTTCTTGGCATAATCAGCATGAGAATACACTGAATTTCCAACCAAACCTCAGTAACTCCTCTAATTTCAGTCTCAAACCTGAAACATTCCTCATCCTTAATGTCAATTTCTGACATAGACATGCCAACCCTAAGCTTATGCTTATTCCCATTAACTTAGAATTCTAAGCAACATCCAATTGATAACTCAATGCTAAAATAAAGGTTATGGGAGTAGTTCTTTACACAACTACTCAAATAAAGGTTCTGGGAGTAACACAACTACTCAAATTCTTCACACATAGGCAATTTGCAAATGAAGATAGGAGACCTCATAACACTTGTTTCAGAATGTCTATGTGGAATCAATTGGTCAAAACATTTATTGCCCACAGATACTTGCTCCCTCACAATACGTATGAATCAGCTACCCATTGACATGCTTCTAATAATATCAATCAGTACAGAATAACCAGGGGACAATCCATACTCTGTTCGTTGGATTAAAAAAAAAAAAAGAAAGCCTACCAAACATTTGATATTTTCTACCCAAATCCCTTAGAAATATTTTGCATTTCTCAGTAACCCAATAATTTACGCACAATCACAACATAGCTCAGATCTAAAACTGCTCAAAAAAGTGATACAAGGTGCAATTTTGCCTTCTATACATGAAGAGCAGGGTAGAAGGTTGAACAAACCTTGCTAGCAGCGAATCAATGGAAGTCCTAGTTCGGGTACTTGGATTTGTTGAAGAAACCTTCTTAGTGGCGGTTGAATGAGCAATCTCCAACAAGATAACCGAGTGACCCAGATGAGGATTCAGCAGCAAAGGCACTTTTCATCAGATCTAGCAATCAAATCACCAAAAGTGACGAACACGAAGACACGAACTGAAGCAAATGGAGGATGGGAGTGAGGGTTTTATAAAATTAGAACTGGACAATGAATAATCACCCACCGGCTGGAACAGTAACAGAGCGAGAGTAGAAGCCCACGGAGAAGATAAATGAGGGCTGGAGGAGGTTCGAACTTCGGCAGCTGCAGTAATGGTGGCAACGGCGAGCAATAAAACGAGTAAATCTCAAGAAACTACCATTCTAAGGTTTTGACATGGAATTGAAGAAATCTCCATTATAGGGTTCCAGAAATGAAGAGATGAGGAGTAGCTTCAATTCAAACCTGGTAAAACATGCTTCATCGCGAGTTTGGGAACAAAAGCCAGGCCGCTCAATTTTTTCTTTTTCCTTTTTCTACCTAGGCGCTTATTTCAATTTTTCAGTAAAAAACACCCACTCATCATTTCCACTTCCCGCTTTATTTTCTATCTAGGACGGACACCATACAACATTTAGGATGGAAAAATTAATATGTTGTAAGTACCAAAATATTAAGGACGGAAATAATAGTCCTTCTTAAAAACAAACTAATTACAATGGTTTTTCTCCTCCATCGTAAATGAGTGGTCGTAAATAAACAAATTTCTAGTAGTGTCCCTCCTAGCTTCTGTTGTTTTAGCGAGCAGTACTTTGGATAAGGGTTTGGTATGAATAGGTAGCACTTAGGGCTTGTTCTTTGCATGGGTAAATTGGAGTGGGTAAAAGGGTGAAATGGGTTGAAGTAGGTTGAAGTGGGTTAAATTTTTTTTTATGTGATAAAGTGAACTTGGTTAAAATAGTGGAAGTAGGTTGAAATCGGTTGAAGTAGGTTGAAGTGGGTTGAGGTTGGTATTTTAAAATTTACCCACGAAAACGATAGACCCTTAATTGTGGGAAAAGATGGTGAAGGAAGACGAAAAGGCGGAGCATATTATATACAAAGTAGTTTTGGGGGGAGGGGGATCGGGTAGGTGAGACTACCATAAGCCACTGGGTCTACATTGGCGAGTGGGCAGGGGTGGATGCTGGGGGGCAGGTGGTAAGCATGATGTGATTAGAAAATTTTAATTTTACTCCTAGGGTTGGTCTATAAGTCTCATCCCTTTCCCCCACCTCTTTTTTTTTCTTTTTTTTTCCCTTTGAGTTTATGCCTACGGATTTCCAAATCTAACTAATGTTGTGAATGGACCACACAGAACTTGCATGTATGTGCATCTATAATTGTATATCCTAATTCTTGAGTATCAGGTAATGGTCAAATTGAAGTAATATCGACTGCTGCAAGAGTCAAAAAGACATGCTAGTGCGTTGTTCTTGTCATGCGCAAAAGTTGCAAATGCCTAGTGTTGTTCATAGCTTTGTCCTAAGGAAGTAAAACTTAGCTAGCTAAGCATACAACTTTGTGATGTTGGATTTTTTAGTTTAAGGAGTTGGGTATTTCCTATTAGGATAGATATGTGCACAGGTAGGTATCAACTGTTAAGAGCTAGTTGTGTTGCATCTAATTTATACTGATCTTTTGAATTCTGAAAGGGGAAGTGCGAAGCCACAAAAAAGGGAAGAAAAAGGTAATGGTTAGAACTGGTCAAGAAAGGATGAAGAATTAATGCTTAGGGAAGGTGATGATTTGCCATGTGAATCCTAATTTGTGATTTAAAAGGTTAAACTAGTTGTGTTTATTGTTAAGCTTGCTTAGGTTTTCTTATTTTCTGTTTTGCTTACATTCCAAGGACTTTCATTAGCTCTAAACTTGCTTTGGCTGTAATGGCAAGGAGCTTAAGCGAGTTGCACTCCGTGCTCATTCACATTAATAAAATCAATGCTGCATGCAGGCAAGTCTATGGAGAAATTAAGGCCCTATATTGTAGACAATGTGCTTTTAATATCTACTAGGAGGAGTCAGAGAGCTCTAAGTCTATTTCTGTGAATTGGTTGATACACCTTGCTAGATAATAAGCCTTGGTTTTATTTTTCTTTGTCTTTTCAGGAGAAGAGTCTGGACCTTGAAATCAGCAAGGTGTATTTTGTTATGTCACGTTACCACGATGATGGTAGGCTTTGATAAGCCTGTGATCACTGTTATTTAATGTAACCTAGCTATGTTGTGTTGCATTTTTCAATGTTAAGATATGCAGTGCAAGCTACCGTGAATGTTGCACTTATTACTAATGGATATATGAGAAGGCCCCAACATGCCATTCATGGAGAAATTGTTGCTCTGTATAGCAGGTATAAAGGTGGGACTTAGCTGAGGGAAATTCGAAATTCTACTATCAAGATATGCAGTTGTTCTTGCAAATGGGTCCTTAGTTAGTAAAGCAAATCTTGGCATTGTTTTTCTAGATACTTCAACCCAAGTTGTAAGTGTGAAAGGCATTGTCTCATTTGTTGCTAACTCTGATGCCAATGGAACAAGTATGCAGGTTATTTACAGTGATATGGTCCCATTGAAGTAAAGGTGATTTGGTTAGCGGGAGTCAAGAGAAAAAGTATTCGAAGACAAGATAGCTACGGAGGAGTGGAGTGGTATTTTTGGATTTGGTGTAAGGCCAAACTTAAAAAGTTTTTTTTTACTAGTTTTGAAAATATCATTTAAGGGTCTTATTGTGTGTGTTGCGAAGGTTCAAGGATATCCTGGTAGGATTTTTATAGCAGGCTAGTAGCTATCTTTGGAGGCAACCAGCTAATTAAGGCAAAAAGCTTTAGGATTGTTTATGCATTAGTACTTCTTTCACCCTTCTATCCTACCTTTGTACTCGACTCGAAATAAGAAGTTATAATTTGTCAATCATTATTATTGATTTATTTTTATTTTTTAATACTGAGATTATTAATTTCACATAAATTCAATATTGTTATTGTACTCTCATTGGCCTTGATATAGGCTTAGCCTTCTATATTGATGCTTGTTATATTGCAAACACATCTTTCAGTTGCATTTATTTGTTGTTCACACCTTCTTATTTTATCTGCACACCTTCCTTTAGGGTGAATATTTTGAAAACATTGTTTTGTTATGAGTTGGGTTGAATTCACACTGGGTTGTGTTTAACTAATCTAATTTTCAAAAAAAAAAGATAAATGTTTAGGCCTCTTTCACTATGTGGGTAATTATATATTGTAATTCACCTAAAACATGCATTTTGTTGAATGGACTAGATGTTAGTGGTGCTGTTTAATTTCTTGCCACTCGTTCTTGGGTCATTTCATTGACTGAGTGCTATCACATTGGTGCTTTTCAAAAGTGATTAATTCGTGTAAATTGATAGATTTTAAGGTGTGATCATGGCAATAAATAAAAAAGTTATGTATTCAGGTCTCCAAAGATTGTCGTCATCTTCTTTTCCCATTACTTAACAAATTGATAGCTTGAGAGGAGAGATGTAAGAAAAAGACATTAACAAAACTCAATCCCTCGTAACTAGAATATGATGAACGCCTGATTAGAGATAAACTTTTTTCATGTTTGTGTTTTATTGTAGGCATTTTGCTCTTCCACTTGAGTTCATCCAGATTCAAGTTTAACACCATTTGCCAGTCTAATCACACATATAGCATAGATAGCAGAACTTACAAGCATCCCTTGTGCCTAAGAATGCAAACTTCATGGTACATTTAAGGTTGATGACTGTGAGGGTAATGCCTGTATTTTTGACGTAGGGCCTTAAAACTCATAGACCTTCAGCGGCTTAAATTAGATTTTACCTTTAGCCAAGAAAGGTTGTGTAATCTTTGTCCTTAGTCAATACATTGTGTTTTTCAACCTTAAAGAGAATAACAGAGATCCTAAATTTACAAGAGAGTCATTCTCCTGGAGCTGAAGTCGGTACAATATGCTTATAGTTGAAAACATGAAGGGAAAACTCGATTCTGTAACAGTGCGCTACACTGTACATTGGGCTGCTATAGAAACAAACAACTAGGCCAAATTTGGCATAAGAGAAAGTAATGTTCACAGAAAACAAGTTGCTCAATGTAAGAATTAGTATGATGATATGGACAAGGATTTCATGGCACATTTTCAATTTATGATATTTGAGAGGAGACCGACGACTGCCAAGGAGAGGGTTATATTTCCTTTGAATAGGGTGATTTTAACTTTCCCTATATCTACTAACGTATTAATTGGAGCCTATTTGGGATCTTGTGAAGATAATGTGGTTCTTTGGAGTGGCGAAGTTGAATTCTCAACAGACAAGCTTATCTGGGAAAGTATTGACAAAGACATTCGGGGAACATGGTGAGCTTTCTTGCATTTAATATGTTGCACATGGGTTGGCGGAAGTGAAAAGAATAAAATATGCTAAGCGAAAGGTTGGTTTATTCCCCAAGTGCTTGGATGAACCCGAGGAAGAGGATGAGGACAAGAACGATGACGAACCTGTACACTTCATAAAACCAAAAGAATCCCACGATCATTAATGGTTTCTCTTGTATGAGGTCATCTTCATCCTCAACTCTATTATTTCCCTATGGATCTCATGATTTTTCTTCTTGTCATACTTGCTATAATTGTACTGTTGTTGGATTTCTCCTTGGCTTTTTGTAAATTGTCAACTTATTAGTATTATTTGATATGGTGATCTTCACATTTCAGCATTAGTTTTCATGTCCTGTCTTATGTTAAGACTTTAGTACTCTTTTTCACTGGTTATTGATCTTCATTGAGAAAAGTAAAATCATTAAGTCTTCCTTCATGGCTTCATCTACACGCACACCCATTTTAAGGGTTTTTCAAAAAAAATTTATAAAGGCAAGGAAGTGAAATGCTAGGGAAGTTATTCTTCAAGTATCTCAAGGTGTGAGGTATTAATAATTCAAGAGTCATATTTTTAGAGCTAGTATTTTAGTTCCTCTAAGTTTAGTAACTGAATTTTTAGGTACCTTCCATATTTTTTACGTGCCTTTAAACATCTGAAGTTCGCATGTTTAACCCTAATCTTTAGAAACTTACTTTTGAAAATTTTAAATTTGTGCATGTGATATTCTTCTCACAAGTGCTACTTGAAGTCCTCTTTTAATTGGTATCAGAGCCACATAAGCAAAAAATAATTAATATAATTAAGCTAATTAATAATTAATTAATATAATTATTCACAGTTAATGCTTGTATCATCAACTACTTGTCTTGCTCCTAATTATTCACACATTGTGCACATGTCAGAGGAAACCACTTCAGTAGGACCGCAGTTAAACTATATCACTGTTATAGTTTTAGAATTGAAAGCAAAATTAACAAAAATTAAGACTGAAGTTAAGGATATAAAGAAGAAATTGTCTATAATATATCTTTCTTTAATCAAGGGTAGTTGATGAGTTTTTCAATATGGTAAAATGGTAGCTGGCGGTGAAATCAATGAGATTGAATAAAAACTTAATATAGAGAAAATCAAATCCAATCTAGATAACAATGTTATTTTGAAACCTGAAGACTTTGGTGAATTTTCTAAAAGAAATACCCATTTCATGAGACCTAGATATGTTACAACTAGACGTACAACTAGCTTTTTCTTTGGGTTCCTCCCAAAGAAAACTACATCCTTTGAAGAGATTAATCTTACCAACAATTAGTCATACAAGTTACATCCTAACTATCGATAGACCTCGTAATGGAGAAGAAATATTTGAACGTTGGAAAAAGGGTATGAATAATGTCTTGAACTTGAATATCGCATAGATGGTTGAAAATTTCCTAAATTCTATCGAACATAGTTTTTTTTGGCAATGTAGTTGAGTGGTATGAATAGAGGTAAAAATGTATTAAGAATGATGGTAACAACAATTGCTATGTTAAAAAAATTGCGCAAGGAAATTAAAACTGAATTTATCAAAGCTAAACTTGATTTCGAAGAAAAGCTAGATAGTGGCAAAGAAAGATTAATAACATAGAGTTTTGGGATATGAGATATCTAAAAATTATATTGCTGAATTTCGTCAATTACTAAATTTCATCAATATTATTATAAAATTAGGCATAATGGAACTAGTCTTGATACGTTAATGACAAATTACCTTATCCGATAAATTCAATAATCAATGAAAAATATTTTACAGCTCTTAAAAAGACGGATGTCTTTGATACTCTTGAAATAGGAATGTCTTATTTAAGAAAATGGGTCAATGATCAATGTCTTGATCTCTAAAAATAAAAAAAATACAGATAGCATTTCTAGCCTGTTGGGATAGTCTTCATCAATGGAAAATGAACCCGAGAAGAGAAGAAAAAGAAATTTTACAAGAAAAAGAGTTTTAACAAGCAAAGAAGAGAAAAATACAAAAGGAAGTATTATAACAAGACAAGTCCCAAAAGGTGTAGAATTTTTAGAAGAACTGCTTATTTTCCTATAGGGGAAAAGAACTTAAAGTGTTGGGCAACAGAGAAGTACGACATTATGCAAATGAATATAAAAATAGAAAGAACAACAAAATTATTGGAACTTTGGATACTTTAGACTATTATGGGTTTAGCAAAGAAGAAACACTAAACCTTCTCCTACAAAACAACAAGGAAATTGTTGAGATAGTCGTGAAAGATGAATATGAAGAAGGTGATTATGAAGAAACCATTCATATGATGGAAAGTAGCTCAATTCGTCTTGCGGCCTTCAAGGAGAACTTATTGTCGATAATGAGAATGAAGATGTCAAGGAGAAGAACGACGACATTTATGCTAAACAAGAAATTAAATTTTCAAGTCTAGAAATAAAAGTTGAACAAATCATCCTATAAAAGCATATTTTTAGAAAAAAATAGAAAATTTTCTTGAGAAGATTGATGATAGGAAGCAATTAAGAAAGTTTCTTGGATGTCTTACTTATGCTTCAACTTTCATTAAAGATTTAGCTAAATTGAGAAAACCATTACAATAGAAGCTCAAGAAAGAAGTAACTTGGACATGTACACCTAGTGATTCAAAGATTGTTCAAAACTTCAAAAAGATGTGCAAAAATTGGCATGATCTCAATTTACCTAATGAAGCAGATGATTTAACTCTTGAGATAGATGCCAATAATGAACACTGGAATGCAGTACTCATAATCAAAGAATGAGAAAAACTCTACAAACGTTATAGTGGAATTTTTAATAAAGCAAAATATAACTATCCTACAATAGAAAAAAAAATCCTAACAGTCATAAAGACAATTAAAAAATCTTAATCTTTTTAGCACCAAAACTTTTTTTATTCAAACTGATTGCAACAGAATACTTGGTTTTATGAAAACGAATTTATCAAATATGCAAGTGCAATGGTGACTCCTATGTTGGTAATTATGGTTGAATGAGTTTTCTTTCTCTATTGAACATATACATATGCTGAAGAATTCTCTAACAGATAGTTTAACTCGTGAGCTTACCAATGGTGATTAGAGTAGATCTCCTACCAAAAAAGGAGGGAATCCTAAATGAAATGTCATTACTGTTAGAGCGGGTTTCTCCTTCTAATAGAGTCCTTATAGATATTTTGAAATTTCGTACAAAAAGTAGATCATGCTTTGGTTTGTTGTCTTTTGCCTATCTAATAGTAAAGAGATTTAACCTTTTAGAGTTACAAATGAATTATCATTCGAGCAAAAATAAATTCTTATGTTTAAGAAAAATGATTCAACGACTAGGTATGCATCCTACATCGACCTCAATCATAATTATTTTTATGATATTTGGAAAATATGAAGTACTACGATGTTCTTCCCTGATAGATCTAGGAGTCGACGATGTTAGATTTATAGCAAATTCAATCCTTCCAGATGACTTCAATCCTTCCAGATGACTCCATCATATAAGCTTGGGAATATGGAATGATAGCTTACATCATGGAAATCCCTAATTCGAAGTACACATTCTTCTCAAGTCTAAGTTTCAAAAGACTATATCTAAAAGGATCCATTGGATTCTTACATCTCCTGTTGGTCCAACAAAAGGCCCACACAATAGAAATCTGCATATTGAATTATATTGCGCATTGATTGAGTATAAAAATAGAAAAGGCCAAACCAACCCTTTATCTTGGTTAATTAATTGATCTAGAAGCTCCCGATGATCAATAGCAAGAATGGTTTATAGAGCGTCAAGAAGTAGTTAATGATTCGACTTTAACAAGAGTTATTGGTTTTTATAACATCTATCATCAAATGCGGGCATTGATTGAACAAGAAAAAATAGTAATGTATTGCTGGAACACTACTTTCGTTTATCATAGTGATTTTAGTAAATATATAAAGGTAGAAGGAGCTACTTCAGAATATGTCTTAGACTATCTATTTGATATTGGAGCTAAAAAATTTCTATTAGAGAAAGGAAAGAGATATCTACATGATCTATTGGAGAAATGAGATCTACAACATCGTGAATTTGACGAAGATTTTGATGATTATCTAGATAATAATAGACTTGAAGACATTATTGGAGATGAATGCATGCAGAATCTTAATATGGATGACTAGTCTTATCTGTATTTAGTGGTCTGCAAAGTTGTTGCACTATTACGTGTTATTCTATTAAGTAATTAATCAAGTTAGTAAGATAATGCAGTCTACTGTAACCATGTGAAGTGTCCCATAACAGTATGTGTATTTTAGACATTACGGCATCCTAGGCATTCCATTTCCTCTATAAAAGAAGAAGCTGAATGTTGAGAAGGGACACAATCATCTTAGCATACTTGAGCAAAAGTGAAGTCGGGTTTCTCCATTTTTGTATGAGCAAGTGTCTCTGATGACATTAATAGCTTAAGTCCCTATTTAATCTTTTCATTATAATTTTTTTCACTTTCAAGCTTTCAATAAAAGAAATTTCCTAGTAGGGAATGTTACTCAACTAAATCTTATGTCTTAAATATTATAATTTCTTAATTAAAAAATCTTTAAAATGTAAAAACTTGATTAGTGATAACGATCCGATGTAGGAAACGAAATGAATATATGTTGTACCTAATCCGAGCAAGGTGTGATTGAGATTAGAAATCTTTGCAAGCTAGAAGCTAGAGGAACACCAGTGTTCAACGTCGACTAAGTTCAGGTAACGGTAAAAGCTCTCTAATTAAGGTTTATTATGTTACTAAGCATGGTGGACTTATAATCATGAAAAATATAATATTTATGACATAAGTAGTAGATTGTGATAACTAGTATATGTAAAGTCATTATAAGAAGTTTAATCAATTAAAGTAGACCTATTTTCTGAAAAAATCCTAAAATAATTTATTTACATATTCTACAAAAATTGGGGAACTTTTTATAATTTTTTCAAAAATTTTGGGTTAAAAGTACGAAAATGAAAAGTTCAAAAGACAGTAAAAAAATATAATGCAAGACTTCAAGGTACTTAAAAATTAGGTCACAAAGATTAGGTCTGAAAAAATTAATGACACATACATCAAGATACTAAATAGTCAACTGCTTGAAACATTCCTGTACCATACCCTCCCCTCCCTTTCTACTAGTTTAATTTTTCAATGATGTAGGTAGGTACAAGGCCAGAATTTGGAATGAAGGGAACGAAGTATTCAATACCCTAAAAATAATCTTTATTGGCCCTTTTTTCTTTCTTCTTTTTTTCCCCTGAAAAAACCTTGGACGTCTAGCTTTTACATGTCATAACAATCCTTTTCTTTTTTGTCTTTTTTTTTGTGTGGGAACATGAAGTGTTAGTATAGGTGAACTTTAAAATCTGAATTTGTGATGACCAACTCTTTTAAACCTGATCAACTAAGCAAAAGTGACATCCACATTGTTGATTTATCTCTCCTCAGGTCATTATTCCGTAGTGGGGGTTGCATAATCCTTCTAATTTTTTTGGGGTTGAAATTTTAGTATATTATGTTAATTGTTGTTTGCTATTTTTCTCTGTTGAATAATGACATAAGAGGTCTTACATTGAGTGATGCGCAACATTGGAACATCGATGTTTCTAAAATTTTATGAATTACTCTTTTCTTCATTTTCTACAAATTATATCGTAAATTATATTGCCCGGATAAGCTGATAAGGGAAAGAAAAGAAGAAAAATAGACATTTCAAATATGAAAATAAACATATAAATCTGAAAAAGTTGCAATTGAAAAAAAAAAAAACGAAAGCAGGCAAAGCCTCCTCAAAATGGACATGCTGCAAGGATTTAAACCTAATGCTTTCACACATAATTGAAAACATCTGCTTCTGAGAAAAATTTCAACAAACCCGTATTATAGGTGTACACTCACCTACAATATACGAGTATTTATCAAGGAGAAAGGGAGCAGGGGGTGTACAGCCATTGATGAGCAATTTAGAAATAAGTCTACTTCTAATTGTGGTTTATGCCTTTTCATTTTGGGTATTGTTTAACTTTGTGACATCCATAATTTTATCTTGCTTGCATGTTAAAAAAGTAAGAGTAAATGTAGCGTGAGACTCATGCGAGGAGAGAGAGAGCCGAGCAAGGGGTAGTTGGCTCAAGGGTATGGAGAGAGCGGCTCAAATGCATGGCTCGGCGAGCCGCTATGGGCCGCGAGGCGGCCCTTCAAAATATTTTTTGTCCTTTACCCTCCCCCCCCCTAAAAAAACGATGTCGTTTTGGGGGGTTCGACAACTTCTTTTTTTTTAACTGGTAAAGCTGGCGCTGGCGTGGGGAGCAAAATTGACAAAAGCATGTGTGAAAGCATGGGTGGGAACTGCTGGGCAGGCAAAGTAACGAGATTCTTGGCTTTTGATTTTTTTTGTTTTTTTGTATCTATGAATTTGTGTATAAATATATACAATAGCTTGGGGTTTTCTCACACTCACAAATTCATTCATCTCTCCCCCTACGTTTTCAATATATCATTTTTCTTTGCATCTATATTCAGTTTTTATATTAAGGAAGAAGTGAAAGAAAGAGTAAGAATTTATATTGTTAGCTTCCTTAAATGTTTAATGCTTGTATATTGAAGTTGATATTTTATTTCACTAACATTGTTATTTGTGTATTAGTAGAAAAACTTGTTGGTTTGTTTATTTTTTGTTCATATATTTATGATAATGATTATATGTTTTTAATATAGTAGCTATGATTTTATTTATCAAATGATTTGGTAAAATAATTTTAGTGATGTTATTAAAAGATTTATGGGCATAAAAGTAGGATTCACTTGTTGGTGTAATTAAAAGAATTATATGTTAATAAAGTGAAAAAAATTTGTATAACTTTGTTCTCTGTGGTGAGACATTTTTAGAAACAACGAAGTGAAGTTAT
This sequence comes from Selenicereus undatus, assembly GCA_017589665.1. Lineage (NCBI taxonomy): Eukaryota > Viridiplantae > Streptophyta > Magnoliopsida > Caryophyllales > Cactaceae > Selenicereus > Selenicereus undatus. The sequence goes on from JACYFF010031957.1 coordinate 17,600,820, forward strand.
GAATTTATAAATTCATTTGTGTTAAATTCTTTATTTTGTACTTTTAAAATTGGTAATTTTAGTTTCTAGCATTGTTGTTCTTTGTATTTGTAGAGAAGTTGGAGTTGCTCTTCCAATCAACAAACAAGTGAAGAAAATTGTAAGTTGCTATTTAATTTTTTGTGTTAGAAAAAATTATTATGTGGTAGTTGATATGTTAAATGTTAAAAACATTATATTTTATTAATCTAGTAGCAATGAGATGAATAATCTAGTGGACAAATTAATTTAAAATTTTTAAATATTATTTGTGCAAGTAGGAGATAATTAAAATTTGATTATATGTTGTGATTATATGTTATTAACTTACCAATATGATTAAATGTTTTAGGAAACACTATGAGAATAATGTTTTCATATGTTTAAGCATGTGAATGAAGTTAAGATAATTAAATTGGTGGGTCGGAAAATATGCGTGCATTATTCTTCATCGGTTTAGTAATTAAATGTTTAAGTTAGGAGAAAAATGAACACATTATTAATTTCATTCAAGTAAATTAAGCTACGATACAGATTTAACAAAATCGTAGCAGAAAGTAGATAATGTACACATTATTTTTGTGCTTTAATTTGTGAGATTTATGTGTATATATTTTCTTGTTTGTATACATTTCATTTTGTAGTCATTTTGATCCATCATATCTCAAACTTGTTGGTTGTTGCTATCATTCAGCTGTCTACCAATCAACTTCAAAATACATACATGGGATATTTATTAGATATGATTTTCATGAGGATGATCTTGCTAGATGATCATTGCAAAAAATTGTACAAGAAAATTGAGGTGTAATTTCTAGAAAAAAAGTTTATGTTCAACATATGGGTGCTTTTTTCTTGGGTTTTTTTTTTGAGTTCTTGTTTAATATGGTTTTGGTCACCACCACAATCCATAAACACTATAAGTTAGTGAAAGGAATATGTTAATGACTATGATAATTCAAATTAATATGTTACTTAATAACAAGGATTTGTATATGGTAATATGTTTATATGTTCATATGATTATATGTAATGTCATGACCTTCATTTACTATAAGTCACTAATATATTGAATACGGTTAATTATAAATTTGTAAGTGGTAGCATGATCTGAAATATGGACCCTAACACTCCCCCATTATTTATGAGCTTGCTCGATGGTGACGATTCACCCCAAGCTGGGGGGAACAGTGCTACCCCAATTCCCGCACACAATCCCCATGCATCATACCCCCCATATGTACCACAAAACTACCATCCTTATCCACATCATTCATATTACTCACCCCACCTTAGCTCGAGGATTCCAAGTGGTTCAAGTCAGAATCCCCGACCATATCCTCTACCATATTACACATCAATACATAACGAACCTTTCAATGTGCACAAGAGTGAATACCCATACCACCCTCCTTACTATCCACCGCCACCTCTTCATCGAAATTACCTTTCTGCGGGGAGCAACTCCACCCCCTCATCCACAGCAACGGGGTCACTAGTCGGGTTGGGCCAGTCTGGGACGAACATTGAGGCAAGTACTGATGAGGGGGACGAGGAGGAAGTAATGGGAGGAGCTGGTGGTGGTGCGAAAGAGTGGACCGTTGACAAAGATCAACGGCTTATTTGATCATTGATAAATGTAGGCACGGATCCTATTGTCAGGGCCGACCAAAAGAAGGCTAGTTTCTGGAATAGGGTGGCCTCGACTTTTAATGAGTATAGTCCACAAGGGGCATCAGCACGAACTTCAAAGACATGTAACAGCCGATGGCTTCGGTACGTCCCAATAGTGAATAAATGGCCAGGTATTAGGCTGGAAGTGGAACGTAGTAATCACAGTGGGTGGAATGATGCGAAGATTCTGGAAGTGGCCCACAGATTGTACACTGAGCGTACAACGAAAAAGTTTGAGTTGGATCATTGGTATGAGATGCTCAAAGACCAGCCAAAGTGGAGGGCAATATGTGGCCCACCTAAGTCAGGGTCAGGATCATAAAAAAGGTCCAAACCTGATAGTGAAGAGGCTGAAGATGAAGGTGTCGGCGGGAGTGAAAGACCCGAAGGCCGGAAAGCTGCAAAGAGAAGGATGAAACAAAATGCGAACAACACCATAGTTGATCTAGTAACAACTGAGCTGAATGACATAAAGAGTGTCAACACTGATATGAATGAAATGTTCAAGGAGTCCATCATCACAGCAAAACAAGAAAAAGCTCAAAAGATTATGATGAGGGAAGCAAAACAGAGAAGAGAGGAGGAGAGAATAATGATGATGGCACCTCCACAATGACTCCTGAACAAGCAGCGTACTACGAGCAAGTGAAAGTGGAAATAATGCAAAGGAGATTTGGAAGCTCATGATCACATCAGTAATATGTCTCCCTTCCCCCTAATGTTCTAGTACAGGAGAACTATGTATGTCATTGTATGTTGTAACAACCTATTATATTGCCTTTGTTTTCCATGTGTTACATTAGACATGAGTTTCGTATAATCATGTTATGATATAAAGTTATGCAAAATGGGTGTGTCTATTATTGTTTAATAAAATTGTTACTCTTCTGTACATTAACGTATAATCATTGTTATGTTGTGCAGGCAGATTCTAATGGATTATTTTAATGTCAACACGTTGCCTATTGACGAGGAATCATCGCCCTCCTCATCACCATTGTCTTCTTCATCAGATGACGATGTCATGATCCCCGTCATGTCGACGTACCTTCAATATCAACAACACGTGCAAGAACAAATGATGTTCCTTATAAAACTTAGGTAAGCAGCAACAGAGATGACGCCATTGGCATCTACGCCTTGGATGAAAAAGAGATGTATTAAGAGAGACAGAGAAGCTGCCCACAATCGCTTATACCAAGACTACTTCGCCGAAGATTCAGGGTACAACGAACATCATTTTTGGTGTAGATTCCGAATGCGGAGGCACTTGTTTCTCCGCATTGTCGAAGCACTCGGCAAGCAGTCAGAGTACTTTTAGGTTAGGTATGATGGGGCCGGAAGGCGTGGGTTATCGCCATTAACTAAATGTACTGTAGCCATGCGAATGCTTGCCTATGGTGTAGCAGCTGATTGCGTTGATGAGTACTTGAAGATTGGTGCGAGCACCGCAATTGAATGCCTGAAAAAGTTCGCCTTATGTTTCGTTAAGGTATTCGGGGAGCAGTACTTGAGAAAACCAAATCAAGCTGATGTTGATCGCTTATTGCAAGTTGCTGAAGCCCATGACATTCTCGGTATGTTAGGAAGCATAAACTGCATGCACTGGGAGTGGAAGAATTGTCCAACGGCTTGGAGGCATCATTTTAAAAGCAAATTTACAAGGTGCCAACAATAATCCTTAAAGTCATTGCATCATACGACCTTTAGATATGGTATATGTTCTTTGGGTTGCCTGGAAGTCTCAATGACATCAACGTCCTTGATCGCTCACCGGTTTTCCAAGAGATGTACAAGGATCGGGCTCCTAAATGTGAGTATGTTGTCAATAACCACCATTACAGCATATGATACTATCTTTCGGATGGAATTTATCCACAATGGGCGACATTTGTTAAAACGATCTCACTTCCCCAAGGGCCGAAGAAAAAACTATTCGCAGAACATCAAGAATTAGTAAGGAAGGGCGTTGAGCGAGCCTTTGGTGTGTTACAAGCTCAATTTGCCATTGTACGTGGCCCCGCTCGTCTGATGAATTAAACAAAAATTGGTATTATTATTAGAGCATGTATGATACTCTATAACATGATTGTGGAAGATGAGCGGGATAGGTACGAGTTTGCATTTGACTACGACGTTGTCGAGGAAACTGTCCCAGAGCCCGTTGCTAACCACGACCAATATCCATGCTATGAGATGTACTTTCAACGATCATGCCAAATTCGCAACTCCAAAACGCATTTAGCTCTCCAGGCGGACTTGATTGAGGAAATATGGAAGCGAAATTCGGGTCAGTGGTAGAGAGGATAGTCCATTGATCTTCATATAGTAATTTTTTTTAAATTGTTCAACAATTGTAATTTTTATCCCATTCCATATCAACCAATGCATCTTATGTTTTATTTACTATCCGACTCTTGTAATTTCTAATTTGAAGCATGTGTGATTTTTTTTAAAATTCAATCTCTTGGGGTTTTTTTTGATTAGTTGTGTATGATAATTATTATGTGCACATTATTTTTTTCAAATGAAAATCACACCCAGCTAACCAACCACAACAAAAATAAAATAAAGCAAATTTCAACGACAATTTGTTGTCTTCATTCATTATCATATTGTAATTTCTTTCATTCACCTACTCTAATTTTTATTTTGTTTCTTGACAACCAACGTTTATTTTTAAATTTATTTATCGAACTCTTGTAATTACTATATTTAGGTATGTGTTAATTTTTTAATTGAAACTCTTGCACTGTTCCAAAAATACAAATATGGCCTCCAATTAGTTGTGTTACCAAATTATTATGTCCAAATTATTTTTCCTATAAATAATTAAACCGAATAACCAACCAAACAAAATAAAAATAAAACAATTAAATATGATTAGGTATAGGGTCCGTAGGTATTATTTTATTTGGTGAGGGAAAGTGGTGAACCTTTCAATGGAGAGAGTGGGGATTGTGGGGCAAAAAGTTGGAGAGAGGGCTGATGTGGCAGTGGTATGACCTAGCAGGGTGAGCCAAAAACTGGCTCACCAATGCTTTTGCTCTAATACAGTTGCCCTTGCAATCACTCATGTTAAGCATCACAGTCTCAATGAAAGGTCCTAATTGGAGGAGGGGCCAGGGCAATTTCTTATATACTCCCAAGAGCACACACTCTCATTGTTCACGTGTATATATTTTTCACACATATATTTGTCATATATTAATTTTTTAATATATACTTGCTGATATACCTATTGAAAGTATGTGCTCCCAAGATTATGATATGCATATTGAGGGGCTAGATATCGTCTACGATATGTCCAATAAGAAGTAAAGACGTGGCAGTATCGTGTTTTTAAATAAAAAAATCACCCATACTAGTGTGTGGTGAGCCCAATCTAGAGGTCACCTGTTATGTGAAAGCCCTCGCCTTGCAATTTCGCCTATGTGTTTGACACCATATCGCTCAAGGCTTCCACTGATCCTTCCGTCGCCCCATACGTAGTTCTTGCAGCCCACTACTGCTAGTCATAAGTATCTGTTTTTCATCTACTTTTTGCATGGTTTGCGTTTGGGATATTTGTTGTTAGGCATTATTTTCTGGGTTTGATCTTGATTTGAATATGAATATCAGCGGTTAAAAATTCATGAGCTAGAGCAGCACATCATTCCTAAAAAAGGAATGATTTAGTGCTTAAAAAGGATGATCATTTGCCCATCATTGCAACAACTCTTGCCTGCTAATCTAAGTTGTGATTAATAGTTGCCTTTTCTTCTTTTCATATAAAGGCTTAATTAAATTAGCTGTGATCAGTTAATTCAATTGCTTAACTCATCTGATTTTCATTTCGCTTACTTTACGAGGACTTTTGATTGGTCAGGAGCTCAATGGATATAACAGACACCTTAGTAGAGTTGCACTCGGTGTGGTCGTTGTCGTTAAGGAGATCAATGGTGCAAGCAATCAAATCTACAGCGAAATTAAGGCTGTAGATCCTGACGAATGTCCCATATATTTCTCCAAAGAGGCGAAGGAGAGCTCTAAGTCTATTTCTCTGGATGGTACATTACCTTTGGTTGGTCCCCGTCGTTGTATAATAGGCCCAGATTTTGCTTTTGCTGTGTCGCTCAAGGAGAAGAGTCAACACCTTGAAGTCAACAATGGGTACATTGCCATGCCAAGGTGCCCCGATGTTGAATGGTTTGACAAGCCTGTGAGATTTTCTATTCCAGGTGACTATGGCTATGCTATGATGCATTTTCCAATGTTTCACAGTGCAGCGGAAGCTACTGTCAATGCTTCACTTATTACAGATGGAGATATTGTAAAGCATCAACGTGCCATTCCTAGAAAAATTGTAGCTCTGTATAGCGAAAATGAATATGATGACGACTTTGCTAGAAAACACAATCAAACTTTGCTGTTTAGCGCTCCTGAAGATGATCCCATAGAGTTGCAACAGGTGGTGCAAGATGAGGAGCTAACAAAGTTGGAGCTTACTCGAGAGAAATTCAGAATTCCACTGTCGAGATATGCAGTTGCTGTGCCTTCAGATTCGTCCCTATTTATTAAAGCAGATCTTGGATCAGTTTTCCTGAGGCTTAAAATGAAGTTATAAGTGTTAAGAGGCATTGCCTCATTCACTGTTAACTCTGATGCCAATGGAATAAGTACCTGGGTTGTTCACAGTGAATATGGTCCCATTAAAGTAAATGTGATTTGGTAGGAGTAAGTCAGGAGAAAAGTATTCAAAGCTGCGATGGAAAGTATTGAAGAAGAAGAAATATTATATACGATCGAAAACTAGCACAGAAGGTTGAACTCTCTTATTTACTACTCACTATGATGCCAGTGAAACAAGTACCAAGTCTATTGACTTTGAATATGGTCAAATTGAAGTAAATGTGAGTTAGTTGGAGAAAGCCAAGAGAAGAGTATTAGAAGCTAAGAAGAAAAGTACTAGAACTGAAACAATGGCTGGAGAAGTGAAGAAGTAGCTGGCTCTGATCTGTTTAAGTTTGACTTCGCTCATTAGTGGTGTTTATATTCTTCACAGTTTTTGCTTTGATGAAATTGGTGTCATGTACCACCACAGCCGGTTTTTGCTGAAAACTACTTGGAACTCAAGAATGTAGGTTAACACATCTGCTGGAGTTATTTTAATGTCACACTGTTGCAAGTAGTGAATGCTCAATTACATGAGCTGTATTAACTTTGCGTTTTTAAAGCTTGTTCCTTGGGTCTTGTGTTCCATGGTTACAACAGTATATAATTGTTTCCCTTGATCTCGTTATTATAACATTATGGTATTTGCTTGATAGTGCCATACGAGCTCAGTTTGCCTGCTATGGGAATGGCACAGAGCTGGCCTACTAGAGTCGCACTCAATCAGTGCTTATTGTTGTTGATTAAAATAAGTGGTGTAAACAATCGAGTCTATGGGCTATGGCGAAATTAAGACAAAGGACAGAGTACTGGCCACTAGTTTAGAACTCCAATCAAAGAGCACCTGTAAAAACAAGAAGGATGACTTGCCTCCACACCCTTAGAAAAAAATAACCTAGCAGCACCACCAAGTGAAACCCTCAACCGGCTTGCTTGGCCGCTGAAACATCTTTCTTACTCTTCCTCAAGTTGTAGTTAATTGTTCTGATTACTTCCTGCTCATCATTAGTAACCTTAAACCTAACGGACTTTCCCAACCACCATGAACGTATCAGTGCTGATATGTCATTTTGTTCTGCGACTTTTATATGTTTCTTGCCCTTGCTATGTCACCGTTAGCTTTGGTAACTTTTTTATGGGTAAATATACACATGTACACAATCCAGGGAAATTCAAACCTTGATCTATCTTGTGAATCCAAACTCCTTGCCAGTAGGCTACCCTAAGAAGGCATGAAAAACAACGTTTAGCTTTGGCGCCTTCATCACACAAGACACCATTTCCTTTGTATGACAAGAGGGGTGACAAATACAAGCATGTCAAACTTCTAATGCACTTTCAGTTCATCCAACATTAGGCTTATTGTTATTTGTATCTCATCATTGCCTAAGAATTGTTTGCGTTGCATTTTTAAGTTTCAAAATAAACTAACAAATTAGCCATCTGTGTGTTTTTCTTTATATTTAGAAATCAATAAGCAATGAGTGATCAGCATTGATCTCTTCTTGCACAGTCTTTGCAGTACTACAGACCGCCTAGTTCTACTCGGAGTCTCTGACCTACATCTCCTAGAGACCCCTACAATGTAGCACACTCATAATTTTTGTATCTTAGCATTCTACTGTTTAGTTTATAGAATTTGATATGGCTAATTAATTATAATTTTTTCAATTAACTCATACACCTTATGATCCTGCTCAGCATTCTTCTACAGCAATGTCAACTTGCTCGGCTCATAACTATTTGTCTTAGTTATCTGTTTCATTGTACTTGGCATAGGTTATTAATGGTTGTTAGAAGTTTGTTTACGTTCTAGTTTTTCTCTGTGTTGTAATAATTCTTAGAGAGCTACTTGTATATATAGAGAAGAGATGTACATAAAGATCATTACATACAGAAATTACAATCCAAGCTAGAGAAGCTTTTAAATCACAAATTCTTCTCTCGTTGTTTCATGGTATCAGACAGTGAGGTTTCTGAATCTCAATGCTAATTTTTTTTCGTCAATTAATTGATTGATTTGCATTTTGTACCCTCAATCAATCAAGCCTAAAATCAAGTACTGCATCACTTTCTATCTATTTCCGATCGATTGATTAGGATCATCGATTGATCGAGCCAGCGACTTAGAGATTCAGATAGACAGATCTCCGGTATTCCTTGATCATGGTTACTTCTATTCCTACTCCTATTCCTACTCCCTTATTCCTACTCCCCAAATTCAAGGAATCATTCTCAGTCCCTCTCATGTTACTTTCTTACATCCTTTTAACAGTCCAACCAGAGTTCTTTTTAGTGAACTACTCAATGGAAGAATTACTTGGAGAAACTCTATGGAAATTGCTCTCATTGCAAGGAATAAACTAGGATTTGTTCGACACTTGCACTCCAATAGAATCGGCTTGACCTTTGGCTGCTTAATGGGATTGCTACGATAAAAGGGTAATGTCTTGGCTATTGCTTGTTGTTGACAAAGGTATGCTACCCTGCAACTACAGAGATCAAGATAGAGGCCAAGGAAGAAGGCAGCTTGTCTATGCTTATTGTAAAATCTCTGGACATACTGTACTTATGAAACAGACGATGCTTTGACTTCAAATATTTCAATGACAAACTCTTCTACACGCGGTCCTCAGCCTCCAATAGCAGTTCAATCTCTAATATCTGTGGCCTTGCTTACCTTAATGCAGAATAATATCGACAATTGCTCCAAATGTTGAGCTGGTAGTCTTTGGATACCAACATCACTAGATCTTCAAATGCGTATCCACCAATAGGTTTTATAGCAGCCAATGCACTTTGTTTTCTTACGTCTTTTGGTAGAGATGACTAGATAACTGATGGTGGTGCAAGTGATCACATCACACCAAACTTCTTATGTTTGATGCATTCTACTAAACCTATTGTTTGTCCTGGTTTGATTACCGTTCCAAATGGAAAGCAATCCATAATTGAACATATTGGCTTAGTTAAGCTAAATTCATTGTTGGCATCACACAATGTCTTACGTGTTCCTGCTGTTCATTTCGACCTACCATCTGTCAGCAAGTTACGTAAGCAACATACTATGGGTAGTTATGCAGAAAAAAGGTAGTGAGGTAGCACAATTGACAACAATAGTTTAGTGGTCTTGCACAAAGGTGCATCTAGTTTTTAGCAACCAGTTTTTCATTAAGAAGTTTTGCATTCTGAAGTCATATGTTGGCATTTTCGTTTAGGACACATGTCTTATGAGAAAATGAAATGTATTGGCTTTTCGTGTGATAAGGCAACCTTCTTGTCCGTTGAGTCTTGGTAGAGCTTTAATGATTTGTGTGCTTATACATATTGATATTTGGGGACATACAGTTGTACTGCAAACAATAGATATTGTTCCCTGACTATAGTTGATGATTTTTCGAGAACTACTTGGGTAAATCTAATGCTAGCAAAAAGTAATGCTTTTCTTTTATAGCAAAGCTTTGTAGCTTAAGTGGAAAAAACAATTTAAAGCTATCAAACTGATAAGGTCTAATAACGACTAAGAATTTCAAGATACAGTTTTATACTTCCCAAGGTATTTTGCACCAAACAACATCTGTAGACACTCAACAGAATGAAAGAGTAGAAACAAAGCACAAAAACTTGTTTGAATTTCCAAGAGCTCTCATGATAGAATCCAATTTACCTCAACAATATTGGGGAGAAATCATACCTACTGTAGTTTACCTCATCAGCAAGTTTCCTGCCCTAACTTTACCAAATAGATCACCCTTTCGGGTTTTGTAGAAAGAAAAACAAACTTATCCTCACTTAAGGGTCTTTGGCTGCATTTGTTATGCAAGCACTCTAAGAAGGGATAGAATCAAGTTTCAGCCTAGAGCAACTCCATGCATTTTCCTGGACTATCTTTATAGTCACAAAGCATACAAACTTCTATTTCTTAAGACAAAGAAAGTCTTTACATCTAGGAATGGGTATTTTTTAAGTTATGCTTTCCTTTTCGGGTTTATAAACATACCCTTGCTAGCACAATTTATCATTTGATAATTTTTCCCTGGTCAACATACATCTCATGGTTCTCTCACAAGGGTCTCCTACATCTGTTTCTAAGCAATCTCCACCAACAGAACATTTATAACCTTCCAGTGTAACAACTCTACCTCCACGGAGGTCCACCAAAAATCACAAGCCACCTAGCTATTTGGCTTATTATCAGTGTTCTGACATTTAGAGAAACTGGTATAATCTTGTCTCTTCTACTTAATTGTCTGGTAGACATCATACTTTCCTTTATTTTGGATGCTTATCCATAATCTCATTTCTATGAGGAAGGTGTGCTCCATCCTGGCCGGGTAAAAGCCATGCACAAAAAGATTGATGCCCTCCAGGTCAATCAGACATGGGAAGTAGCTGATTACCACCTAAAAAAAAGGGCCACCAGCTGCACAGGGGGGTTATAAAACTAAACTTAAGGCAGTAAGAACCTAAATGGATCAAAGCTAGGCTTGAGATTAGACATTCACACAGCAGTAGGGGTTCATTACCACGGGGTTTTTTTTTTCACCTATGCTTAATATGGCTACGTACAATTGGGAGAATTCATGTTTTAGCAGTTGCAAAAGGATGTTGATAATCCATTACTGCATGGAGATTTAGGTGAGGAAGTCTATATATAAATTCCATAAAAGTATACCTAATCCTAGCAATAAAGTGTGCAGATTAAGAGAATCACTTTATGGCCTCAAGTCTCAAACAAGGCAATAGTTTAACAAACTCAAAGATTCATTGCTTGCACTTGGGTATTCCTAATAAAAGAGTGACTATTCCTTGTTTTTGAACAAGTCTTTACTAATCTCACAATCATTGTGGTACGTGTTGATGACATTTTGATCACTGGATCAAACTACATGAAAATTCAACACGTTAAGTAGCACTTGCGTTAGAAATTTGGCATTAAGGATCTTGGTCAATTACATTGGTTTCTTGGTTTGGAGATTGTACATACCTCGCAAGGAGATATTTTGTCACAAAAGAAGTTTGCAAAGGAATTATTAAGACCCTGCAGATGTCCTTTTCCTAGGGTCACAAGCACACCATTGCCTTTTCCTGGGGCCGTAAGCACTCCATTGCCTTTGAACTGCAAGCTACTTCCTAAGGAGCAAGATTTGTTGCCTAATCCTTCTATTTACAATACCTTGGTTGGAAGGCTAAATTTTATTACCAACACAAGGCCTACCTAATCGTTCACAGTTTAATGTTTCAACCAAGTTTTGCAGAATCCTAGATCAAGTCATCTCAAGGGAATGTTGTATACCCTAAGTTATGTCCAGAGTACTGTAGACCAAGGGATATTACTCAGGTTCATATCTTCAAGATCAGTCATAGGCTATTTAATGTTGCTTAGACCTTCACCGAACAACTAGAACTTCAAGAAGTTGAGTACTGATAGAGCCATGGCATAAGTAGAACCTAAGGTTAATTGGGTGATCAGATTGCTAGAAGAATTAGGTGTCACTAATTTGAATCCCCTTACTCTTAATTATGATAATTAATCAGCTTTATATATATTGCAAAATCCTATTTTTCATGATAGAACTAAGCATATAGAAATTCATTGTCATTTTACTCGAGAAAGGATGCTTGAAGGGCTTTTGCAACTCAACTACATGCCTACAATTTCTCAACTAGCTTATGCTCTTACAATAGTCCTACTGACTTCTGTATTCCTAGTATTGCTAGCAAACTCGAAATAGTTGTTTTCCCCTCTCTATTCTACCTTGAAGGGGGGTGATAAACCTAATGATACTGCTCAACATTCTTCTACATACCCTGGTGGATAATCTACTTGCTCAACTCATAACTAACTACCATAGTTATCTGTTTCATCCTAGTTGGCATAGGTTGTTATAGGTAGTTTGAAGTTTGTTTAGATTCTAGTTTTTCAGTCCATTGTAATTAACAGAGTGTAGGGACAATATTATATTTTTACAATTATACAATGCATTATAAAAACAACTCCAGGCTCCCAGGATTGTGTGAGCTTTTCCTTCTCCCAAATATCACATGGTATAAGAGCATGTTTGTTCCTCAAAACCTAAAACCCCACTTACACCTCTCCCTTTCTTCCTCCTCAAGTTTTCTTCCCAAAAACCTGACCCTAGCTCCAACTGTACTTGCTTATGGCCGCCTCAACCATCGCCATAACCACCACATCTGTTTTTGTCTTCGATGTGATGCACTTGCATTTCCACTCTTCCCTACAATTCAATTTCCATCCCTTGCCACCTCCACCCCTACCATCCCCCTAACTTCTCCTACAGCCTCCTCTCTCGGCCTCACTTGGCCTATCGCTACTTGTGTTACCATGGTTCTTGCCTTGGTTGACGACTGCTTTCCTAGAAAACACAGTTTACATCATTTGTAATCATGCATCAACTTCATGATATGCTTGATGGAACTATTGTGCAACTAATCTCTATAATTTTAGTGGCTTCAGGTGTTTATCAGCTAAATCCAGCTTATTCTTATTGGCTTCGGGTCGATCAACTTATTTAGGCATGGATCTTTGCTACTATTTCGAAGGATACATTACATGAGGTATGTAATATATCTCATGCTTTACCTATCTAGCGGCATTTTACGTTTTGCTTTAATATTGCTAGTTTGGGTAGAGCGCTAGATCTAAGTATATACTAAGAGCGCTAGATCTAAGTATATACTCACTAATATAACCAAAGGCTCTGATCAGTCTATGGAGGGTTATTTGTGTCATCTTAAAACTCTTGCCAATTCTCTTGTTACTCTTCAGAGTCGTGTCTCTAATCTTGAGTTGATTCGGTTTACTACATCTAGATTGCAATTTAACTACGCATTCTATGATGCCCAATAGTCACGCCTTTCATGATTTGAGGTCCAAAATGATTTTCTATGAGCAACAGTTGAAGTTTGAATCTAATAGAGAAACTTTCATTCGTTAAGCACTAGCTAGTACTAGAGTACTGGTAGTAACAATCAAGGGGGAAACTTTTGTAACTAAACCACTAATAATAACAATGGTTTGAGGTAAGAATAATGGTACTCGTCAGAACCAAAACAATAAGGGTAGTGGTCGAAACAAAAACGGAGGGAACCGAAACAACTACACCAACAACAATTGGAAGTATGATTCTACTTCTTGGAGTATATCTACTGGTATTGTACTTCTACTTTAATAATCACTTTTTCTCTAGAGGCACTAACTAGTCAGAAGGGATACAAGGTTCCCATCCCAAGACTATTTACCAAATCTATGATGCTCCAGGACATTCAACTAATGCATGTCCTAATCGATATCAACCTCATTAGCAATTAGTGCTTCTTGTATATGCTACTTTCAGCCCCGTCGATGTTGGTGAATGAATTTGGTATCCTAACTCTACTGTTGCTTCCTCTTTTTCTCCTCATGATGGTAAGTTTCCCACTGAATCCGCTTACTTGGGGCCAATCTTGTTAAAGTTGGGATGAAACCTTGTTTCCTATTAAGCATGTTGGTCATAGGACTGTTTTCACTCGTGCAAAGCCATTACAAATTTATAGTATTCTTCATATCCCTCAGTTATATCACAACTTTCTGTTTGTTAGGTAGTGACAACAATTATAGTGCAGTTTTGACACTAATTCTGTTCGTTTTAAGGACAATACCACAGGTGATGTCCTTTTACACGTTGCTACTGTAGGCAAAAACTATCTAGTTTGTCTTCCCATTAAATGTCTTCTAGCTCCTGCTAACCTAGCGTTCAATACTTCAAGAGACCATTGGCACCATCGCCTAGGACATTGTGGATCTCGTGTCCTTGCTATTTTTGAAGAGAAAACATATTCTGAATGTTTATTCTTTGTTTCATGATAATTGTATGACGTGTCATTTAGCCAAGTCA
>JACYFF010031957.1:17680001-17718462 GCA_017589665.1 Selenicereus undatus
AATAATAATAATAATAATAATAATAATAATAATAATAATAATAATAAAGGGTAAAAGTTAAAAATGCTACTAGATAAGAACTATAGACATATTTTGTCCACATATTCCTGTAGACATCTGATACTCTAATATGTATACAAACACTTAATCTTTTAGTTTGGACAAAAAATTTATTAAAGTTATTAAATCCAACACTATATTGGGCACGTTAGTTATAGACATATTAACCACGCTGCCTATTTCAACCTATTTCAATATGTTTCAACCTACTCAAACCTATTAACTGTCAGTCAAATTTACTTCAACCTACTCAAACTTGGTAACCACTATTCAAGTCTTATCCAACATGCTCTAACCCACTAACAAATTTGTTTCTAAACTACTCCATCTATTAATTGCCAGTCAAATCTGCTCAAAAATTCTTTATATTAGTCAAACATCTTCAAACCTGCTAGCTGTTCATCTAATATGATCATAACAAACAGACTCAATATATGAGATGCTTGATATTTTAACATTTTAACATAAACAAGGGTTCAACTATGAATGAAACAGGGAAATACAGCTTACCCATCTCAAAAAAAGAAAAAAGAAAAAAAGAATGAACAAAGGAAATTGGAATTTTTTCTTTTTTAATGAATTTTGAAGTTGTCTGTCACATTGGGAACTTTGGACATCCAACATTGAATCGCACTTGCAGTACCAACTGGTGAATAAGGAATGTTTTGCGTTATGACCGACCCGGGATTCTGCATAAAATTGTCCTATTTCCGCGGTTGTTAAATTTAGACCAAGATTTCAGCTTTTGTCTTTCTTTCTGTCTTTTTTCCCTTTTCATATTAACAAATATTTGGTAATATTAGAAATTAGAAATCTCGTCAATTCTTGCATTTCATAGAAAACTCTTCCCTCATTCATTAAAAAATGAGAAAATACAAATAACATTGAATAGTTTAAATTACATATGCTTATAAGTTAAATAATCATAAATGATTTTTTACGAAAGAAAACAAAATTTTGTCTAATTTTAACATATATATATATATATATATATATATATATATATATATATATATATATAATTCCATTTTATTTCTCCGGCTATGTTGGTAGCAATCA
Organism: Selenicereus undatus; assembly: GCA_017589665.1. NCBI lineage: Eukaryota > Viridiplantae > Streptophyta > Magnoliopsida > Caryophyllales > Cactaceae > Selenicereus > Selenicereus undatus. Next base: position 17,681,121 of record JACYFF010031957.1, read on the forward strand.
AATGGAAGTTGTACGTTCCCGTCACCACCTCTGACCTAATTACGTGAACTTTGGCCCACAACTTGTCTATTCTTTCTAACCACAACATGAACTTCCCTTATGTTACCTTTTTTTGGCAGTAGTTCATGATTAAGTAAGCTCCTTTTTCCAGGCATCCTATTTCAATGTTGAAAGTCATCTTTTTCACAGAAGATATGATTTTCCTTATTTTTCAACAAGTGAACTGGAATCCTAAGATGATTGCAGCTCTCTCTTGTGCTTGCAAATGGTTTAATGATTTCGCAAAGAGAGTACTATGGAGGAGTTCTGTAAGACAAGAGCACCAAACATGATGGTTGATCTGCAATCTTGTGGAAGTCATCGTGTGGATGGGAACTGGATGGCACTTGGCAAAGTTGCTTATCTACTGCTCAGGATGTAGCAAGGATGGGTTGTTCAATAAAATTCATATCCCTGGCCATTTTGTTCACAGAACTCGGTTCTCAAGAACATCAGGGAAGAATTTTCTTTTGCCACAGTGCCGTTCAGTGTTTTGTATGTCTCTGATCCTTCTAAACATCTTGATCAAGGGGATGATGGGGACACCGGATTTTTCCGTGGAATTTTCAAGCCCTCCTCAATATCAACGGTTCGGAAAATGCTGATAAAAGGGTGCTCAGCTTCATCCAACAGAAGTGGGTCATTATTGTAAGGCAAAACTGTGGAGAATGCACAAAGCAAAAATGATAACAACGAGTGCCAGCTACAGATTGGGAAATTATGAGGATTGTACTGAGTATTAGGTTTGCCTTAATGGCCATATGATTGGACTCTGCACCGTTGTATCATTGTCTGAATCAGAAGAGGCATCTGCATTCGAGTGATGAACAAATCAGGAGAGGGACAAGACGACAAATGATTCGCTCAATCAAAAGAAGACTTGCAGATTCTTGGTTCTCTTATCTATAAGATTCCATAAATAATCAGAGTTCAACAATGTGTTTGTAGGAAATAAATTCAGGACTAACCTGGATGCGGAATTATACTGTCGGTAATAGTCCACAATAAGAATACCAGTTCTTCGATAATAATAAATCCAAACGGCTACTAGAGTCGCTTTATAGATGTCCACGTCCTAAACCCGAATACCCGGTAGCGATGGTAGGGTAACCGTGAGGAGAGAGAAAGGGGAGTGTTCTATTGCTTACCCTTTAGGCTAACCCCCTTAAACCCCTTTATATAGGTTAGGGGGTAGCTAGGGTTGTCGCCCTAGGCGACTTAAGTGGCCGTCGGGCCTAATCTAATTAGGCCCGTCCAACAGCTCCCACTCGGCCACTTAGGCCGTAAAACACGTATTCTCCATACATCACAACTCCCCACGCTTCATACCAGGAATAGGACGTGCGACCAAAAATAACAAGTAGTGTTATATTAAGTTACCATCCAACTAACATAACACTTTCACTAAATACGATACCCCAAAAATATCTCAAGACATCACCAGTGGCATCTTCAGTCCCTTATGCCTGATATATCATATGATTATGTTCTCAACATAATCGCCCGGGCTGATATGGTGATGGTGGATAAATTTTTCTTAAACACTCATGAAATCTCATCTGAGCTTAATTGCTTTCCTAACGTGTTCTCGCTGAACCGTATACATCGTGGCCCTTGAGAATCACATTAAAGTAGCATCATTAAGCTTTGACTTAATATCATAGCTTTAAGTCAAAGGGTCATCGTCTATAGGGCCACACAGTGACAAGTGAAAGGGAATTCAATCGTCACCCCACATATGGGTCGTCTTACAAGCACACACAGTATGAGATGTGTGTCACGGCATAGCTCCCACTTAGCTGGGTCCGTCACTCTTTATGCCATGTGAATCGTCAGTCTAGATTTTCACTCAAAAGATCTAACCTGAGCCACTAGATCAACATACTGAATGTTGGTCTTGACATTCAAGATTCGGCTTTTAAGGCTTCAATATGAAAACTTATTTCATACTCGACTCCCTTGAGTCTCATCTTAGTCTTACTAAGGCAACTATATTTATTCCACTCACACACTTCCAGTGTGAGTAATCAATATTGCACACCTAGTGCTAATATGATTACATCTCATCCTGCCCGCTACTAAAGCGTCAGGGCGATTAATTACCCGTGTGACTAGGTCAATCAGAAGCCTGTGACATTTCAATATGCCTAACATACAACGATGAGCATCATGCTTATAGAAGAAAACATGTCCATCATGTAACAGAACATGTCTAGATGCCAAACCATATGAAATCCAAGACTCAACCAATGAGTTTTGGACACATCACTTGGAATGGGTTTAGTTAAGGGAACATAATCACCTTATTAGTCTGCATATATATACTCAATGGCAATGCTTTTTTTCTCGATGGTACAAGATACACAATCTACCTCCATAGCCGACATTGTTGTGCAGCTGTGCTTCTTTGCCGCACCATGACATGGCTCTCCCACTCAGAGTGAAGACATGTCCTGAGGTTAACTTAGACTTATCCGAGTTACTACCCCAATCAAAATTTGAGCATCCTCTCAATTTGAGGTTTACTCCCTGATAGCAAAACGCTGAGTTATTAATACCACGAAGGTAGCATTTGATTCTCCTGATGACTTGTCAATCAGGAAGCCTTGGGTTACTTTGATAACGACTTATCAAATTATTCGCAAAGCAATATCAGGTCATGTACATAACATGACTTTCATTAAGCTTACTATGATACTAGGGTTAAGGACATTTGTTCACTATCTCTATTTTTGTCATCTGCTTTAGAACATTGAGCAAGACTCAGGGCTGGACCCTTCTCAACTGGAGTATCTACGGGGTAGGAATTATAAACCCAAAAATTGTTCTAAGTCACTTTGACGCATGCTTCTTGGGACAGTTTTGGATTATTTTCACTCCTAGGACATACATAACTTCACCCGTGTCCTTTGTCTCAAAGACATGGGATAACTAATTTTTAGTAGCTTGGATCATCTCCAAGTTGTTCCCTAGTTAATAGTATGTTATCAACATAAGGAACATAATCCCCATGTTGATCTTTCAACATACACAATGGTCACATGTGCACCTTTTAAGATGACACACATTGTCCTCTTATCCCTTTGATACAAAATCAATGGGTTGATCCATATAAATCTTTTTCTTAAGGTCACCATTGAGAAAGACAACCTTTACGTCCATTTAGAACAACTCAAAGTCCGAATTGGCAACCAGGGCTAGGAGTATCCGGGCCTGAACTTATTAATTGAACTATCCACCCGTTGTTTTATCTTGAAGACTTACATCGGGGTGGAGTTTCAATGAGTTCTTAAACCTTGTCATGTGAGTCCATCTCATTCCTTATTGCATTTAATCACTCTTTGTAATTTGGTGAACCAACCGTCTCTTGACAGGAGGTAGATTCCTCAACTCCCAAGGGATGTGCATAGGAATATTTCCCTCTTCGATTTGAAAATATCGTCGAGGAATTCATCCACGCTCAATTCTTGGGATCCTGGGACCTTCATTATTTGTCTGCCTATGTGGAAAAACCCTCCCCCTTTCTCTAAGAGGTATGGGACCAAGAGTTTCTCCCCCTTTCTCTAAGAGGTATGGAACCCTGATTATGGAGAGAAGATTACTCCCACTATCCATTGGAAGTGGAATCCTGAACGTGAGGACTAACTACATGTTCAGGAATGACCGTCCTCAACATTTGGAGATTGAGGACGAATCTCATTCTCCTTAACAGACAAACCTTCACCATTCATATCAAATAAGGAAAGGTGTACCACCCTCGGTGACTTAGTGAGAATTCAAATCATCCCTCTCACCGAGAGGTGGTTGAAGGTCTTATTGTAACGTATACAAATTGAGACCCTTTTAAATTTCACCAAATGCTAAGAAACTCATCCTTAAGAAAATCAACATTACAGGATTTTGTTTTACAAAGAAAATATTCATGATCTTAATTGGTTCAAAGAGTTTTTAATACTTCGCCCCGATTGAGTCCTACTACCATTATAAAGTATACGAACACATTGAGTACTTAATAACGGTGAGATAGTAGGTACACTTACCTATATCATGAATATATATGGCTCCATGATATGCTTTCATATTCATGGACCCGCAAATGTCTAGAGTGAACGAACGCTAAGGGATTTGATGCCCTTGAAACCTTACAAAAAGGATTTCCTATTGCTTTACTAGCTAGACATAACTCACATTTTGCACCTCAAGCATAGTGAGTTGGTCTTAAAAGGCCATCTTTAGCTAGTTATCTCTATCTTGACCCTTATGGTCAAATCGAGCATGCCTAAAACAGAGTCGAAAATGAGACAAGGATAGAAGATGTTCTTTTTCGTCCATTGAAAAAACATTTCAATGTGACATGGCCAAACAAATCACCATGTCATGTGATGCCTAAGACATCTAGACGAAAATTAAAGAAAACTAAACTTAGGGACAGAAGACACAATGAAGCATCACACCCTACGTGCATAAAGAGTGTTTGGGAAGAGACAACGTAGTCCCTTCAAGGGGCCTCGAATGATTCGTCTTTAATTCAAGGACACCTTTTTCATCGTCGTTACCTAAAACGACAATTCGTGAATCCACCGGGTAGTAATGAAAGTTCACAAAGATCAATTCAATCACGAACTATGTACTTTATTTCTCCCATATCTACAATCCACTAAGGATGATAGTTAGCAACAAATGTTTGGGAGCGCACACATTATCCAGGAGGGGCTGTGGAAGGAAGTACCTTAATCGACTTAGGACAATCCTAAGTATAAGATGCCTAATTTCCACAGTCATAGCACTCACACGTGCTATATGCTTCTCTTTATTTCCTTAGTCTTTTCCCCTTTCGCAATACCAATCTTAGGTTCAGAACCTTTTAAGGAAATGGATCCGGACGATCCTGATGTTAAGCTAATCCCATGCATACCCAACAGTAGGATGACTTTTAATTCCCCTGCTAGATCGACATTGATGCAATGCGACAAGGTATTACATCTTGATCGATCTATTCTTGAACCACTTTTAGTATGCTCTTAAGTTTTCTGGATACTGTTTACTAACAGTACCATCTTTTCCATCCTATGAGACCTATAACCTAATGAGTGCTCTAACATTTCACGTTCATTCAGAAGAAACTTAATCTTCTAACTTTATGTATAATAGTCAGCACTATCAAGTTCTCTTATTGGTGAACAAATTACCAACCTTATTTTAATTGCCACAGCTTAAAGGTATATATTTTGTAAAGTGAACATTAGGCATATTTTCAAATAAATAAATTATCAAAAACTCCATTATCCATGTTGCATGATCGAAAATTTCGCTAAACTCATAATCATCTCATACAAACATGAATTAGAAGTTTTTATAACTTATTTATCACAATCTTCCATAAAACAAAATTTGTGGAGGATATTATGGTTAAACAAATTAACATTTCAGAAATATCACAAAAGATATCAAATTCACATTAAGTTATCTCATTATATATAACCAATAATATGTCATCTAGAACTTTATCAATGACATATCAACCATAAAGTTCAGATTATTATATAAAACGCAACTATATAATAAAATGAATCCGCATTGCCAAACATATTCGAATAATAACATGTTACAAAAGAATTTCATAAAATGCCCAAATAGCAATATATAAAACACATTTATATAATTATATGAAACTTATTCAAATGTTACTCGCAAATTATAAACACATCTATAATATTACGAATTTAAATTTCATGAAACCAATTCATAAAATACCGCTAAATTACATAATTGGCAGGTAATATGAAACGAATTCACATTCATTAATTTGAGCAAGGAGCAAGTGCTAAAACAATTAGCAACGTTTACTACAACCCATGTAGTTCATATATATAAAACACATTTATATAATACTAGTAATTGGTGGCTAACATGAAACCTATTCATGCATCGAATGCAACATACTTTGTAATATAAGATATATCCAAATATTAATCACAATTAATCATACATAGATCTATATGATGTTAAAATTTGGATGAAACAAGTTCGTAATAAAGCTCGCAAATTATATAAAACGTATTCATATAATATTGCAAATTTAAATTTTATGAAACAAATTCATAAAATAATCAAATATACTATACGTTCAAAATAATAGCATGAAATTTGTTCATGAAAAACTTAATGAATCATTTGTTAACTACAACAATGACAGAACAATTAACTAATTTATAATTGCTCATGTTTTGCATAAAGTTGCTAAATTATAAAACATAGTCATGTAACTAAGTATTATATAAAACATATTTATATAATGTAACTTATAAAACATATTCATTTATCGACTAAGGGGATCCTCATATCACATAGATATTTATCGAATTCAAGTAAAACAAATTTACGTCTTACGTACTAATCATATATATGAAACGAATTCATATGACTTCAACCCAATTGTTTGATAACATGTTACTTAACATGAAAAAAATTTTAAATCGCCACATATATAAAACGAATTTATATACGACATTAAACACATTAATGTAACTTATGAAACATATTCATTTATCGATCGAGGGGATCCTCATATTTATCGAGTTTGAGTAAAACAAATTTACATCATACACACTAATCATATATATGAAACGAATTCATATAATTTCAACCCAATTGTTTGATAACAAGTTATTTGGCATGAAAATTTCAAGTTGACACATATATAAAATGAATTTATATACAACATTAAACATATTAATGTTTTTATAACGAAATCATACACCTAAGATTAAAACTAATTCGAAACCTTAATTCAATAAATGAATTAATTGCATGAAACTTTATCAACTTGAATATCTTTATTATTCAATTAAAAAATCATGCCATGACTAATGATAATAATCAAACAATAATGACTGAAAAATAATTCGATTCAAAACAGTCAAAAATAGCCTGACCCATATCACTGCAATATGACAAGAAGCAAAAAAAGCGGCCCAAAACGACTTAATGAACCGGAAACGGGGGGGGGGGGGGGAGAAAGACCGGCCCAATCACTCATAAAAACCGACCCAAACCGGTTTAACGAACCGGGGGGGTCTTTATGAGTGATTTACTTCAAACCCCCTCCCCTCTTTCTCCCAAACCCTGAAACTGTTCTTAGCCATTCTCCCTCTCTCTGCTTGCTGCTCCTCTGCCTGTCTTCGAACTCTCTCTCGACACTCTCTTCGACCTCTCTGCCCATGGCTAGCTCTCTGGCTTTCCCAGTGCCGTGACCATGGAAATTGAGCACCAAGCTCTTTCATTGTCACCACGAGCATGGCAGCCACCACCACCGTTCTCGGTTGTCCCCAAAAAAATACCCATATGATGCAACCCGCCACCACCGACCCCGTTGAGCCTCGATCTATGCTACACCGGCGAGAACCAAGGGTACTACGGTGTAGATCGGCCGAATCTAAGCCTAATGAAGACGCCCACGTGCCGAACGCGCCACTAAGGCGGTGGCGCGTGGTCTTACGCGCCTCCTGAATCGGTATTTTCTGGCTGTTTTTTTGTCAAGGTTGCGTAGATCGGCGATGGGAAGGGGCTCTAGGAGGAAGAAGATCATGAAACGACCTTCGTCGGCGGCGCATGACGGCCATGTGCCACCCCTCCTCGGTGGTTTCTGATGGGTATAATTCGGCTGACTCATTTCCTCTTTTTTTTGTGGTTATTTGAGTCAAGGTCGAGGACTTAGGCAGAGACAGACTAGGGTTAGGGTTTCGGGTCCATCTCCATCCCCCTTCCCCCTTTTTTTTTGGTTATGCGAGGGATTTTAGGGTTAGGGTTCATACGAGTGGAATGAGTCTTTTTCCCAAAAAACAAATTATTCCTTTCAGTGTTCAGCATGTGATTCAAGCATGAATTTGTCTAAGCATTGTGATAACATAAGGCATACACACACAGTGATGGACATGTTATTTCTAGATGTAATAATTGTTGTGGCATAATACAAGCTCTGGGATCTGAACAATTATTCTAGATGAATAATAGTACGAACATGGCCAAAACTTTGTATTACACGGCCAAACTTAATCAGAGAAAGAGAACTAATTTCTTTCTTCGGTTATTGAAGCATGTTTACAATTATGCATGATGTTTGGCAGATTATCTATTCATGCTTGTATATAATTGTATAATCGAACCGAAAAATTCAATCTTTGGCCAGAACCAATTACGTAAACATGCTTTTGGGACAGATTGATAGTAACATGAGCATGTTCATAATTAGCAGACTTTAATATATCCATGATAGCAAATCTGCAGTTTTTAACACTTTCTGGGCATTGTAATAACATGAGCATGCTTCTGGATTTTAGCAGTTTGCATAATCACAAAAATTAAGCAAATTAAACGAATAAAATTAGCATGCTTTCAACGAATCAGTTTCGGCAGATTTATTAATCTTTCAATTGGGACTAATCCGAACGGTTTAGACTCTGATACCACTGTAGGAAATAAATTCAGGACTAACCTGGATGCGGAATTATACTGTCGGTAATAGTCCACAATAAGAATACCACTTCTTTGATAATAATAAATCCAAGCGGCTACTAGAGTCGCTTTATAGATATCCACGTCCTAAACCCGAATACCCGGTAGCGATAGTAGGGTAACCGTGAGGAGAGAGAAAGGGAGTGTTCTATTGCTTACCCTTTAGGCTAACCCCCTTAAACCCTTTTATATAGGTTACGGGGTAGGTAGGGTTGTCGCCCTAGGTGACTTAAGTGGCCGTCGGGCCTAATCTAATTAGGCCCGTCCAACAGTGTTAAACATCAAGAATTTGTATGTGTGGGCGGCTCATGGCAGAAACTATAAAGGCGTTCATTCTTCACTGGTTCATAACAAAGACTGACTGAACAAAGAAGACCCTGTATGCGACTGTTTAACGATTGTCTACCTGACTATATATTGTATTATATTGTCTTACTGAAAAATGATACCATCTGCCGTCGGTTATTCCTTAGTTTTCTAAAAGACAACTGCTTGAATTTTTGTTTGAAAGGATTATTACTGAATTTGACATAAAATTCTTGATGATTAGCAATCTCGAAAACCTGATGTTTCTTGGTGTAAGATGGTTTGGCACAGGCTCCAAATTCCTAAGCATGTTTTTGGTCTATGGCTTATTACAAGGGGAAGACTTCTAAATAACGTTAGGTTATCGAAATAGATGTAAAATGTCGATCCCACATATACATTCTGTTCTGAGTTTGAAAGCATACCTCACTTGTTTTTCAGATGTTGCTCACAGCAAGTTCTGAGCCAATTGACAATAATGGACAGTGAGCAGGATTGGAGCTGGTGTTAGATATGGCTAAACCAGGGGACAATATCCAAGAAGAACAAGCTGTAATCTTCCCATCAATTGCCATCAATTGCTGCAATAGCCTATAATGTATGGTAGGAGAGAAGTGGAGGGATCTTCAGGAAAAAGGAAAAGACAGCAGACGAATTTGCACAAACAATGAGAACAGTTTCGAAAATTCATCATCTGCACAAAAGGAATGTAAATAGTTATGTTGATATATTGTAAAAATTTTGAGTTGACGATGTAACTTCAGGTATGCCCAAAGGAATGGTGTAAATATTTGTTAAGTTAATGGTAAAAGTTACATTTTACCAAATAAAATAAATAAAATAAAATAAAACAATTTGAGCTTTTGCAGCACTTTGAACATACTTCATACCTCAATATCCCTCTATCATGCTACTTTAACAATCTCTAAGGGTCTGTTTGGGAGGAGAGTAAATTTGAGAAGTAAGACTGTAAGAGTAAATAAGAGTAAGGAGAAGTAAATAAGAGTAAGTTGTCTACCCTTATTTAGGTGTTTATGAAAAGTAATAATTAACCCTTGTTTAGAAGAATAAGAGAGTAAATAAGAGTAAGTAAACGACTTTACACATATGCACTCACTAAATATATTTAAAAATATTATATTAGATTTTGTGGGGGACAAATATGTAAAATTCACCTCCCTACCCCTCCTTACTCCTCCTTACACTCCATTTTGGAGAGTAAGAAAATGGAGGGTGAAGAGGAGTAAAGGGGAGTAAGAGTAACTCTTATTTACTCCTTCTTACCCTCCTTTTCTTACTTCCAAATGAGAGTATAGGGGAGTACTCACTCTCCCTTACTCCCCTTTACTCCTCCAAACTGCCCATCCAAACAGACCCTAAGGGCCTCCCAGGGTATGGTTTGAAAGGCCCTTCGGAGGCTTGTTGCACCACATAAGACTCAAATACTAATGCTGAAGAGTATTTTCTGGCTCATTTTGTCCATGATCAATCATCTTATTGCTCAAAGAGGGTTACATGCTACCTTTTCTATGGGTTCACAACCTGAACAGAGACTGGACTTAGGGACAAGTCTTGAAATTATTGATGATAATCTCGATGGTCCTTCGTGTGTTTTAAGTGCATTTAACAATATCCTTTAATTGGATGAGCGACTAGGGGAAGCCCCTAATTATGCAAGTGAGGTTAAGCCTTTCCAAAGGTGTATAAGCAACTTAGTTGGAAAAAATTGTAGGCTCAATTGGCTTGATTATACAAAGATGAGAATAGCTTTAAGAATCCAGAGAAGGATTAAAAGCACCTTGTAATAGTTATTGGCGTTGGACTTTGATAGAAAATTATGTCGAATCATAATCATTGTCAGCAAAACTCCTAACCTAAAGTAAAGAAAAACTCCTCACCAATAAAAAATATTCGAATCATAAGCATTTATACAAAAGGACTAAAACATCTGAAATTGTTGGCTGCAGTAAAAATTAAAATTTAAAACTCAATTCTAAAACTAAGATGCGTAAATCTAAATCTCTAAAGAATATTGAGATGGACTTCCGTGATATTGATGGGAGTGTTGGTTGGAGGGTTGTGGCCATTTATGGACAGTATAAAACATGGGAGCTACCGAGCTAATGCTGCGCTTAGAAGTGATGATGTATCTTCTGTTTGTTCTGGCAATTTTAATGGTGTAGCAAACTATAAGGAGAAGGGGGTAATGAGAGGGATGATGATGAGATTGAGGGCATCAGAGGTGCAATGAGCAGGTAAAATCTCCACGACCTTGACTTTAAGGGGTATAATTTCACGTGGAATAACAATAGGGCTGATGGGGAGAAAGCCCAGAAGAGGCTAGACCATTTCTAGCAAATTCAGGATGGCTGAATTTGGTCACATAGAATCATGTGATTCACCTTCATCAGAGGTGCTTGGATCACCTGCCTATTATGTTAACTTGTAAAAGGGATTATGGTGGTGCTGATTATGCTCAAGAAAGAGACAGGCCCTGCAGACTTGGAAAAGTTTGGCTGAAGGAGGGATGTGAAAGGAATGTCCAGCAGCTTTGGAACTTCGGTTTGCACCATGTTAAGTTCGTGAGTATTCTACCACAAGAGGGGGGTGAATTGTGGTGTCTGATTTTCGCGTTGTGAATAACAAACACCCTTGTGACTTGTTTGCAGAGGGTGTTCTCAAATATTGCAAATGCGAAAATCACGAAGATAAATGCGGAAAATAAAGCACACACAATTTTTACGTGGAAAACACCTCTAGCCCAACTGAGGTGTGAAAAACCACGACCTACCTTGTGTAGGATTTAACCACTTCACTAAACCGGGCTTAACTCGTTACAAATGTAACACACCTTGTTACAACTTGCAACCACGTAACCTCGTTCTCTAACACAGGTTACACCACGTCCAAATCTCACCAGATTGGACACGTCCAAAGTCCACACGACTAGGACACACTCACTCACTTTCGACTGATCTGGGATCAAAGTCAACAAACACCTTACTGGGGGTGCTTCTTACTAAGCAGCTGTAAGGTACAATGAAAATCCTATTATGCCAATATATTGAAAGTTCAGTTTAAACACAACTTGTGTTGGTTTTTCTTTTCTCAAGTGTAGCTTGAAAAATTCTTCTCACTAGAAAAACCACTTTTGAAATTTTCCTTTTTGCGTATGTTGTGTGTTTCTCGTTTTTTCTCTCTTACTTTCTTGTCTTTTAATGGGACTGAAAAAACTGAGATTTTATGCACAAAAGTCCAACGGTCAAGACCAAAGAATCAGCTAAGTATGAAAAACGATTTTCAAGCAAAGATACTCCCCAACGGCTAGTGATAAACTTTTCCCAAAATATAAGGGATTTGTTATCTTAAGGGATAACCCTTATCTTCCAATAACCGTGAAGAAGATTCAAAAGGCAACCAGAAATCTTCAGCTTTTGAAATTTTATCATATCCGAAAATATAGGCAAAGGGAATCTTTTAGTTTTGGCAAATCTCCCAAAACCTATTTTCGCAAATCTCCCATAATATTTTCAAGAAATATCCTTCCCAGAAAAATAGCAATCTTGGAGTTTAAAGAAAGTATTCTGGAGATCTTGGCCAACCGAAATGAATTTTCAAAGATAACCGGGTATGGCCACTTCAGTTCAGAAACACCCTAGGCACCCTATTTGCAGGGTTGTTCGCAACTGGTGTTCTGAAGCACTTAGCGCAAATACCGATTCAAGAGGTGTTTAAAAAGCGTTTTCAATATTGGCATATTAACAAGAGTCTAAATAAATAAAACCTATACCCAAGACTTCTTGTTTTGAACCAGTCATCTTGTCCAAGATTTGTAGAGCTGCTGTGAACACCAAGGGCACCTTGTTTGCTGGGGTAGTTCTTTGCATTGCTAGAGTTCAGGAACATGCCTTACAATCAACTGTCGAGATGGCGTTCTTGACTTAATATAGAATCACCAATTAAAACCTGTTTTGAAGACTTGTTCTCACATGTAGCAAACCAGTTAATACAATAAAGATTACAAACACCAGTTAGGCCTGTTTGGAGATCGTGTTTGGAGCAACATTACTTGGACAAATTTTTACACTTGGATTTGTTATCATCAAAACTTAAATATAATAACTCAACACACCAGCAGGCAGAGAATTGCAGCATGTTGGTAGGGAACTTAATGAGACATATGGAGCAAATGCTAAGCAGTTTAGGCAAATAATACAAGATAAGAGGAAGGAAATTGACAAACTAAAGAAAGATGTGCCTACTGTCAATATTTTGACAAAATTCAACAACGTAAATAGCTAGAGGATCTTGATTCGAATGAAGAAGTAATGTGGCCACAGAGGAGCAGAAAATCTTGTTTAAAGGAGGCAGAATGGCATATAAAAGACTGCTTTTTCTATTAGAAAGCCTCACAATGCCAAGCTAGAAATAGAATCACAAGAATTATGGATCAAAGTAGTGCTTGGAGAGAGGAGGCTGTTGAATTCGTTATTCAGTTTTGATGATAACAAACCTAAAGTAATGTTAACAAACCTAAAGTAATGTTGCTCCAAACAAAGTTCTCCAAACAGGCATACACTGTTGTTTTCAATATGTGCCTTAACTTGTTTGCTGAATGTTGAGAACAAGTCTTGAGAACAGGTCTCATACCTTGATGGCTCACGCTCAAGTCAAGAACACCACCTCGATGAGTTGATTGAATGTGAAGATCAGTTTCTGAACTCAAGCGATACAAGAACAACCTGGCAAATAGGTTGGCCTAGGTGGTTGGGGCAGCGTATTCATCTTGAACAAGATGACTAGATCTACAACAAGATGTCTTTGGTAATTTAGGTCTTATTCTAGACTCTTGTTAATATGCCAATCTTGAAAAGTCTCTAACTAACCACTCTTCAATCGGTTGCGCTATTTGCTTCAGAACACCAAGTTCAAACAACCCTGAAAACAGGGTAACGAGGGTGTTTCTGAACTGCAACGGCCAAACCTGGTTTCTTTGGAAAACTTATTTTGGTTGGCCAAAAGCTCTAATATATTTTGATAAAATTCCAAAAGAACAATTTAAGTTGTAGAAAATCTTCTTGATATGAAAATTCAAGCTGAAGATTTGCAAAACTGATTTTGGAAAATATTTACCAAAACCGAAAATATCTCTCTCTTATCCTTTGGAAAGTGATTAATTCAAAAACTCATACTAAAGATTTTCTCACGGATATTTTTGGGCAAAGATAATCTTCCAAAATCAAATTCCTACAATATTGGGAAACATTATCTTTCAGTCGTTAGAATTCCTTGAGCTAAGCAAAAAATTTCTCTTTGCCAAACTTAGCTGATTTCTTCTCTTCTCCTTGGTTTTTGACCGTTGGAATTTTTGTATAAAAATATAGCATTTTACTCCCATTGATACATAGAGAAAAAAACGAGAAACTTACACAACAAACGCAAGAAGGGAGAATTAAAAAGTGGTTTTTCTAGTGAGAAAAAGTTGTTTTCGAGCTACTCTTGAGAAAAGAAAAACTGAGACAAGTTGTGTTAAAGTTGAGCTTTCAAGATATTGACATACTAGGACTTCATTGTACCTTACATCTGCTTAAGACAGAAGCACCCAGTAAGGTGTTTTGTAACCCTGATCTTGAATCAGAAAAGTGAGTGGGTGGTCCTCAGTCGTGTGGACTTTGGACGTGTCCAATCTGGTGAGATTTGGACGTGGTGTAACCCGTCTTAGGGAAGAAGGTGACGTGGTTGCAAGTTGTAACAAGGTGTGTTGCATTTGTAACGTTTGAAGCCCGATAGTGAAAGTGGTTAAATCCTACACGAGGTAAGTCGTGGTTTTTCACACCTCAGTTGGGCTAGAGGTGTTTTCCACGTAAAAATTGTGTGTGCTTAATTTCCGCATTTATCTTGTTGATTTTCGCCTTTGTGCAAATTGAAAACATCTGTTGCAAACAAGTTGGGAGGTTGTTTGTAATTCAAGAACAACATTTGCAATCAGGAAGGTGTTTGTCAGTAAATACGCGAAAATCGAACACCACAATTCACCCCCCCTCTTGTGTGTAAGTACTCCTAAATTCAACAGAGGCAGAGATCGAAGAGGTGTTCGTCAAATATCTTGGGGGGGCTCTTCACTGCCAGGGACATGTAAATATTTCTGAGCTCACACACCTTGTCAAACCTATGTGACTAATAAGCAGACCCAGTTTGCCCAAGATCCAGGGAGGATTATAGATCTGGATTGCACTGAAGACAAGGTGATTTTCCAGAAGTTTAGGTCTTCTTCAATCGGAGGTGTAGACAAGGGGCATAAGGGATGTGGCTAAGCCACTGATAACGAGAAAAGGAGAAAAAAGATCTGTTCTTAGCTTTGCTTTAGCCTCCTTGGCAGGCTCAAAATCTTTGGGTTTCTGGAATGAAGAGATCCGTTTGAGATCCTAACTCGTCCACTTGAGCTCCATAATCTGCACCACGCAAGAAAAGCAGCAGAGAGCTGAGGCCTTAGTGGCGAAAGCTCCAACTCCTTTGTTGATGACTATATCAAGCTGAATGTTGACACCTCAATACGTAAGGGTGGAAGTGCCGGTTTTGGAGTGGCGTTAAGGATGCTCATGGGGATCCTGTTGGGATTGCACATGTCTTTGTCAACGTGGCTTGGGAAGTGGAGGCTAAGCTGGGGCTGTTAGATGGGAGAATGAAAGTCACCATTGAGATGCATGTGAGACGATTAGTGGTGGAATCGGACTGTCAGAATATTGCCTACTCTTCAAGTAAGAAGCAGGTGCACCGCACGCATGCTGAAAGAATCACCCATGATTGTCCTACTTTGGCCAGCATTTTTGTGTCTGTTTCTTTTAATTCTGGGGAAATTGTCATAAGGTTGCTCATGAGATGGCCCATTTAGCTTTGGAGTCTGGATGTGAGCACTTTTGCTCTAATAATTTCCTAGGAAGAGTCATGCCTATCATTGTTTCTGATAAACAATTGTCTAGAGAATGAAATGATACATGACTGTTTTGCTCCTAAAAAAATAAGATCTAAAAAAAAAAATCATAGGAAAAAATAACTGAAGTCTCTCACAGAACATCCACGCATGGATAACTGTCAATAAGATCAGAAAGATAGAGAGTAAAATATGCACGTTAACATTCAATTAATCAACATAAAGGAAGACGAAGCAGAAATGGTGACAGATACCTGATTTGTTTGACTACAAGAATGGAAGCCTCAATCAACCTGCATATGCAGACACGAAACAGGGGAAATGACTTGAGCAGTTTGTTAACACATGATGAATTGTCAAATGTAGAGACCAAGAGATGGAAATAGAATCAATCATGGCAAAAGTGAAAAATTAAAAATCAGGGTTTAATGCAAACAGCAGAGACGTACTTGGGAAACTACTATTGCAAATAAAGGTCAAAACTATATACTTGAATCCAATCCAGATAACAACAGTAAGGCCAATAACTTAGAGCTTGGAGCAGTGTGCCAACCTAGGCCGAACTCCAGTATACAGACATATTCGTTCTGGAAACAATGTGAAATTTTTAGCTTTAATCCAAGCACTAAGAGGGCAGTGATCAAAAGTCAAACAAAACCAATTACCAATATGGCGAAGTAAACCAATAAAGTTTGTATCTTTAATTTCCAGTAAGAATTAATGAATGCAAAGTAGAGGCTTAATCAACTAGTGGTACCTAATCAACTAGTGGTACCCAATATGCAGATTAATCATACAATCGATACAACCCCAAACCCAAAAGCAATTGCACCCAACCACCCAAGTGACGGTAGCGACCAATTCGTTCACAAATAACAACAAACAACAACAACAAACTCCCAATGTGGGTCCCGCTTTCGCGGGGTCTAGGGAGATCCAGCTGTAGGCAACCTTACCTCTACCGGTATTCCTACCCATAGAGAGGTTGATTCCATAAGACCCACAAAACAGCTTTGAGAAAAAAGTTTGAAGAGAAAACGATTGTGAAGCCATTGACCAACGTAAGAGAAAAGGGGAGGGGGGAAAAGGCTCCGGATAAGCGAATAGATAGGTAGCAGAGACATACCTCAACAAACCACAGGCGCTTGGTGCCGTGACATCCCGGGAAAGCACAACCTGCAGACAAGCAAACGGAAACCCTACCCACCCACCCCACCCCACACCGCCTAAGCTACTGCCACCTACGGAGCCGGTCCCCTACAATCAGGGACCTTAATCCTATCCCGCCACAAACTCCTATCCTGAGTCATGTCCTCCGTGAGACCGACAACTCTCAGGTCCTCTCTAACCACCTCTTCTAGGCTCTTCTTCGGCCTACCCCTCCCTCTCTTACCACTGGGGGGGTTGATACTCTCGCACCTTCGCACCGAGGCGGCCACGCTTCTCCTCTTCACGTGGCCGAACCATCTGAGCCTCGATTCCCTCATCTTCTCCTCTATGGGGGCCACTCCAGCTAAGCCCCTAATTACCCTATTCGTGATCCTATCCAACATCGTAAAACCATACATCCACCTGACCATCCTCATCTCAGCTACCATCAACCTTTGGACCTGCGCCTTTTTTAGAGGCCAACACTCCGATCCATAGAAAACAGCCGGTCTAACTACCATCCGATAGACTTTGCCTTTCAAACCCATGGGCACTCTTTTGTCACACAGCACCCCTGATGCTGACTTCCACTTTTGCCAGCCCACTCTAATCCGCTGGCTAATATCCTCGTCAATGTCCCCATTCTGATGGATAATCGAGCCCAGATACTTGAATTTGGCGACCTTCGGTATTGCCCTCCCATCCAGTACGATTTCTCCCCCCACTTCTATCCTTCCGCTGAAACAACAGTGAAGGTATTCCGTTTTCGATCTACTCAGCCGAAAGCCCCTAGCCTCTAGTGTATGCCTCCAACTCTCCAACCTGTCATTCACCCCCTGCATGGTCACGTTGATAAGGACGATGTCATCTGCAAATAGCATACACCAAGGCACCTCGTCCTGGATTCCTCTAGTGAGTTCGTCCAAAACTAATGTGAAAAGAAATGGGCTTAAAGCGGAGCCCTGATGCAGGCCCAAACTAACAACAAAGTCATTGGAGACCCCTCCCGGAGTCCTAACCCTCGTCCGCCCTCCCTCGTACATATCCTTGATAACACGAATGTACGCTGGCTACACCCTTTTCTTTTCCAAACACCTCCACAATACCTCCCTTGGCACTCTATCATATGCTTTCTCCAAGTCAATGAACACCATATGGAGATCCACCTTTCTATCCCTGAACAAGCCCATGAGCCCTCTAAGGAGGTATATTGCCTCAATGGTTGCCCTGCCCGGCATGAAACCAAATTGGTTTTCTGAAATCTCTACTTCTTCTCGCAGCCTTCTCTCAATCACCCTCTCCCACAGTTTCATAGTGTGGCTGAGCAGCTTGATGCCCCTAAAGTTATTACAATCTTGGATATCCCCTTTGTTTTTATACAGTGGGATGACTGTGCTGGCCCTCCACTCTCTGGGCATCTTGGCGGTCCTGAAAATAACATTGAAAAGCTGCGTGAGCCACTCTAGTCCCACTTCCCCCATAAACTTCCAAACTTCCACTGGTATCTGGTCCGGACCCACTGCCTTTCCCTTCGCCATCTTTTTCAAGGCCTCCCTAATCTCCTCCTTTGTTATCATGGCGCACGCACGCTGATCACTACACTCTCCGCCCCTACTACAGTCGTCTCCCCCCTCTTCCCCATTGAGGAGTTTAGCAAAGAACCTCTGCCATCTCTCCTTGATTTCAGCATCTTCAGTCAACACCTTACCCTCTTCGTCCTTGATACACCTTATCACTCCCAAATCTCTAGTCTTTCTCTCCCTCGCCCTAACCAGTTTAAAAACCTCCTTATCCCCTTCTTTCGTCCCCAATTTATGGTACAGTCTATCAAACGCCTGACTCTTTGCTACTGCCACCGCCCTTCTGGCTACCTTCTTGGCCACCTTGTATCCGATCTTCTTATGTGCCCTCTCGTCCTCCGAACCGCTGCTGATGAACTCCGCGTAGGCCTCTTTTTTTGCCTTGACTTTTTCCTTTGCCTCTTCGTTCAACCACCAGGCGCCCTCCATCCTGTTGCAGCCTCCCCTGGAAAGACCTAAGGTTTCCTTAGCCGACCTTCGGATGCAACCCGCCACAGCATCCCACATCGAGTCGGCGTCTTCTGCCCTCCTCCAAACTCTCTCCTCAACTAATCCCTCTGCTATTAACCCTGCCTTCTCCTTTGTGAGGGTCCACTACTTAATTCTGGGTTCTTCGGTTCTTCTCTTCGACCTCTTAGGATACTTGAACTCTGCATCTAAAACCAGCAATCTGTGTTGAGTTCCCAGCAACTCCTTGGGAATCACTTTGCAGTCCTTACACGATCTCCGAGTTTCCTTCCTCGTTAGGAAGTAGTCCATCTGGGTCTTGCAAGAATTGCTCTTAAAGGTCACCAGGTGTTCCTCCTTCTTCTTGAAGAAGGAGTTAACCACCAACAAATCAAAAGTCACCGCAAAGTCCAGCACAGAGACCCCTCCCGCATTCCTCTCTCCGAAACCGAGGCCCCCTGGACCCCAACGTATCCTGCTGCCTCCGCGCCGATATGACCGTTAAAGTCTCCTCCTATGAACAGTTTCTCGCTCTGAGGTACCTCTTGGGTGACCTCATCTAGGTCCTCCCAGAAGAGCTTCTTAGTTTCTTCTGGCAGGCCTACCTGGGGCGCATACGCGCTCACCACGTTCACGAAAACTGAACCCACCAAAACCTTAATGGCCATAATCCGGTCGCTCTTACGCCTCACTTTGACCACCTGGTCCGCCAAATCCTTCACGACTAGGATGCCAACTCCATTCTTCGCCTTGGCTGACCCCGAGTACCAAAGCTTGTACCCATCAATCTCTCTAGCTTTCGCGCCAACCCACTTCGTCTCCTAGACACACGCTATACTAACCTTACGTCTAAGCAGAGACTTAACTAATTCTATCGACTTACCCGTGAGGGTCCCAATGTTCTAGGATGCTAGGCGAACGTTCCGCAACCCTAACCCCCTCCTAACGCCAGAGCTCCCCGGAGGACAGGCTGAAACAGCTACATGGCCCGCCACAGACACCGACGTCTACGAGGCCAACGAACACCCTAAAAAGCTACAAACTAAAAGACACCCGAAACAGCTGGTCAACTACCCTCCAACCACCAGAAAAGAAAAATTTATAGCAGGACTACTTGGAAAAAAAACTAAGATACAGGATAAAAAGTGAACAAAATCTAGTAAAGCCTAACTAACTATATAGTAAATGATAATAAAAAACTAATACAGATATAAAAGAACTATATAATCATACTAATACTAATAGAGGTACCACTAGCAATGCAGATATAAATAATAAAAAAATAAAAATAAATAAAAATAAAATAAAAAACAATGATAGAACCAACCTAACAAAAAAAGAATGATAAAACCGACAATGGCCCCACTGATACAGTAAAGAAATAAATAATTGAAAACCTAATAGAAAAAAAAGCAGTAATGAATTAGAAGTAGAAAATAAAAATAACAATAACAATGATAAAAATAATAATAAAAACAGTAATAGTAGAAAATAGTCACCAAATAACTAAACCAAAAAAACTAATTAAACGGCTGGGACTGGAAGCAGCACTAATGGAAGAATACTACTAATACAGACTCTAGCCAAGAGATTGAACAGAAGTAATGACCTCACTAGAAAATTGATAAAAATTCCAACCAAGATACTACTACAAATAAAGCTCAACTTGACAAGAGACTTACCAAAACAACAAAGAAATCAATGACAGCAAATACCGGCAACCAGACAGGCAACAACAATGTATGCAATGAATTAGGGACTAACAGGAAGAAATCAAAAGCAAATTCGCAAACGCCGAAAGAACTCGAAAAATTAATCAGCTATTAGAGACAAAAAATCGCAATCTGTGAGTTGTTTCAGCGAAGCAAACTGCTGGAAGAAAATACCAAATACCAAATAGCAAATACCAAATACTAGGAAAGGATGGTCTAAAG
This sequence comes from Selenicereus undatus, assembly GCA_017589665.1. Classification (NCBI taxonomy): domain Eukaryota; kingdom Viridiplantae; phylum Streptophyta; class Magnoliopsida; order Caryophyllales; family Cactaceae; genus Selenicereus; species Selenicereus undatus. Next base: position 17,702,021 of record JACYFF010031957.1, read on the forward strand.
GAGACCCTTGGTACCCAATTCTAAAAAAACGCTGACCCTGCCTTCTGAGGGAGACCCTCACTACCAAAATAAGAAATCAATCTCTCAAACAACCTAGCAAAAGGGCCAAATCCTCAATACAAAGACACTGGCCCTCACACTAGCCACACTCTAGCAAAACTCTAAACTCTAAACACTCAAAGACACTGCCCTCAGCTAGTAATCTCAGTACTCAAAATAACCACACAATCGAAGCAAAAATGGCGACCAAACCTGCAATCGGGAAGAAGACCAACCTGCTGCTCGGAGGAAGCAATAATATCATACAAAACTAACAATTAAGCTAAGATGGGAGAGAGAGATGGAACCTGAGATACAAGAGATGAAGGGCGGCCACCCAAAATCTATGAGTTCCAGCTCTGCCACGGCCCCCCCCAAAATAAACAACGGGAATGACCAAAGATACGCAGCTTCAGGCTCAAAAACTCAAAACTCAAAACTCTGTGCGGGCGGCAACAATGACCGGATGAGGGGGAATGATGCAGGCTCAGGGCTCGGTTTCAGGCTCTTGTACTCAGGGGTCGGTGTACCATGAAAACCGAGAGAGAGCTCTTCGAGCGGCCAAGGCGGGATTGGGCTGCGCTACTCACCGTCGACGACTGACACTAACCCACCGCCGGCTACCGCATTCTGCTGGTGGACCCTACCCCGAGGTCACCCAGGTGACCGTTCTATGCAAACGGGAAAGGTGGGCGGCTGACACTTGACCAAAGCAGAGCAGAGCAGAGAGAGAAAGAGAAATTCAATTCGTTCACAAATGAGTCAAACATTAATGAAAACAAACGTCTGGAAAGTTAATCAAACTCCACAAGCTCAATCCACTCAAACTCAGAATGAGAAAGGGGGTTGAGGGACGCATAGGGATGCTTGAATCTAAGACACACAAAGCTTGTGCGCTGGTGATGAAGCCGGCGTCGGTGATTGAGGGAAATAGCCTAGTTTTCCACTGTGCGATTTGGTTGAGATTTGACCATGTTATGGCTTCTCTAGGAAATCAGAATATTTCGAGGAGAAGCAAGAACGTTGGGGAAGAGGAGAAATTTAGGGAGAGAAAGGAAGGAGAAGATAAATTTCAGTGCTCAATTCTCTTACAATCGTTCCCCCTTTTATAGAGGAGTTTCCCCCCTTTCCCGGTAACTAACTCAACAATCACGGCCCCCCCTTTATTCTAACTAATTCGTCCCCCCCACTCACGAGCCTTGCACATGCTTTGCAATTCAGCTGTATCATTTCCATCCCCCTTAGCAAGCTTGTCCTCAAGCTTCAAGGTTGAACTCTGGAAATCTCTTCTCGATGTCAGTGTAGAGCTCCCAAGTAGCATCTTCCTTTGGAGCGTTGGACCATTGGATCAGAACATAGACCACAGCTCCATTCCCCTTTTTCCCCAATTTTATGTCCAAGACTGCAACAGGGTAAGCAGCAATCAGCCCTTGGTCATCCATAAGTGGGAATGTTCCAGGAGAGGGATTGGGGCCAACATACTTCTTTAGTTGGGAAATATGAAAGACTGGGTGAATCCTAGAGGTGTCAGGTAACTGCAGGTGATACGCTACAGCACCCACCTTAGCAACCACAAGAAAAGGACCAAAGTACTTAGTTGCAAGCTTTTGGTTCACCCTCTTAGCCACCGAATGCTGCCTGTAGGGCTGGAGTTTAACCCAAGACCAATCTCCCACTGCCAGTGTTCGATTAGTCCGATGTTTATCAGCCTGAAGCTTCATTCGCTGTTGTGTTTTCTCCAAATGGTATTTAAGTATGGCTATACAATTTTCCCTGGCCTTCAAGCTTATATCCATAACCTCGACTTGACTATCCCCTTATAGATAAGGAATGTGCAAAGAGGGTGGTTGTCCATATACGACTTCGTAGGGGGTAATGCCAATAGATGAGTGCCAGTTAGTGTTATACCACCATTCTGCTAGAGGAAGCCACAAAGTCCATCATGCAGGATCCTCTCCTGTCATACACCTCAAATATCCCTCAAGGCAACTATTGACGACTTCAGTCTGGCCATCACTTTGAGGATGGTAAGCTATAGACAAATGTAGAGAAACATGTTGAAAAGCAAAGAGCTCGGTCCAAAAACGGCTCGGGAAGATTTTGTCTCTGTCACTAACAATGGATCGAGGAAGGCCATGAAGTTTGAAAATATGTTCGAAGAATAATTGGGCTACTGTGGCTGCGGTGAAAAGATGAGCTAGGGGTAAGAAGTAGGCATACTTAGTGAGCCTATCCACCACCACAAAGATGGTGTCCTTTCCCCTGGATTTTGGTAAACCCTCAATGAAATCCATTGAGAAGTCCACCCATATGGCGTCAGGAATAGGCAGTGGTTGTAATAACCCTGCTGCGGCAGAGAGATCAGCCTTGCATCGTTGGCAAGTCTCATAGCTTCGAACATGATTCCGGGCATCCCTGTTGAGGCCCTTCCAGTAAAACAAACTGGCCAGCCTTTCTGTAGTTGCTGTGACCCCTGAATGGCCCCCTAAAGAGGAGCCATGCACCAAGTTGATCAACTGTTGTTGTAATGCAGCATCTTAACCTACAACCACCCTTCCTTTCCTCTAAAGAATTCCTTGTTGTAGCTAATACTTGGGATGAGCTGTACCGTGCTGCAAATATTGCATAATTTTTTGAACCTTATCATCTGAGACCCAAGATTGTTTAATTTTTTCCAAGAGGTCAAGCTGCAAAGTACTGAGTGATAATGACAATAGCTGAGCTCCATTGATCCTTGATAATCCATCAGCAGCTAGGTTATCTTTTCCTTGCTTATACACAATGTCATAATCAAAGCCCAAGAGTTTAGGCAACCACTTGCTTTGAAAAGGTGTGGTGATTTTCTATTCCAGGATGTATTTGAGGCTAAAGTGGTCTGTTTTAATAATGAAGTGCCTCCCCAACAAATAAGGCCTCCATTTTTGCACTGCAAGTACAACTGCCATAAATTCCTTCTCATAAGTCGAGAGAGACTGATGTCTGGAAGATAATGCCTTGCTCAAATAAGCAATGGGATGTCCCTCCTATATAAGGACTGCTCCTATTCCCAGACCTGAAGCATCAACCTCAATCACAAAAGTTTTAGAAAAATCTAGAAGAGCAAGCACTGGAGCTGAAGTCATGGCTTCCTTCAATTGCTCAAAAGCCTCTTGAGCAGATACACCCCACTGGAATTTGTCTTTTTTCAGCAATTCAATGAGGGGTTTGCTAATTTGTCCATAATTTTTGACAAACCGCCTGCAATACCCTGTGAGCCCAAGGAAACCCCATAACTGTTTCACAGTAGCAGGGTTTGGCCACGTTTGCATAGCAATAATCTTGGTAGGGTCAGTGGAGACTCCTTGTAAGATGATAATGTGTCCCAGGTATTCTACCTTCTGCTCACCAAAACTGCATTTGCTTTTCTTAGCAAACAATGTGTGCTGCCTTAGTATCACAAGTATTGTTCTCAAGTGCATGATATGCTGCTCAAAGGTTTTGCTATACACCAAGATGTCATCAAAGAATACCAAAATAAACCTTCTCAAATGTGGTTTGAAAAGGCTGTTCATGAGGGCTTGGAAGGTGGATGGGGCATTGGTGAGACCAAAAGGCATGACCAAAAATTCATAATGGCCTTCATGAGTTCTAAAAGCTGTTTTCTCAATATCATTGGGATGCATTCTGACCTGCCAATACCCTGACCTGAGGTCAATTTTACAGAAATAGGCAGCCCGATGTAACTCATCCAATAATTCCTCAACAACAGGTATAGGAAATTTGTCCAAAATGTTGCACTTATTCAATTGCCTGTAATCTACACATAACCTCCATGTCCCATCCTTCTTCTTGACCAAAACTATAGGGGAAGAGTAAGGGCTATGAGAAGATCTAATAATCCCTGCTTCCAACAGACCTGCACTGTTTGTTCAATCACATCCTTTTGTAAGGCTGGGTATCTGTATGGCTTTACATTGATGGGTGGAGTACCCTCCTTCAACAAGATCCTATGATCATGGCTTCTATGGGGAGGTAGAGCTCTGGGTTCCTCAAAAATATCTGCAAATTCAGACAACAGCCTTGATAATTGTGGGTCTGTAACCTCAGCTTGCTGCAAGCTCACGTCTGTGTTTATAGGCTGCAGTTGTATAGCAAATACTTGGGCTGACTGTTGTAATATTTTTTTCGCCCTTTTTCCCCTCATCCATTCTACATCCGACTTCTTAGTTCCCCTTAACACCATCCTCCTTCCCTAATAAGTGAACTCCATCTTGAGCTCCTCAAAATCCCATAGTATAGAGCCCAAAGTGGATAGCCACTGGACCCCTAAAACCATTTCACAATTTCCTAGGGGTACCAGATACATATCAGCCGAAAACTACTGCCCCAAAAGAGACCAAGTGAAGTCCTTACATAAGGTATGACAGTCCAACTGTTGGCCATTTGCTATAGCCACCTGCAGGGAAGGAATCCGTCTGGTCCTGCAATTCAACCTCTTGGCAACTGCAATATCCAGGAAGTTGTGAGTACTTCCAGAGTCAATTAGGATGTGTAAGGTACCCTATTGGGTCCTGCCGATTACTCTCATTGTTTGGTAGGTATTGAGCCCATTCAAGGCCTGTAAGGATAGTTGTGGAACCTCATTTCCACCCTTAGCATCTTCAACTGACAGTTCTTCTTGAGTTTCTCCTTCTTCTTCCTCCTGGTGTTCTTCCTCTTGTATGACCTCCAGTCTGTATACTCGAGCACTACACTTATGTCCTGGGTAGTATTTCTCATCACAGAAGAAGCACATATTCTGAGACCTTCTGTTCTCAATTTCCTTAGGGCTTATGATTCTCCCCTGAGTCTTAAGCTTGGAGGTGGTAGAGTTAGCACTAGAAGTAGGTTTAACTTGTGTAGTAGATTGAGATGGTAGAGGGGTGTTTCGAGTAAATGGTCTAGATCCTGTATAATTGTTACCTTGAGATGGAAATCTAGACAGAGAGTGGTTACCTCTCCCAAAAGAGGCAGGTTTCTCCAATATTGGTCTACTTCTTCTGGCTATGGAAGCCAAGGTTGCTTCCTGTACTTAGCCAGGCAATAGGCATCATGGAGGGTTTCAGGTCTAAACATCCTAACCGCGTTCTGGATTTCATCACTCAATCCCCCCAGAAAACAGCTGATAACATGTTTAACAGGTAGCTCTATCCTGTTCAGTAGAGCATCAAATGACTCCTAATATTGCTTTACAGTGCTGACCTGTTTGAGCTTCATTAACTCAATAAGGGGGTCATCAAAGGGCTGAGCTCCAAACCTAATAAGGATCGCTTTCTTATACTCATTCCAGCTTGGCCATCCATTATCTCTACTTTTCAGCAAAGATTGATGCCATAATAAAGCCCTTCCTCCCAAATGAATGGATGCAATCTTCACCTTGGTATTTTCCAAGGTATTATCAACCTCAAAAAACTGCTCGCATCTATATACCCACTCCTGAACATCTTCTCCATCAAAACGAGAGAACTCAATCCTTGAAAGTCGAGAGAAAGTAGAGTTACCAGATTGAAAGTTGTTTCCACTTGACTCAGCAGCAGTAGCCAGCTGCAGTACCTGCCTGCTGAGACCTGTGATCAACTCCTTCAAGGTAGAATTAACGTGTTCTTGCCTTTCCTGTTGCTCTAACAATTGAGCTCGAACAGATTGCTGAAATTCACCCCATGAGTTCTGCATTGTTTGAAAAAGTTCTTCCAACCTTCGTTGCTCATTTCCTCGTGTGTTCTCTGAAATCGCCATAGCTAACCCCCCACAAGCTAATCGTACAAGAATGGTCAGGTTCGACCGACCCAGCCTCTGCAATACTTCTCAAGATCGTAACTGCTCTGATACCAAATTGTTTTGGCTTCTCTAGGAAATCATAATATTTCGAGGAGAAGCAAGAACGTTGGGGAAGAGGAGAAATTTAGGGAGAGAAAGGAATGAGAAGATAAATTTCATTGCTCAATTCTCTTACAATCGTTCCCCCTTTTGTGGAGGAGTTTCCCCCCTTTTCCCGGTAACTAACTCAGCAGTCACGGGGCCCCCCTTTTTTTAAACAATTTCACCCCCCCCCCCACTCACGAGCCTTGCACATGCTTTGCAATTCAGCTGTATCAGACCGTTGTGGATTTGAGGAGTTTGAGGCTTAATAACTCCGGCAAGCCCCAATAAACTCACAGGAAGAAATCGATCTGAGCAAGGATTGAGAGAAACTGGATTTGGATTTGGCGAGAAAGAAGTGAGAGACTCTCATAAATTGGGAAAGAATATGTATTATTGAAGGGCACTCCAAACTCAAGTCTGCGAAGTCAGTAGTCATTTCACTTACATTTCATTCAATTGTTTAACTACCGAAACTCATTTCAGGACAATTAAATTAAATATTTATCATAAATTCTACAATTAAACATAATTTACCACTTATTATCTTTTATTTGTATTTTTTCTTAGGTACCAAAACATAAAGTATCTAAATTTCGTTAATATTTAAGGTTTAAAATATCCATCTAATATCCAAAGGATTTCACATTACACTAGGCTAGTCTAGAATTATCATCCTCATTTTATTTTTCAATCTCAGCTTTCTGAATTATATACTAATTAATTGATTGTGATTGACAAATAGGCCATGTATTTTTTTTTCTCTTTTATTGGGAGCAGGAGCAGGGGGTGTCAGTGTGTCATCATGTCATGTTTACTCTCTCTGTCAGAGCAAGCAACTCCCAAGGCCAATGTCTCTTTCCAAGCTTTTCTTCTTCTTCTTTTTTTGCTTCGCACGGATCAAAACGCAGCACCCCCTTCAATAACTTCCTCCAAACGATACACTTTGGTGGCAGAAAAGGACAAAAACAAAGGCCCGTGGGGTGGAACTGTGCAGAGTTCCGTCCCCCGTTCTGTGACACGCGTGTCACGGGCTGGAGCCAACGCGTGTCACACGCGAGCCCAAACCCTGACACGAGTGAATAGGGCTGCGAATGCCCTAAGGGGAGGAACGGACTGCAGAGCCTCAACGCATGTCTCCCCTCATTTCTACTGCACTGGCAAAAACAAGTTTCACAAAATGTGGAACCTAGGCCCCACCCATTGAAACGCGTGCCAGTGGGTGGGGGTGGCCTAAGTGCATTACCAGCCAAAGTTCCAATGTGTGGAATTCTGGCATGCCATGTCAGCAAAAATTCCACAGTTCTGGAGCTTACATTCCTTCATTTTCTCAACCAGTGGAACTCATTCCAAGATAAATGATTTAATATTTGTTAATGGAGCCCACCATTAAACATATTTTATATGTTTATGTTGTCAAATTTGTTTTTGTATATTTGGTTTTCTATAAGTTAAAAATAATTTTTATTTCCTGAATGAAAGAATATGTAATTTATGTTTCCGGAAAATATATTAATTTATTTTAAATTCTCTAAAAATTGATGAGTTAAATTGTATTAGCTGAACAATTGAAAGCGTATGGAATATAATGTAGAATTCAATTGATACAAACGCAAATATGAAGGATTGACATTGAAGAAAATTGCAATCCGAATGTTCGATGTTTAAAACACTAATATTAGACGACAAAGGTTGAACATTTTTAAAAACATACAACACAAGTGAATGACGAATAACCCTTGACATCTATGGTTGTGAGCTTTGTCGCGCCTTATGTCAATTCCATATGTCCTCGACAAGGTCTTATTGGAGATGTGCATGTAGCACTGGGCATGAATTTCTGCTACTCTACGGAGGTAGGCAGCATAGCACGAATGATGGTGCCGTTGGACATTTGGTTGCGGGGTGTTGTCCTCCACATCATCATAGTCGAAAGTAAGGTCATACGAATCTCGTTCGTCCTTGACGATCATGTTATGGAGTAGGACTGCGAATGATGGTGAATTAGGCTTGTAAAACTCCAAATGCCCTTTCCACATTCTTCCTAACAAACTCCTAACGTTCGACGAACAATCTTGCCTTAGGTTCTTAGGGAAGAGGGATAGTCTTCACGAATGTTGCCCATTTTGGATAGATACATTGGACAAAAAGCATCCAATGTTGTACTTGCAACCGTTCATGACGTATTCACATTTTGGAGCCCGATCCTCATACACCTCTTGGGAAACATAGGATCGGTGAAGAACGTTTAAGTCGTTGAGGCTACCCGGACACCCAAAGAAGGCGTGTCATATCCAAACGTATCCCCTTTTTGAACATTCCTTTTCAAGCTTATGGACAGTTCTTCCATTCCCAATGCATACAATCTATACTTCCTAACATGCCGGGGAAATCACGGGCATCGGCAACTTGTAATAGTCGATCAATATCAGCTTGTATTGGTTTTCTCAAATACTCGTCCTCAAACACTTGAATGATACCGACAGCAAAGTTTTTTATGCACTCCATAGTCGTGCTTTCTCCAATCTTCACATACTCATCGACGCAATCTACTGATATCCTATAGGCGAGCATATGCATCGCTGCGGTGCACTTGGTGAGCGGTGACAACCCACGCCTACCAATACCATCGTACCTCAACTGGAAGTACTCAAACCGACTACTAAGGGTGTTAACAATGCGGAGGAATAAGTGTTTCTGCATCCAAAATCTACGCCGAAAGTGGGTTTCATTGTAGATGAAGTCATCTGCAAAATAGTCTCTGTGGAAGCGATCGTGTGCGTCTTCTTGATCCCTCTGAATGAATCTTTTCTTCTTTCTTGGTCATTGGGATGATGAAGTTCTGCCCTCTTGCCTAAGTTGTCTAAGTTTCATAGCTAACTCTAATGACTTCATGTGAGGTTGAATGTTGAGTATGGTTTCAAGTATCGGTGAGTCATCACTAGAAGAGGATGACTCTAGTATGAAGCTGAGACCATCTGTTGATCCTGTGGAAGATGAAGAAGATGGGTGACTCATTTTTTAGTACCTGTGATAGAAGTTTACAAATATTAGTGAAATTTACAAATTCATAAAGCAAATTAAGAGATCATCGTAGTTAAAATTGAACATATTAAAATTGAACTTATTAAAATAAAATTAAACATCGTAGCTAAAATCCAACATATTAAATCCAACATTATGAAGTGAAATTAAAATTGAATTCATTAAAATAAAATTAAACATTTCATTCCACAACAGAAAACCGTTCAATTACGCCAAACACTTTGGAAAAGATAGAACAACAAAAGCACAAGGTAAAGAACATATTATTCCTAAGACATGTGTGTTAATCTAAAGAAGAGCTAGCATTAGACGAGGATGATGTTTGGTGGTATCGACTCCTAATTTCTTCTTGTAGTGGACCATATTGCTCTTTATACTCAGGGCACACGTTAGCAATGACCATTCTCAATACCTTTTCCTCATACTTCATCAGTTGCAGGTGCTGATAAGAGTCTTTTAGTTCAACAGCTTTCTTAGCTGCATCTGTCTTTAGCTTAGCGGCCTCCGCCTTATTCTCTTGTGCCATGACATATCTTTCCCACATGGTGTTGTTCTTCACATTTGTTGTCCCTAAGGTTGACAACTGTAGTAGTTCGACCCTAAATTCTGTTTATTAATTTCATGTCATTAACCCATGTGATTGAGTTCATTTCATTCACATCATTTCTTTTTATATTCCCATCTTTTTATTATTCTCATTTGGACATTTCTAACGGGGCCCTTACTTTGCAATTCGGGGATTTCTTCTCGTCAATTTTGGAAATTGAGTTAGGCCTTGATATTTAAGAATTTAATGTTTAAAAATTCTTTTTCATGGCACCACAACCATTTATCTCAAACTTTTAAAAAAAATAAATTTTGTAAATGCACTCGGTTTCAGGTTTTCGCTAAACCCGAGCCCGTTTAAAGCCGATTACGATGCAACAAGACTTGATCTTTATTTGATTAGCTAAATCCTCTTAATTAAGCATTAATTAAGCATGATATTTTTGACTTTTCTACCATATTTGCAGCCAAGTATTAAGCCACGTATTAAAGGGGAGTATAAAAATTAAAAAGTGGCTTTTATCTTAATTTTCCACCAAGTAATTTTCTCTCTCTTCCCTCTCCTCTCTCTCTCTCTACTCGGCAACCCCCTTCCCACCACCATATCACCACCTTTCCACCACCACAATCTCACAAAACAACCCCCACTCATCACCCCCAAACACCTCTTTCACTTTCATAAGCATCAAGGATCCTTGAAACCTCTTTTGCTAGCACAAAGTTCTTTCACCTCTATGCTGATTTTTGTTTTTGATCTTTGATCTTGTTGGTTTTTGTTCTTTATTTTGGTTGTTTTAATGATGGATTATGCTGTTTTTGTGGTATTAAGAATCACCTTGTTGGGGGTTTATGGTGGAGTTGATTTTGAATGAAGTTAGGGTTAGGGTTTCATCTTGGGTATGTAAGCTTCTTGTCCAAGTGATATTTATGGCTTGTTTTCTCTATGTTTTTGCTTATCTTTTAATGTATTGAAGTTTATTATGGTTTTTATGATGTGTTGGAAAGATGAGATGGGGTTCAAGTTGACCCAAAGTTAGGGTTTTATCCATGAATGCATGGTTTGGACCAAATTTGTGTTAACCTTGAGGTATGTGTTTATGTGCCTAGAAAGTAAGCCTTGTTGGATAAATATATGAAGTGAATTTGAGTGTGGTGATCTTGTATGATGTTGGGATATACCATACTGTGCTTACATGCTCTTAAGAAAGAGTTTAAGTTGAGGTTTGGTGTGAAAAAGTGAGAGAACAACCTAAATCAGTGAGGCTGGAATTTTTAGTGAAACAGGACAAAGTTTTGAGAAAAACTGGTAATGATCGGCCAGGCCAAAAATTCTATTTTTTGTGGCTAGATAGGTCTGGATGTTAGCTTTAAAATGACTCTTGAATCACCTTAATCTGAGGTCTTTGGAGGAAGTTATGGCTATTTTACTGAACCTGGGCAGAATGGACAGAATTGTTGTTTTTAGCACCAAAACCTGACATGTTGTTGTTCTAACCCCATTTTTTGAAACCTGTCATAGGAATCTGGTTATATGCCCTTCAGGAAAGTTTTAGAGGACTTCCTAAGCTGTTTATATTGGGGTCTTACGTCTCATTTGGAGGTCGGGATTATAAGTTGTGGATTATTCATTCCGTACCTCATCATAAACCCTACCCTCTAAACTAGTTACCGTGCCTTAACTTAGCATTTCCATACTTTGTTTAACTTTATCAGTTTTATAAGCCTTTTCTATTTAACTGGTATCCATTGTACTAATTTTATGCCTATAATGATTTTGAACAGCATCAAGGCCTAAGCTTTCATCCTCTTCTCCATTTTAGTACATCTGTTTAATCTGTGAACTAACTTTTAAAGACGCCAGGTACGTTCATTGACTGTATCTTTAGAAATCAGCACGTATTTATCGAAATTATAATATTTTGGTAAGTACATCAATTAATCAATTGAACCAGTGATTTATCACATAATTAGTGACCTCATCAGTTATCAGTTACAGGGCATTGCCCTTCAGTCACCCGTGCGGCTTCAGGTCAGGTCTTCCAGTCAGCTTGGTAGGTGTACACCTATACATAGATCGTAACAGTTGCTAAGGGGGTTCACTAACAGATAATAATTGGCAATTTAGCTTTATATACATCTCATTTCCTATTTTAAAATACAAATGAATTGCAAAGCGGACCCTCATAATTTCTTTCTCCATTGAATCTTTATCAATACAGGGATGCATGTACTGAGCTTTGGCTCACAGTTCGAAATGTTTTTATGTTTTGTTTTAGGAAAATGTTCAGCAAACGCTCTCAGGCGGGCAGGGAGGCTGAAGGTGATAAATAAATCAGGATCGTCTATATGATTGGCGGATAGAAGTGCTACGATGTTGTCATGCCTTTTTGTGGTGCTTTTTGGTGTTCCAGTTGTATATTTGAACTGCAACATGTTTTGGGGTTACAACTGTACATTTAAACTGAGTTACGTATGTTGTTTAACCTTGACGTAACCCGGAGAAGTTAGAACATTTCCTGTATGTAATTAAATGGTTTGAATGGATGTGTTTGCCCTTTGAGGATAAACTTTGATCTTTTAGCTAAATTTTTCATTTTCAAGCGAAGCCTTGTCCTTGCGGACGGCGGTAGCGCTCATTCATGGAATTCTTGGTGTTAAGCTTAGGTAGGTAAATGCAGCTATGATTTATGTATTATTGGGGCGTTACAACAGCTCCTTGGTCACAACGTCAAGCACCAAGTCATTCGCTTTCTCCTTCGCCTTTCTTTTGGCGGCTTTTCTTCCCATGGGGTGGATCAACCCACCAACTTCCTCCGTTGGTGTATCTTTACTAGCAGGAGTTGTTGGTGTACCAGGGATGCTAGGTGTGCCGGATGTCTCACTCTCAGTGTACTCGCCCACGTCATTGATCTTCAAGCGTTTAGAAGTGACATCTGCAGATTGATCGCAGTTGACCTCCCATTTCGGTCGGTCCTTCAGTAGCACCCACCAATGCATCAGGTCAAACGGTTTGCCCACCATATCAATATATAGATCTTGGGCTTTTTGCATAATATCATCCTCGTTCACCCCAATTGGGTTCGCTCAGTAAGCCTGACCCACACAAGCGTTCCACTTGGACACAAGTGGAGCTGCTCGGTTCCAGCGGGCGTTGCAAACTTTCGTCGTTCTCTTCGTAGCTGCATTAGGAGTGTGATGGTTGTAGGTGCTTGTAACCTTTGTCCAGAACCCCATTTTCTTTTGGTTAGCTCTAATAAAGGGGTTTGTGCTGACATTGATCCTTGATGTGACCAAGCGGCGATCTTCTTCCAATGTCCACTTGGAAGCCACACCGGGACTGTCATTGTGCGTGGGGTTGGGTGGATGATGGGGTGTTGATGAGATCGTATTATTATGTGGGGACAGCTGATAAAGGGGGGTATTGTGCCGTAGCTGAAATTTGGAACTTGGGGGGGGGGGGTTCTGGCCTTGAAGGGGAATGTTTGGTGATGGTTCAGGATATTGTGGATGTGGGTATGGTTGAGGGTATTGTGGATGGTATTGCCAATTTGGAGGGTTCGAGACAATACTCATGTAGTTCACAGGATCTCGTTGTGAATTATTGTGGATGTATTGTGGGTGACTAGGATCCATTTTGCAGTGAACACCTACAAGTTAATCAAGAATATTTGGATTTAAAATCTATTACACATATTCTATATTGAGGAAGTTCAAGAAAAACATTATTATGTTAATGAACATTTAAACTCTAAGTCACATTTAAAATTTAATTTCTAAACGTCTTCTCCTAATTTCTAAATCATTAAACTTCCATAAAAAAATAAATTCCTACAACATATCTTCTTCTAATTTCCAATTTGTACAACACATATATAATTTCAATTAAATGTCAAATTGCACATATTCTAGACTAAGGAAGTTCTAGAAAAATATTATTATGTTAATGAACATTTAAACTCTAAGTCACATTTAAAATTTAACTTCTCCTAATTTCTAAAACATCAAACTTCCATAAAAAATTAAATTTCTACAACACATCTTTTCCTAATTTCTAACTTGTACAAAATAATTTCAATTAAATGTCAAACTCTTATTCATTTTAATTTTAATTTCTAAGAATCTTTTTAACTCACTTTAATTTGAATATGATGTCAAAATTTAATTTCTAGAACACATACAAATAATTGTGGAACATTACCAATTTTACTTTTCATATAAATTGTGGAACATGCAAATAATTACGACATATCATTTTATTCTAACATGTCATTCTATCATAACATATCATTTCTAACAAATAATTAATCACATATTCATATTCTAACTTGTCATTTTATTCATTTAAATTTTAATTCTAAGAATCTTTTTGATTCACTTTAATTTGAATATGATGTTAAAATTTAATTTCTTAAACACATATTTCTAAAAATTTAATTGTACACAATGGTCATACGATATCAGCATTACCAATTTCACTTTTCATATAAATTTCTAAAACTTACAAATAATTACAACATATTTGTAGAAATTTAATTGTACACAAAATAGATAAATTTCTAAAACACATAATTTCATATTTCACAAATTAAACACCTCATAAATATAAATTGAACCATTTAAATTTGTAAAACAAAGCTAAACGTACTCATTACAAACGTTTTACATTCCACCGAAATAAAAAAAATTTCTAACAATAATAACAAAAAGTTAGATTTTCTTACAATTTCCTTCATTTTACTTTAATCTTGAATCTTCAACTTTATGAACACCTCCAGAAAAATGACTACAAAAAGCCACAAAAGAAATTTCATTAGTGGAAATATGTAATTCAAAATATTTTATAACAAAAAAACATAACATAATTAGAAAATTATCCCAACTTACCCAATTTTCTTCCTCTTCAAACTTCAATTTCTTTCAAATTTCACAAAACACAATCTCCAAACCCAATAGAAAACTCATAAATAAGTGAGAGTATTTTTTCAACTGTGAGTGAGTGTAAAATGGAGTCTAAATTCCAAAATATGCAACAACTACTTGTAGAACAAAATTACCAACAAAAAAAAAAAAATCAAAAGTAGGCAAAGTAGGCTTTGGGTTGAAAACCCAAGGTCCAATGGCTAGAAAAAGGCCCATTCTCCCACACCCCCAACCCCGTCCAACGGCTACTTGAGTTTTCTTTTTTTTTTTTGCGCCTGGTCAAGACGCATCGTCCACTTTGCTCCACTCCATCAAAACGGCGCGTTTTTGCCTGTAAAAAGACTGGGAAAAAAAAGACACACGGGGCAGAACGTCCCAACGTTCGCCCACGCGTTTCGGCCCCCCATTTCCCACGCTGCCAACGCTCGTGTGACACGCGGGCCCCCTTCCCCTCCTCGCGTGTCAGTGGCTGTGTGTGCTCTTATTTCATTTTTTTTGTCTTTTTATGATTTTTTATTTGCTTTTCTTTTTTTGACTAAAAAAATTATTTTGGTCATTATTAAAAACAGGTTATGTGTTATAAAGTGGGTTCTTAAAAAATATTTTATTGGATGATTTTAGTTGGAGTTCCACTGGATGGAAAAGTGATAAAATATGAGTTCCAAATTAGTGAAATTTTTACTGATATGGCAAGCTTGAGTTCTAGTTTTCTTTTTCCCATCCTGTTTTCCTTCCCTGCTCAAAAGATTACATATTAAAACAAAACATTCAAACCTACCATTTTATACAACACAAATGTAACATTTGGTTGAAAGCAATATAATCAGTATGTAATATAATCAATTATATAATATAATTTTCAATGTAACAAAATAGGATAATAATTACATTACAATGTTTGGTTACACAATTTTTACAATTGCAATGGGATGAATTCATTTACAAATAACACTTTCATTTTACACATGGCATTAGAGGTGAGCGGGATTGAGTATCCGGTCAGAATTTTAGAAACTGGAACCGGATCCGATTGGAACCGGATCCTAAAATTTGGACCTGGGTACTGAAATTTGGACTCGGTTCCAGACCAGGTTGGAACCGGGTCCTAGGATTTTGACTCGATCAAGATCAGGTTTGGTTCCGATGACCGGTTCCTAAATTATTTTTTTTTGTTTTCATTTTCCCTGCAATAAAATAGGAATAGTAAGGGATTGAAAGAAGTTGTGAACTCATATCTGAAGCCAAATTCATAAAAACCAAATTGTAAGACTAAATTAAATACTAAATGAGAAGTAAAGAATATTCACATACTTTAAAATAAACTCAGAGAATCAGAAAGAATATTAATCAGAAACCCACAAATCAATATTACAGCACGGACGGGAGGTCTAAAAATTATTTTAATTCACTAGGAATAGAGAGAGAAAGCGAGGAAAACCATCAAAATAATACAAAAACAAACATGTAGTAAGTAACAACACTCATGAGGAGAAGAGTTAGAACTTGACAGAAGAAATCCACAGCGATTGAGATACAGAAAAAGTAAGTTGGGGAAAAATTTAAAGCAAAAAAGACAAAAGATTAAATTGAGGTAGTTGCAAGTTCGATCTTTGTAAAAAAGATACAACACTTGAAGAATAAAGGTTTACTTTTTATAATTTTTCATCAAAATTCTTTAAATTTTGATCGGGTACCAGGTACTGGGTTAGGGTCCAGGTCCAAATTTCCAGGGTTCGGTACCAGACCCAGTTATAGCCAGGTCTTAAATTTTGGAACCGGTTTTAGAACCGGTCTAAACGGGTCTAGGTCTGTACCCGACTAGTTTAAACCGGTTTTGGTTCCGACACTAGGTACCCTGTTTTTCAGCTCACCCCTACGTGGCATGAAGCGCTCATAATTCAATTTGCATTTTATCCTACTTAATTTAATTATTTGCAGTATTGTCGATGATTATCATTCAATATATTATCATAATGATTACGACGCTTCATATGAGACTGACTTCACTCCACATC
>JACYFF010031957.1:17758462-17776418 GCA_017589665.1 Selenicereus undatus
TAAAAACCCTAAACCCTAAACCGTAAACCCTAAACCCTAAACCCTAACCCTTCGAACCCTAAACCCTAGACCCTAAACCCTTAGAACCCTAAACCCTAAACCGTAAACCCTAACCCTTAGAACCCTAAACCCTAGACCCTAAACCCTTAGAACCCTAAACCCTAAACCCTGAACCCTAAACCCTAAACCCTATACCCTAAACCCTTAGAACCCTAAACCCTAAACCCTTGAAACCCTAAACCCTAGATACCGTAACCCTTAGAACCCTACACCCTAACACCAACCCGAAACCCTAAACCCTAAACCCTAAACCCTAAACCTTAACCCTCAGAACCCTAAACCCTAGACCCTAAGCCGTAAACCCTAAGCCCGAAACCCTAACCCTTAGAACCCTAAACCCTAGACCCTAACCATTAACCCTAATTTGTAAACCCTAAACCATAACGCCTCAATGTAAACACTGAACTGGTAATGTTGAAGTTCATGTGTACATCTATGTAAAATGCGTGCTATCTCCGAACATAATAGCAACAAGTGTCATGAATAATTATGTGTATGATGTAATGCTGTGTATTAGCATGTCTTCTTTCATTTGTACTAATCCTTTGTGCGGGTTGACTTTAGATTTTAGGATGGGGAAAAAACGAAAATTCAATATGGATGCAACTAAATCTCGCAAATGTTGCTGTAAGTGTCACGAGGTAGGTGATAATGTAGTACCACTTTCTTCCTTGTGCGGAGTTGCTATTATGTGAAATGACTATGTGAATTGCATAATTTTGGTGAACACATGCTTAGTGTTTATGTAGTTTTGTTGCTGTTGTGCGTGCGTTGTCCCAGCTTTGCCTTTTATAAATATCATGTTAAAGTGCCGTAATGTTTTGATATTGGGTCATGACACGTACGGTATTACCTTCAGAAAATTTATTACTCACCACGTTTGCAATGGACGTACCACATCTTCGACTGTGGATGTATCACCGTAGAGACAAACGTAGTGGTCATTTGCGGGACGAATTCATAAATGGGGTGGAGGATTTTGATAAGCATGCTCGAACCCAGCATGATTTCATCACAAACGGAGTGTATCGTTGCCCCTGTGCTAAATGCAGGAACACTAAATACCTTCACCCAGATGAAGTTAAAATGCATTTGTACCATAAAGGATTTGTACCATATTACTGGTTCTGGACAAGCCATGGTGAGGAAGAGCCTCCAACTCATGAAGAGGGCACTAACTCTACGTAGGTGAACCAGTCAAGTCCAGTGTACAATGATCATGAGCACCGTAGTGGAGGTTACGATCAACATCAGATGGAGTCCATGGTGAATGATGCGTTCAGATCGGACGACATAAATGTTGATGCCGGAATGAACGCTAACGCTGAAGCGTTTTTCGGTATGCTTCATTCGGCACAGCAACCACTGTACGAGGGTTCGGATACTCATACTGAGCTGTCCGCAGCAATGAGGTTGCTCAGTATTAAATCAGAACACAATATGTCACATCGCTGCTTCGACGATGTAGTACGTCTCATGCAAGAGACGACTCCAACTCCAAACCGCATTCCAAAGAACTTCAGTGCTGTTAAAAGGAGAGTGAAGGAGTTGGGGTTGGATTACGAGACTATTGACTGTTGCCCAAAAGGTTGCATGATATACTATAAGGCTGATGCAGCCCTTGAAGCGTGTAAATGGTGTGGGACTGCAAGGTACAAACCGATGAGGAACCCAGCTGGGAGAAGCAAGCCGGTCCCCTGCGCTAAGATGCATTACATGCCACTTATCCCAAGGTTGCAGCGACTGTACGCCTCCAAGAAGACTGCAGAGCATATGAGATGGCATAGCAATCATGCAAGTCAAGATGGTGTGCAAAGCCATCCTTCTGACGCCGTCGCGTGGAAAAACTTCGACCAAATGCATCCTTCATTTGCTGCAGACCCACGAAATGTACGGCTTGGCCTATGCGCTGATGGGTTTTCACCTTACTCAAATTCAGCACGACCATACTCTGTGTGGCCTGTTGTTATGTGTGTATACAACTTGCCACCGCATCTTTGTATGAAACTCCCGTACATGTTTCTGACATGCCTCATACCGGGTCCGCACAACCGTAAGAATAAGATCGATGTGTACCTGCAGCCACTTATCGATGAGTTGCAGACGTTGTGGAATGAAGGGGTTGATACGTATGATGTTCACGGGAACCAAACATTCAGCATGAAGGCTGCATTGATGTGGACAATCAACGACTTCCCATCATACGGAATGTTGTCAGGGTGGAGTACGCACGACGCATTGTCTTGCCCGGTGTGCCAAGATCAGGTACGTGGGAGTTACCTGCAACACGGTCGGAAAATGTCGTGGTTTGATTGTCATCGTTGCTTTCTACCCCGACATCATGCATTCAGGCGAAACAAGAGTGCCTTCACTAAGAATCGAACAGTGCATGCTCAACCTCCCACGAGGGTACCCGCAGATGTCGAGTTCGAACGTGTACGTGAGTTCCCCAAAGTGACGGACCAATCAGATTATGAAATTCCTGGGTTCAATGAGAACGTACACAACTGGACGAAGCGTAGTATCTTCTGGGACCTTCCATACTGGAGACATCAGTTGCTGCGTCACAACTTGGACGTCATGCATATAGAAAAAAACTTCTGTGAGAATATAATCAACACAGTTATGGATGTGTCGGGTAAAACAAAGGACAACGTCAAAGCTCGATTGGATTTAGCTGAGATATGTGCACGTGAAGAATTGCATCTTCGAACAAGGGAAAATGGCAACTCATACAAGCCGAAAGCGAAGTACACGTTGTCGTCAGAACAGAGGAGGGCACTGTGTGAGTGGATGCGGGCGTTAAGTTTACCGGACGGGTAGAGCTCTAATTTTGCCAACATTGTGGACCCGACCAACACAAAATTGCAGCATCTGAAAAGTCATGACCACCATGTATTTATGGAGGCGCTGTTACCAATTGCCTTCAGCGCATTACCGGCTGATGTGTTAGAGCCTCTAGCAAGTCTGAGTGAATACTTCAGGAATATATGTGCAAGTGTCCTTCGTCAGGACCAACTTATGGAGATGCACCAACAAATTGCCATAATATTATGTAAGTTGGAGACAATCTTCCCTCCTGGTTTTTGGAATGTTATGGAACATCTTCCGATGCACTTAGCACAAGAAGCCTATCTAGGTGGACCAGTTCATTATCGTTGGATGTACCCCTTCGAAAGGTTCTTCAAGTGGCTAAAACAAAAGGCCAAGAATAAATCCCAGCCTGAGAGTTCTATGGCCATAGCGTACCTCATTTACGAAATTCAAACATTTGGTTCGGACTACTTTGAAGCAAATCTTCCTTCAATGAACTCCACCGTTTCAAGAAACAAAGTGCCGTGCCAACAGGATCCATCTCCAACATTTACGGTGTTCCACATGAAGGGCACTCCATTTGGTAAATGCCGTAAACGTTATCTGACAGAGGTTGAGTACAACGCCGCCCACCTGCACATACTACTTAATTGCGCTGAAGTGCAACCTTATCTACAGTAAGTTCACAATTGACCCTTCTTAATTGTTGTGGTAATTACATTGCGAATAACAAGCACAATGTCTCTGTAGGTACTTTCGTCATTGGATTACGACGGGACATGCTACTATGTCGCCTGAAGACATGGACAAAATAATTGAGGCGAAATTTGCTGGTTCAAGCAAAATGTATGTGACCCTACATACACCACCTGCGTACATCGCCTTGTTCAATTACTTAATTCATTGTCCAAATTATCATGACAATCTAATCACTGAGGGGTTTGCACCTCGTACAGGTTCATCGTTCCCATGCGTTCAATGATGACAGACAATTGTGGTTACAACAAATGGCTGAAGGCCCTATAAATATTGCGCAGCCATTCGCAGGATACAAAGTGCATGGGATAAGGTTTCATACTAAAACAAGAAGTATGAACAAGAAGACCTCCTCATGTGGTGTTCTAGTGAAAGGAACTTCGGAAGGGGATGGCAGTGAGGTCGATTACTACGGTGTGCTGGAGGAAGTTCTGCAACTGGAGTACTTGGGCGAGCCCATTAAACGGTGCTTACTATTTCGATGTGAATGGTATGATCCTTCTAATCCTCGTGGTACACAGTACGCCAAGCTGAACTGCACATATGAAGTTAATATCCAACGCAAATATGCCAAGTACGACCCTTTCATAATTGGGGATGTTGCGTACCAAGTGTTCTACATGCCATACCCACGGGATATTCCTCACAAGGCAAATTGGTGGGCTGCGTTGATGAATAAGCCCATACGGTGTCCAACCACGCAAGGGGATGCGATCAACCCGCTTCCTGTGTTCCAGGTAGATGTAATGGCGTCAACGTCTCTGCTTTCAGAAACATTGCCACAGCATCTGGGTGACGTATCAGGTACTATGGAGGAAGTGCAAGTGGTTGAGGTCACCGCATCTGAAGAGGAACAGTCCGAGGAATCGGACGAGTTTGAGCAACGGGAGTGGGACGATGCCGAAACAGATACGGAAGACGACGATGACAACATACAGTACAAATCAGATGACGATGACGAGGACGATCGCAACGGAGAGGAGCGGGACGTAGACGATGATAGATAATTTATATGTGTCAGTGCTTATGTTTTGTACGTATGTGGATGTAATAATGTAGTCGTACATTTTATGCAAACCTTAACCCTCATGAACTTGAACTATTGGATGTTATGTGTTATGCCCAAATGTTCTCGTCATTCATTTGCGGTGTTATAATTGATTTGCACTAACTAGTTTGCTATGTTGTAGATGAGAGACAGGGATCCGCAACGACAGAGGCGTCGGAGAGTAGGTGCGCGGCTGTCGGATGCAGACAGTCACTCACCGGAGGCTGTGGGAGTGGGGGAGCGCACGAATGGCTCCCCTGTTAGAGTTCCTTCGACAGTGGCGGATAGTACGCCAGTCACACCCACCCCCCAGATGGATGCACGCCTCGGTGGCCCTTTTCTGGACCCCAACCAAGTCCCCGGACTCAACCAAGACGATGGTTTGCAATCGGCCAATGTTGGGAATGCCTGCGGGACAGGTGGACTGAATCCGGCGTTCTGGAACACTTTTGGGTCTTTCATGCCGTACAACGCCAACTTGATCATGAGCGCGTTGTCCAGCATGCAACAGGGTCAACCTCTGCTTCAGCCTCCACAACAGTCTACTCCACACCCTGTTCCACATCCTGCAGCAGTACCTACTCCGCAACGCACTCCCGAACCTCATGCGCAGGCTACATCGCAGCAATCTGGGGGTCGTACATTGCCGTGGAGTGAGCAAGAGGTGGTTGTTAGGGACAAGAGTCTTATAGAGCCAGAGGGAGACACGTACATACTCTACTACCCTTTAAGTATATATGAATTGTTTTGTGTACATAGTTCTACGGTGCTTATACGTTGTTGTGATATATAACATGTTTTTACGTTTATCCGTTTCAGGTTCCCGCCCTACCAAGGAGTCAGCAAACGCATTGGTGAGATCATGAAAGGAAAGTATCCAGGAGCGTGGCCCACTTGGGGGGAAGTCCCTAAATCACAACGGGACCTGTGGTTCGCTGAATTCAAGGTACGCACTTTTTGTTTCAAACCTTCGTGCCAAGGTGCTGCTTCATGCGTTAATGTTGGAGGCATATAAACAGTTCGCACCGTACATGTCTCGTTCAAAATGTGTGCTTTCTGAATTTAAGTTTGGAACTTTCGTACTAACTTCCATGTGTTGACTATGTTTTTTTATGTTTCTGCAGAAATATTATTGTTGGTTACCTCAACATGACCGACGAGTGCGCAGGAATTTTGAAGTGAGTGGGGCCAAGCAGCTGAAGAACTTGTTTGCTTACGCACGCAAGTTGGGTAAGGTGCCAGATTGGGTGTCCCCGGACAACTGGGCACAGCTGCAAAAGTATTGGGAGGGCCCTGATTTTCAGAAGATAAGCGCTCAGAACAAGAAGAACCGCCACAGTGACCCCGAGGGCGTGGGTCCATCCTTGCACACGTGTGGGTCAATCCCAATAACTGAGCGGCGTAGACGGCTGGTAATTTCTAATCTCAACTAACTCTACGCACGCTAATTTAACGATTTATTACATGCAGTATCACATAATGGAAATCTGTGCAGGCGGCCTCACTTCAAAGGGAACCAACAGTCGATGAGCTGTATAAAGACACTCACTGCAGCAAGAAGAAGGATAATCAGGACAACTGGGTCTGCAAAAAGTCGGAGTTGAGATTGGTAAGATCGTATTCATTTCACATGACAATGAGTTGTCTAACTGAATATGGGTTCCACGTACTAAACATTCTAATACACATTGTTGTCTTTGTGAATACGCAGGAGGAACACACAAAGAGATGGCAGGAGTACAGGTCCTCCAACCCCTCCACCGACGACAGCTCCCAAAGCCTTCCACTATCTGAGCGTGACATTTGGGTTCAAGGAAATCTTAACAGCAAGGGTCGCGTGTATGGCTTCGGTGCTGAGGGAGTTGTGATGAGGGAACGGTCTCGCTTGTCATTTTCCAGTCGTTCGTCATCTGTGAACAACTACGATGCACGTGAGATGGCAATGAGACTGAATGAGACCGCGGTCAAAGCAGCGGAGGACGCTCGTCAAGTGGAGGAAGCTCGCCTCAGAGAGATTGAAGAGCTTCGCAAACAGGTTCAGGAGAAGGAATCCCAATTCAAGACATTCCAAGAAGAGTTGGCTCAAGAGAAGGCGGCGAGGCACCGAGATAAGGAGAAGGTCAAGAGCAAGATAAGCAAGCTCTGGTCGTTCTTCAAGAGTCAGCAAGCTGGGTCCTCAGCAGCACCGCCCGAAGATGATGACGAAGATGAGCCCCAGTCAAACCCCTTAGGTGACTCCTCCGACGATTAGTTATGTTCTGTTGCAGTTCTGCGTAATGTTTGCTATCTTGACTGATTAGAGTTTGTAATGTAGGGACATGTATGTTAATTTATGAGTTTTACTATGTAAATAATTTGGTTTCGTTTGTATCATGACGTTTGGTAACATTGATTAGAGTTGAATTTGCAAGTTTCGGAAAAACCTGTGACATTTTAGTATCGTTTAATGTTGCCTTAATTTTGACGGACCGGAACATTGTTAGCCATATGTCGACTTGAATTTTGACGGACTCATCCCGTCAAAATTAGATTTTCGACGGGTTCTTTGATGGAAACGTCTGCCGGTCATCGTGCTTCTTTGGCTAGAATGGCTCCGTCAAAAACCCGTCAAAAGGCTATTTTGACATAAATGAGTCCGTCAAAATAGCCGTCCAAAGTGCACTGACGGCGTCTGAGTCCGTCAAAAACTGCGGTCGCTTAAAACTTTGACGGAATACGAATCCGTCAAATTTTGCGGTCAAAACGTTTGACCGGCCCGTCAAACATAACATTTCGACGAAGCCTTTTTTGACGGCCATTGTTTCCGTCAAAAATGTCGTCAAAACACTGTGTTTCCGTCAAAAACTACACTTTTTTCCGTCGAAAAATCGGTCAAAATATCCTCCCCCAACCTATAGTGAATGTGGTATTGATTACATTACTTAATGACAACCAAACACGGTAGTGGAATCATGTTAACATTTTGATTACATCACCACTTTAATTATGTGGAACCAAACGAGCCAAAATTCTCAAACCTTCGATATTAATTCTTAATGTAAATTCAACCTTGTTACAAATAATAAATATTTCCAATGTGCATTATTATTATTATTATTTTTGTCTTTCTAATTTTTTGGAATATATATATATGTTAAAAGATTTTGACAAATATTATTACTATTACCATTTAAAAAAAATATATATATACTTGATAAAAGATTGTGATAGAATATTCACCCGTTCATACAAAATAATAACAACTAGATATCCACTTTTTGAACATAAATGCAAAGATAAATATAAATATGGAATTTTAAATATCGTAAATGGTATGTTGACGGTTATTGTAAATCCTATATATACAAAATACCATTAGTCATTATTAATTCTATATGCACGAGGAATATTACATGTGTAAATTACAACTGACATGTACAAAATCTCTCATATTCTCTCTGTATCTGCGAATGTCCCTTTTTCATTTTCTCTTCTTGTTATATTCCTAATATGATGAGTATATTTTATTCAATGTATCCAATGTCGGACAGAGATAACTCGAGTGATGTACCTTTTCCAGTTTTTTTTTAATTAAACATACTATTTAATTTCCTAAATTTTATTATTTTACTGTGATTATTATATGTTTATGCCTTCCTCTTTTGTAACTAATTTTTAAATATGGCTACTTAATTTAATTCAATTGAATGACAGTTTCAATCACTACTAAAGAAGTTCATATTAACGATGGAATTCAGCGATAGAAAAAATTAACGACAGATTTGGCGACTGAAAAAAAGTTTTACAAAAAAGTCAGATTATGCGACAGATATGGCGACGAAAATTTTAATCCTTCGCTAGAATTGACAGTGGGCAACGGAATTTCCTTCGCCATAATTAATTATTTTTTTTAATAAAAACTGGTATGGCGATGGAATTTCCATCGCAAAAAGAAAAACAAATTTTTTTTAAAAAAAAAGGGGTTGGCGATGGAATTTCCATCGCCACTCCTTTAAAATGAAACGAGATTTCTCTGGTTTCATTTTGCAAAGCTTCGAAGAGAGAGACGTCGTCCACTGTTGCTGCTGCCCAGCCACCGGCCGCCTCCCCTGCCCTGCCCTGCCCAGCCACTGCCGGCTATCCTCCGTCCCCCCCGTTGCCGTCTGTCACCGCTGCCGCCGCCGCCGCCTGCCGCCCTCTTACCGTCGGTTTTTTAGAGTAAATTAAGGTATTTTTCTCAACTAAATTACTTGTAATTTCTACAAATTTTTGTATTACATTGTTGGAATTTCATAGTTAGTTCATATTTATGTTGAAATGTGGTATTTGTGTGAGGTTATTGCTTTAATTTGGTTTAAGATTGGGGTAAATGCGATTTAGGGTTTAGGTTTGGTAGTTTGAAGTTAAAGTTTGATATGTTGGTGGAATGAAATGGTTTAATTGATAATGTTATTGAAATGTGCAATTTGTGTGAGGTTATTGCTCTAATTCGTTACAAGAATTTGATAAATGCGATTTAGGGTTGAGGTTTGGTAGTTTGAAGTTAAAATTTCATATGTTGGTGGAATGAAATGTTTTAATTGATAATGTTGTCGAAATTTGATTGGAGATTTTGCTCAATGCAATTTAGGGTTTTAGTTTGGTGATGTGAACTTGAAAGTTGATATGTTGGTGGATTGAGATGCCTTAGTTTATAATTTTGTTCAAATGCGATGCTTGTATGAAGTTGTAGCTCATATTTGTTTAAAGATTTCGCCCAATGCAATGTACAATTAGATTTGGTAATTTTAAGTTAAAATTTGATATGTTGATGGAATAAAGTGGACAACTATGTATGAATTATTAGTTTCGTGATATTCGTGAGAATGTAAGTATATTTGTTGAAATTTATAAGTTTTTTTTTGGGTGCATGTGGAAATTTTAAAGTAAACATACATAATATATAATTGCGTAATTTATGTAATTATTATAATTTTGATTAAAATTAATTTTTATCAAATACCTTATGTGGTTATTATTATTTGAGCAGAATATGAATGGTCCTCCACATCGTAGGTGAGTGTATTATAGATTACTGCCTGATCGTAGTGGTTATACGCAAGAATTTCTAGATGGATTAAACCAACTCGATCAATTTGCACGTACACAGACAGAGTTTATGAATGGGGGAAAGTATAGATATCCTTGTGCGAAATGCAGAAATAACGTGTACTTGACACCTGATGAGTTCAAGATGCACCTTATGTATAAGGGTTTTGTGTAAGGGTATTGATTTTGGATAAGTCATGGGAAAATAGAACCTTAGGAATATGGTTCCGGGTATTCAAATAGTGAAATTCCCAAAGTTGGAGGTCCAAGTCATGTTAATAATGACTATTCTGAATCCTACATAGATCGGATGGAGGACATGGTTGATGATGCTATAATAACAAATCAAAATGTAAGGGAAGAGGGGTCAAGCACTTGTCGAGAACCATTTTATAATATGGTTCAAGCTGCTCAACAACCCTTATATGATAGTTGCTCCACCCACAGTGAGCTATCTGCGGCGGTGAGACTATTGAGTATTAAATCTGATTATAATATGCCTCAAAATTGTTTCATTGAAATTGTTCAATTAATGAAAGAGATGTGTCCCCCTAACAACCGCGTGCCAAAGAACTATGGGCAAGCAAAGAAGATTGTTAAAGATCTCGGCAACGATGCGGTCCAAATTGATTGTTGCCGGAAAGGTTACATGCTATTTTATAAGGAGGACGTAAACCTGAATGCATGCAGGTTTTGTGGGCATTTAAGATGGAAGAGGCTAAGGTCACAATAAAGGAATCAAAATCCATTGCCATACTCAAGGATGCAGTACTTGCTGTTAAAACCTCGACTGTAGAGGTTGTACGCATCAAGAAGTACTGCAGAGCACATGAGATGACATTATGAACATCGATGTGAGGACGGTGTTTTATGTCATCCATCAGATGGGGCAGCATGGAAACATTTCAATGCCAAGTACCCTGAATTTGCTGCAGAGCCTCGGAATGTGAGGCTTGGATTATGTGCTGATAGATTTAATCCTTACACATTGTCTTCAAGATCATACTCCATTTGGCCGATGGTTATTATACCTTATAACCTCCCCCTTGAAATGTATATGACCACACCACTTATGTTCTTGACTTGTGTAATCCCTGGGCCCAAAAATCCCAAGAATAAGATAGATGTATATTTACAACCTCTTGTTGATGAGTTGAAAGAGTTGTGGCATGTTGGAGTTGAGACTTATGACATTTCTACGGGACATACATTTCAGATGAAGGCTAAACTTATGTGGACCATCAATGATTTTCCCGCATATGGAATGCTATCTGGGTGGAGTACTAATGGCCAATTGGCATGTCCCATATGTATGAAACAGCAAAAGGCTTTGAGATTGAGAAATGGAGGTAAATTCTCATAGTTTGACTGTCATCGGTGTTTTTTGCCAAGGAATCATGCGTTCAAAAGAAATAGAATAGCATTTAGGAAAGACAGAATTATTACAGGGGGTCCTCCTCGACGACTATTTGGGGAAGAACTTTATGCCGAGGTGGAAGATTACCCAATCGTAAGTGCAAATGGTGACTTTATCATACCAGGATTTAAGAAAAATGAGCACAACTGGACGAAGAAGAGCATATTTTGGGAGTTGCCTTATTAGCAAAACCAACTGCTCCGCCATAATTTGGATGTGATGCACATTGAAAAGAACTTCTTCGAGAACATTATCAACACTGTTATGGATGTTCATGGGAAAACAAAGGACAATGCCAAATCAAGAATGGATGTTGCAGAAATATGTGAAAAACCAAAATTACATTTACATTCAGACCCAAGTGGCAAGCCAGTTAAACCAAAAGCGAAGTTCGTACTTCCTGTGGATAAACGAAGAGAGTTGTGTGAATGGGTGAAGGAGCTTCAAATGCCTAATGAATATTACTCTAATTTGAGGAATATCGTGGATCCTAATGAGGCTAAGCTCAACAATATGAAAAGTCATGATTGTTATGTCTTCATGGAAACTCTTTTACCAATTGCATTTAGTGCACTCCCAGATGATGTGTTGAAACCTCTTATTGAGATAAGCCAGTTCTTCAAGAACTTATGCTCAACAAGATTGCAGGAGGATATGCTTGAGGAACTGCATCGTAACATTGTCATCACTTTGTGTAAGTTGGAGACCATTTTTCCTCCTGGCTTTTTCAATGTAATGGAGCACCTACCAGTGCATTTGGCAGAAGAGGCTCAACTAGGTGGTCCAGTACAATACCATTGGATGTATTCATTTGAGAGGTAAATTATACTATAATCGATGAAACCTTATCTCAATTCTTATATGTGGAATCACTTAGAAGTAAATGAAATTGTGAATTTGGTAGGTTCTTTGGCCGATTGAAGAAAAAGATAAAGCAACAAGTGTGTCCTGAAGGTTCAATCACAGAAGCATACCTAGAGGCAGGGAGGACATTCTTCGCCTCCTATTACTTCGACTCTAATATGCCCTCCATGCGCGCTAGGTGCAGGAGAAATGAGGATGACGATGAACATATTAATCATTTTCCAACTCTGTCCGTGTTTACACCGCTAGGGACCACTATTGGTAGGGAAAGATCAAGCTATCTCACAGATGCCGAATATGTTGTTGCCCATCTTCACGTGCTGTTAAATTGTGACGAAGTTAAACCTTATATAAGGTGAGTGGTATTTTTCTTCCAATTGAGTTTATCATTTAGAGCGCAAGTATATTAATAGGCTTCATAAAATGTGATAGAATTTTCACAAAACAAATCAGAAGTGCACATCCCAATGTCTGCGACGCAGATGTTGACACCATCATCGAAACTCATTTCGCAAATTGGTTTAGTGAGGATGTAAGTATTCTAACTCATTTATTCATAATTTTAACATAACAGTTAATTAGGTGCATTGTGTTAATTAAAACCACATGTTATGTCACCTTAGGTGCATTATATTCAACTATTTGAGACCGACAAATATTGCTACTTGAGCCAATTGACTGTGAAACCAAAGCAGTATGTGTCGACGTGGATGACATATACAGTAAATGGATTCAAATTCCACACAGAAGCTCAAAGTGTCAAGAAGAGAACATATAATTGTGGTGTTGGTGTTTGTGGCACTGGGGAAAGCGATATTGAGAATGATTATTACGGTGTACTGAAGGATATTGTCCAAATTGAGAACGTAGGCGAACTTCTTAAACGATGTGTGCTCTTCAGTTGTGAGTGGTTCGACCCCACATTGAATCGTGGGACACGATCTCATAAACTAAGCAACCTTATTGAGGTCCATCGTATAAGAAGGTAACGAAAGTACGACCAATTTATCTTTCCAAACACTGCATCACAAGTATACTTCATGCCACATGCAGATCGCTCAAGGGATAGGGTCAATTGGCTTGTTGTCATACCAACCAAACCAAGGGCGAGAGTGAATTAGCAGTACACTCTACCTACTGCGTACCAACAAACGAACATGACGACTATCGTCGAACTTGTGAATGACGCCATCCCTACATCATTAGTGGATGAAAGTGAACCACCGGAAGAGGTTAATGATGGAATAGGGTTTTTATTCATTCAGGGTAATGACGAGATAGATGAGGTAGAGAATAATGAGGGTGATGAAGAGGGGGGAGTGGGATGACGGTAATGAAACAGATGAAGGTGAAGAAAATTTGCATTTGTATGATGATGATGACGATGGCATTGATGAGGATGAGGATGCAGATGATTGAGTGGTTGTGAATTCTTATGTATTTGAGTACTTTGCATGTCAAACAATTGGTTGTGACTTTACTTTGTATGAATGAGCTTTGCAAAATGTGCGTAACCTACGTACCTATTTTGATGTATGAGGAAAATGGTTTATATGTGCAATCATTATATATTTGTACTTGACTTTATTGTCATCTATTTCAGGTATGGATTCAAGTTCTCGTCGAGCTAAGTCCTCCCCCCGAGGTAGAGGATGAGGGCGTAGGAGCTCTGCCGTAGATCCGGCCGCAATGGACATTGATCCATCTTCCCCCCAAGTATGTCATATACCAGTTCAGTCAGGAGCCACAATGGCTGCTTACATACAAGGTATTTCAGGACCACTGCCTCTCCCATTTGGGGCTTTCCATCACCAAACCTCATACATTCCCAGCCAAAGTACCATGTACGGCCAATTTGCCTACAACATTCCACCAAACCCCCTACAACATTCCCCCAAACCCCCATGTTGTTCACACTGTGCAACCCACTCTTCAACCCGATCACCCTAACACAAACCAGTCCCAAGATAACATTACAAGTGGTGAAAGTGAAGCACAATCCAGTCATAGGAGCACTCGAGTTAAGACTTGGATTGAGTCAGATGGTAACGGGTAAGTCTTCATTTGTTATATCTTATGAAGTACTACATGAATTTTGCATAACAAGTAATGAATTTGATGTGTTATGTTCAATTAGGTTTCTCCCCAATGATAGTGCTGTTAGTAGGATTTTGCTCATATTTCAAAGCAAATTTGACGGTGCTTGGCCTACTTGGAGCAAAGTGCCCAAACCAGTACGCGATTTGTGGTTTGGAGAGTTCAAGGTAACTACAGTGACTTTATATTAACAGCTTCTATGAACGTGATAAATTACTATTGAATTATTTGATGTGTTTTTTGTTTTCATAATTGCAGAAGTGGTTTACTTGGGATCCGATCCACGAGGACCGTATAAGAAGGAATTTTGAAAATCGAGACAATGCACGCTTGAGAGACTTCTTTGGCAAAGCAAGGAAGCATAACAAGAAGCCTGTTTGGCTCGGTGATGCTCAATGGGAGGGACTCCAACAGCACTGGGCGAATGAACATTACAAGAAATTGCGTGAAACAGCCCAGAAGAACCGACTGGGAACTCCAGAAAGTGGTGGCCCATCTCTCCACACCTGTGGCTCGATCTATATGCATGAAGATAGGCGACGTCTGGTAAATGAATTAATGTTTGCTACGTATTTGTTTAAGTTTAATACTGTATTTTGTGTTGTGCTTGACATCATTCTTTCTGGCGCGTACATAGAAGGAACAACTTGGGACGGAGCCCACCATTGTTGAATTATGCAGTCGCACTCACAAACTCCAAGGCAAAGAAGATGCCCATTGGGTTGATAAGAAATCACAACAAACATATGTAAGTAATTAACTATTCTCAATCTTCATTGGTAGTTTAACATGAACTTGTATACTTTATTTTAAGTAATTGTAGTATGCATGATTTCGTGCGCATGTTGCGGTATTGTAGAAATCCTTTGAATGTGATTTTCAAAATGTTATCAACTGTCAAGGGACCGGGGATGACACTTCTCAAGATCCAAACCAACCATTTCCAAACCCAAATGAGTTGTGGGTGAAGACGTTTAAGAACAAGAAGGGTCGTATTTATGGCATTGGTGACGAGGCTGTTAACATGATGAAATCCGATTACTTCAGTCCCACTCAAAGATCTGGTACAGTTTTCATATTAAAGTTTCAACGACCATGGTTATACATTGAATTTACTTAATTGCAATACTAATGCGTACTTTACTGAAATACCTGTCAACAGGTACCGGTTCTACGCTATTGCAACAAGAGCTTAATGACTTAAGGGGTATAGTAACCAACTTGGGGGGTGAGCTAACTTCACAAGCTAAAAGCTACTGGTTGGTTATGGAGAAATGTAAGCAACTAGAGGAATCCAACAAATTGCTCACCCAAAGCAACCAACAATTGAGCCAACAAATAATGAGCATCGATCAGCGCCTCCAAGCTTTCTTTCAAATGCAACAGGCGTCTGGCTCGGCATCTCAACCACCATTTACTCATCACTCGCAACATAATGAGGAAGATGGTGAGGCAGAGGCAGAGGAAGAGGAAGAGGATGAGGATGATCTTCACCTTGGTGATTGAGTTGGTTGCAGTTTTCCTTCAGCTGGTGGCTCTTCTACTTGATTCTTCACGAAGTACATTTCTTGCTGCTTGCTTCCGCTCCCCTTTCTGCTTATTTTACTCCCCTCCCCCTGGTGGTTATTTCACTCCCCTCCCATTTGGCGCTTGCTTCTCCCTTGTCTGCAAACATATATATAACTTCATTCTAAATTACTGGTAACTTCTGGTTTGTTTGGATTTGTGGTTTGTGATATGTACAAGCTTTGTTTGGAACTTGTGGTTTGTGATATGTAGAGACTTTGTTTGGAACTTGTGATTTGTGAATTGAAAACCCTTGGTTGGAAGTGTTGCGTTGGATGTGAAATTTCACCTTTGTGTGGCTTGAAATTGTTGAGAACGCTTCGAATGAAATCATATTCGAAGCCATTGGACGTTGATTGAGTACGAAGATCTTGTAAATTTCTTATAGGGATTGAATTGTATGTACGAATTTGATAAAAAAACAAGCGATTTTATTTTTAAAAAAAAGAGAAACCTAGTGACGGAATGACGACGGATTCATATGAATTTTTTTTTGGTGGGCAATGGAATGAAGCATCCGTCGCCATTAGCGACGAAAATTCCATCGCTGATGGCGACGGATGGTTCATTCCGTCGCCACCCCCTGCCCTGCCAAAAAAAGTATGTCGCAATTTCTGTCGTTGAATCTGTTGCCATTGACGACGACATTGTGAAATTTCGCCGCTGGATACTTAGCGACGAGCAAAAATCCAACAGCCGTATTCCGTCGCTGATGTTAAAATTCTGTCACTGATTAACCGTGTTCCGTTGCTCATTCCGTCTTTATTTGGTTTTTTTTTGGTAGTGAATCTCCTGCAGTAATATCTGCATACAACAACTTTCTTCTGTGATTTAGTTCCCAAGGGGGATAACACATGATCAACACTTCCTAATCTTTTTTTCCTTGACTTGAATATAGTGTTAAATCTTATAAGGGTATAATTATTTGCATTAGAATTCCATTGGTTGAAGAAGTGATAAAATATGAGTTCCAAATGAGTGAAATTTTTGCTGATGTGGCAAGCATGAGTTTCACTTTTCTTTTTCGTTCCTGTCTTCCTTCCCTACTTAAAAGAATACATATTAAAATAAAACATTTCTAACCTACCATTTTATACATCACAAATGTGACGTTTGGTTGAAAGTAATATAATCAATTATATAATATGATTTTCAATGTAATAAAATATGATAATAATTATATTACAATGTTTGGTTACACAATTTTTACAATTGGAATGGAATGAACTCATTTTACAAATAACACTTTCATTTTACACGTGACATTAGAGGTTAGCGGGACCGAGTACCCGACTAGAATTTTAGGAATTGGAACCTGACCCGATTGGAATTGGGTCCTAAAATTTGGACCCGGTTCTAGGTCCGGTTGGAACCGGGCCCCACGATTTGGACCCGATTGGGATCGGGACCAGTTCCGGGTACCTGATTCTTAAATAATTTTTTCTTTGTTTTCAATTTCCCCCTAATAAAATAGGAAGAGTGAGGGATTGAAAGAAGTTGCGAACTCATATTTGAAGTTAAACTCATAAAAATCAAATTATAAGACTAAATTAATACAGAATGGGAAGTAAAGAATATTCACATACTTTAAAATAAACTCAAAGAATTGAAAATAATATTAATCAGAAACCCACAAATCAATATTATAGCACGAACGAGAGGTCTAAAAATTATTTTAATTCTCTTGAAATAGAGAGAGAAAGAGAGGGAAACCATCAAAATAATATAAAAACAGACACGTAGTAAGTAACAATACTTATGAGGAGAAGAGTTAAAGCTTGAAAGAAAAAATCAATGGTGATCGAGATATATAAAGAGCATGCTGGGGATAAATTGAAAGTAAGAAAGACAAAACATTACATTGAGCTAGTTGGAAGTTCGGTCTCGGTAAAAAAGATACAAGACTTGAAGAATAAGGGTTTACTTTTTACATTTTTTCATCAAAATTCATTTCTTTTGACCGGGTAGCAGGTACTGGATCAAGGTCTAGGTCAAATTTTCAGGACCCGGTACCAGACCCGATTATAATCGGGTCTTACATTTTGGAGTCGGTCCCAGAACTGGTCTAATCGGGTCCGGGTCCGTACCCACTGGGATCGGTTCTGGTTCCGGCACTGGGTACCCGATTTTTTTGCTCACCCCTACGTGGCATGAAGCGCTCGCAGTTCAATTTGCATGTTATCCTGCCTAATTTAATTATTTGCAGTTTTGTTGATGATTATCATTTAATATGTTATCATCATGATTATGGTGCTTCATATGAGACT
>JACYFF010031957.1:17776818-17848352 GCA_017589665.1 Selenicereus undatus
GAGCAAGAGGTGGTTGTTAGGGACAAGAGTCTTATAGAGCCAGAGGGAGACACGTACATACTCTACTACCCTTTAAGTATATATGAATTGTTTTGTGTACATAGTTCTACGGTGCTTATACGTTGTTGTGATATATAACATGTTTTTACGTTTATCCGTTTCAGGTTCCCGCCCTACCAAGGAGTCAGCAAACGCATTGGTGAGATCATGAAAGGAAAGTATCCAGGAGCGTGGCCCACTTGGGGGGAAGTCCCTAAATCACAACGGGACCTGTGGTTCGCTGAATTCAAGGTACGCACTTTTTGTTTCAAACCTTCGTGCCAAGGTGCTGCTTCATGCGTTAATGTTGGAGGCATATAAACAGTTCGCACCGTACATGTCTCGTTCAAAATGTGTGCTTTCTGAATTTAAGTTTGGAACTTTCGTACTAACTTCCATGTGTTGACTATGTTTTTTTATGTTTCTGCAGAAATATTATTGTTGGTTACCTCAACATGACCGACGAGTGCGCAGGAATTTTGAAGTGAGTGGGGCCAAGCAGCTGAAGAACTTGTTTGCTTACGCACGCAAGTTGGGTAAGGTGCCAGATTGGGTGTCCCCGGACAACTGGGCACAGCTGCAAAAGTATTGGGAGGGCCCTGATTTTCAGAAGATAAGCGCTCAGAACAAGAAGAACCGCCACAGTGACCCCGAGGGCGTGGGTCCATCCTTGCACACGTGTGGGTCAATCCCAATAACTGAGCGGCGTAGACGGCTGGTAATTTCTAATCTCAACTAACTCTACGCACGCTAATTTAACGATTTATTACATGCAGTATCACATAATGGAAATCTGTGCAGGCGGCCTCACTTCAAAGGGAACCAACAGTCGATGAGCTGTATAAAGACACTCACTGCAGCAAGAAGAAGGATAATCAGGACAACTGGGTCTGCAAAAAGTCGGAGTTGAGATTGGTAAGATCGTATTCATTTCACATGACAATGAGTTGTCTAACTGAATATGGGTTCCACGTACTAAACATTCTAATACACATTGTTGTCTTTGTGAATACGCAGGAGGAACACACAAAGAGATGGCAGGAGTACAGGTCCTCCAACCCCTCCACCGACGACAGCTCCCAAAGCCTTCCACTATCTGAGCGTGACATTTGGGTTCAAGGAAATCTTAACAGCAAGGGTCGCGTGTATGGCTTCGGTGCTGAGGGAGTTGTGATGAGGGAACGGTCTCGCTTGTCATTTTCCAGTCGTTCGTCATCTGTGAACAACTACGATGCACGTGAGATGGCAATGAGACTGAATGAGACCGCGGTCAAAGCAGCGGAGGACGCTCGTCAAGTGGAGGAAGCTCGCCTCAGAGAGATTGAAGAGCTTCGCAAACAGGTTCAGGAGAAGGAATCCCAATTCAAGACATTCCAAGAAGAGTTGGCTCAAGAGAAGGCGGCGAGGCACCGAGATAAGGAGAAGGTCAAGAGCAAGATAAGCAAGCTCTGGTCGTTCTTCAAGAGTCAGCAAGCTGGGTCCTCAGCAGCACCGCCCGAAGATGATGACGAAGATGAGCCCCAGTCAAACCCCTTAGGTGACTCCTCCGACGATTAGTTATGTTCTGTTGCAGTTCTGCGTAATGTTTGCTATCTTGACTGATTAGAGTTTGTAATGTAGGGACATGTATGTTAATTTATGAGTTTTACTATGTAAATAATTTGGTTTCGTTTGTATCATGACGTTTGGTAACATTGATTAGAGTTGAATTTGCAAGTTTCGGAAAAACCTGTGACATTTTAGTATCGTTTAATGTTGCCTTAATTTTGACGGACCGGAACATTGTTAGCCATATGTCGACTTGAATTTTGACGGACTCATCCCGTCAAAATTAGATTTTCGACGGGTTCTTTGATGGAAACGTCTGCCGGTCATCGTGCTTCTTTGGCTAGAATGGCTCCGTCAAAAACCCGTCAAAAGGCTATTTTGACATAAATGAGTCCGTCAAAATAGCCGTCCAAAGTGCACTGACGGCGTCTGAGTCCGTCAAAAACTGCGGTCGCTTAAAACTTTGACGGAATACGAATCCGTCAAATTTTGCGGTCAAAACGTTTGACCGGCCCGTCAAACATAACATTTCGACGAAGCCTTTTTTGACGGCCATTGTTTCCGTCAAAAATGTCGTCAAAACACTGTGTTTCCGTCAAAAACTACACTTTTTTCCGTCGAAAAATCGGTCAAAATATCCTCCCCCAACCTATAGTGAATGTGGTATTGATTACATTACTTAATGACAACCAAACACGGTAGTGGAATCATGTTAACATTTTGATTACATCACCACTTTAATTATGTGGAACCAAACGAGCCAAAATTCTCAAACCTTCGATATTAATTCTTAATGTAAATTCAACCTTGTTACAAATAATAAATATTTCCAATGTGCATTATTATTATTATTATTTTTGTCTTTCTAATTTTTTGGAATATATATATATGTTAAAAGATTTTGACAAATATTATTACTATTACCATTTAAAAAAAATATATATATACTTGATAAAAGATTGTGATAGAATATTCACCCGTTCATACAAAATAATAACAACTAGATATCCACTTTTTGAACATAAATGCAAAGATAAATATAAATATGGAATTTTAAATATCGTAAATGGTATGTTGACGGTTATTGTAAATCCTATATATACAAAATAATATTAGTGATTATTAATTCTATATGCATGAGGAATATGACCTGTGTAAATTACAACCAACGTGTACAAAATCTCTGATATTCTCTCTATATCTGCAAATGTCCCCCTTTCATTTTCTCTTCCTGTTATGTTCCTAATATCATGAGTGTATTTATTTAATGAATCCAAAGTCGAAAAAAGATAACGCGAGTGATGTACCTCTTTCGGTTTTTTTAATTAAACATACCATCTAATCTTTATCTTACAAATGCTAGAATGGGTGGATGCCTACAAATGCTTCCCTCCCTCAATCCAAGCTTCTCATTAATCCAAACTTCATAACCGTTGATCAAAATCTTAGGCAATCTCAGCCCCTGGATTTATCATGATAATCGCCAATCTCTTCCTTTTTACTGGGTACATTAGGTCTCAGGTTCGATTCCCTCTCCCTCATTGTATTGTACTTTTTACTTCTCCCTTTTTACCGAGTATATTAGGTCTCAGGTTCGATTCCCCCCTCCCTCATTGTATTGTACTTTTTACTGGACATATTAGGTCTCAAGTTCTATTCGCCCATCCCTCATTATATTGTCCCTTTTTACTGAATTAGGTCTCAGGTTCGATTCTCCACTCCCTCATTGTATTGTACTTTTTACTGGACATATTAAGTTTCAAGTTCTATTCGCCCCTCCCTCATTATATTGTATTGCCCTTTGTGGCTCCTACCGATTAAAACGTTTTTGATTTCCATCATTATTATTAATATTTTGTATTTTTCAATACAAATATAAATTTGAGCATGTATTATTAGAGATAATAGAATAATAAACACAATTTTCATGATTATTTTCATTATTACTATTGTTGTTGTTGTCGTCATTGTTGATATCGGCAATGTTATCTTCCTCTTTGAATTTGATAACATAGTCAATATTAATTATGATCATCTAATTATCAAAAAGAGATTATGAAATTATAATGGATATAAATTTTTTTATTATTTCATTATTATAGAATAATTTCATATTTTAGAAGTTTTAACTTAAGAAAACTGAATTACAATTATTGAACAAGCCGTAAAAACTTATGTGACACCTTATATTTAACATATAATATAATATACACATTTATATAGAAATAATAAACATTTTTAATTTCCATGATTATTATTATTTTGTCTTTTTTGATACAAATATACATAGAGCATGTATTACTAAAGATAATAGAAATATAAATATGATTTTCATAATTATTTTCATTATCACTATTGTTGTTGTTGTTGTCATTGTCATAATCTAACAAATGCTAAAATGGATAGAGTGCTCATAATTGAGGAATTCTCAAATACTGCATGGAGAGTGATTTGTGGAGTTTCAGTAGATAGCAGCCGTGGATTTAAACTCAAGAGTGAGTCCTTACCATTCAATTATTCACATTATTTTAAATTTTAAAACATTTAGAAATTAATTTGATTTTAAATTTTAAAATTCATAAAAATTGACAGGTCTCACAGGTCCCAAGATCGAAACCTGGCTCTGACAGAAGAGTTGTTTCCCTGCGCTCTTTTGTTTTTTTGCTCTTCAAATAACAACCGTAGATTAAAACTCGACAGTGAATCTCGACCTTTCAATTATTCACATTATTTTACATTTTAAAAAAATTAGAAATTAATTTGATTTTAAATTTAAAATTCATAAAAATTCACAGGTCTCATAGGTCTCCAGATCGAAACCTGACTCTAATAGAAGAGTTGCTTCCCTACCTTCCTTTGTTTTTTTGCTCTTCAATTTTTTTTCCCAGACAGGTCCCAGGATCGAAACCTAGCTCTGATAGAAGAGTTACTTCCCTCCCTTCCTTTGGCTTTTCGCTCTTCAATTTTTTAATTTTTTCCCCTATTTCTATTTGCCAACAGCTTGAGGAAAAGCGTGAAATTAGATTAGTTTACTATGAAACTTTCCAATAATGGTTGAACTAATTCTCTCCACATACTTACTCTTTCATTGATTAATACTGTGGTCAATGGCCTTGCGATATAAGGGTTTTAATAAAAAGTAAAAGTTAATTTTCTCAACGTTATCGCACATAGTAAAAGAATTATATACACATCTTTATAAGATAAGTGTAAAAATTAATGGTAGCCTAAGAATACTTCTCTCAGTCAATTCAAGCTTCTCATTAATTTCGTCAAAATATTCAAAATAGTTAGAAGTTAATTTGATTTTAAATTTTAAAATTCATAAAAAGTCACTCATTGATATCTCCCCATTTCCCTGCTTTCCCACGTTACTCTCTCTATCGTCAATAACCACCTAAAATTACATTCCCTTGAAGAGAGGATCGGGAAGATGTGGACATAGAGGACGGTTTTCAGCGGGAAAAAAAAAATAATAATTATATTTCATTATGATTTTTTTGGAGCGGATCTGAATTAATTAACAATCTTAGTATGTCATAACTTGAATCATTAATTTGTATTAACATGCAGTATGCAAAGTATATCATATGATCATAAACTTTTATTTTATATTTCTTTTTTTGGGGGGGGGGGGAGAGCTACATTTCATCGATGAAGTATATCATACACACACACACACACACACACACACACACACACACATATGTATATAGATTGAAGTTTTTTTTTTTTTTGGGAAAAGAGAGAGACAGATGGATGAGAGAGAAGGCGGATATGAGAAATAGAAAGAATTGTCACCATTTTCTTACTCTTTAGGTACAATCACTAATATAAATTTTACCATTTAACTCTCATCCCCATGATTTTCCGGCGAGTTTGGTGTCGGAGGCGATCCGATCGGCTTCAATTGGCATGGTGTCATCTTCCTTGGAGCAGGGAGGTGGTTTGGCAATGGAACTGACAATTTAGATAGCGGCTTGGGACGTCGACGGCTGGGATTTCGCCGGCGACGTCAATGACGGTTTGATCGTAGACCGAATCGATGCGGGAAATCCGATGGTAGTATTTGGACTGGTGTCGAGTCTCCAGGAGACCAACAATGCTACTTCTGAACTGAAGGATGCACTTAAAAAGTAATTTCTCTCTTTAACGATCTGAATATCTTTTTTTGTTTAATTGATTGGAGATATTGAATTATTAATTGTCGTTTGTTGTTTTATTGTTCATCGTTTAGTCATTTGTTCGGAAGTTCTAATTCTGATTTCCAATCATGTTTATGGCAGGCTAGAGGACTATTACATATGGGTAAAAAATCATGAAAATCCTAAGTCTATTCAAGTGATGACCGACTTATCTTTTTAATAGTATTTTTTAAAGGTTTATTTCATAAGGCATCGTGCAAAAGCACGGGTTTATTTTATTAGGCATCGAGAAAGGGCTATGTGGTATATTTTAATTTCCTTTCTCAACATTGTAGTAACTATGTAATGGAAGTTTACTTATGGTAGAAATTTAGATTGTGTTATTCCAAATCATAATTACTAATGGTGTATGGTGTTGAAATGAGCAACAATATTTTATATGTTTTATTGTTGAAATGAGCATCAATATTTTACATGTTTTGGTGTTAAAATGAGCAAGCATATTCTACATTTAATTAATTTTTAATAATTAATGTATTTCGTTTTTTTCAAAAAAAGGACAAATTTGATAAATATTAATTTCCTATCTAGCGTTTATAATCCGGATTCAATGCAAAGAAATATATTCTTCAAGGTTAAGTAAAACTTTAATTTTGAAAAACTTAAATTAAAACAAAATAAGCATCTGACTTTTTATAAGGACAAATTTGATAAATATTGATTAGTATACAATACTAATTTCTACACATATGCAACCATAAGAGTCTTTGTCATTGGTTTTTAAAATTTTAATTTATTTTTTTAAAAAAATATATCTTGCATTTAAATACTCCGTGCATAGCACGGGTTCATACTACTTTCCTAAATTTTATTATACCACTGTGATTACAATATGTTTATGCCTTCCTCATTTGTAACTATTTTTTGAATATAGCTACTTAATTTAATTCAATTGAATGACCAGTTTCAGTCTCCTGCAATAATATCTACATACAACAACTTTCTTCTGTGATTTAATTCCCAATGGGGAAAAAGATGATCAACACTTCCTGATCTTTTTGTCCTTGTCTTGAATACAGTGTCAAATCTTATAAGGGTATAATTGTTTGCATATCATTTATTTTTCTTAAACTGTGTTCAAGTTTTCCTAAATTTTGGACTATGATGACTATAAAGTGTTACATTTCTTCATATGTATCTCTAATTTCTATCTCCCAAGTAGTATACAGTAATATTGTTCCATGATATTATTTTTTCTTATTTTTTTTAGAGTTTTAGCAACTTCTATGATTTCAAATATGTTTATCGTTGCACATTCAAGGGTCATGATTGTATATTTTCCCTTATTCAACATATATCACATATCGTATATCATACATCATATGTCATCATATATATATATATATATATATATATATATATATATATATATATATATTATAAAAGTAAATGAGTTAATAGATGGCACTTATCATATTATTCTTGGTCACTTAATTTTTAAATGGAAAATTAATTTCGTGACAAGTAATACATGATCTTAGCCATATTATTAGATTTAATATTTATCCATCAATGTAATATACTAAATCATGCAATGATGTTGTTCTAATCAATGTTATCACCGGAATATGAAATATTTTACTAGAATGTATTATTTAACCATTCAATTAACTTAATTTATTAGGAGTTACATACAATTTTATAGTGTAATTCATTCTATTGGCTTTTAGTATTCCAAAACAACCTTAATTCAGTTTAAGGTTAGAAAATCACAATGAAAACTAAATCAAAGAGGGAAAAATATAGAGTACATTGTAAGCAGTTACAAACACTATTTTTAAACTAATAAACTATCATTAAAAATTAGATAACATATATTATTATATCGAGAGATTCATTTAACTAATTGTAGAAAATATCATCATAGTTATATAAGTTTTGATGGGTCATATGTTGTTCTAACCACATATTAAAAATGATAAACTTTATATATGTATGTTTTCACTATACAATTAAAAATAATGTAAAATGCAACTATTAAAAAATGAATAATGTGTTGTGTGGATGACAAGAGTTGTATTTACATTGGTGCTCTTTTATGTAATTAAGTTAATTGATAACTAAAGGGTGATTAATTAGTATATTGACTTTTAATATAAAATAGTACATTGAAGGCTTGTTAATAATGTTGAATTTGAATGTAAAAATCAAATCATATTTGAAGTAATTTTTTTCTAAATTAAAAACGAAAAGATTTTTCTTATATTTTAAAAATGGAACAAATATCTATGTGATTCTTTCATAGAATTTTTACTCTTTATTGTTACTAATTAAGTAATGGAACCAAATTTTTTTTCATCTTTTTCTTTTTTTTTAAAAGTCATCACATTTCAATCCTTTACTTACATTTTTTCAGGTTCTTTTTTTTTTTGAAAGATGAGTAGCCTCCAATTAAACAAAGTTTTTGCCTAATTTATATTTTTGTTTAATTTTCAAAATGTATATTACCTATGACCATGTGAAGCTTGGCATCTACCCTAGCTATGCTAGAGAACTGGGATTTTTTTATTCTCATAATTTAATATTATATGGCACTAAATTTTGTCCCTTAAACTTACTATCTAAAGAAATGGATAAGATTAGAAAAATTAAAATTGTAACAAATTAGACAACAAAAGTGAAGGAAGTTTAAGTTAGTTTAGTAATGCAAGAAATTGGACGATTTAATTAGTTTTGTTAGAAAATAAAACGAGCCTATAGCTCTCAAATGTTATTAAAAAATAATGACAAAGTACGTAAGCAAGATGGGATGGTATTTAATTAACTAGATTTTATTTAGTATAAATATGACACAAAAGGTCTATCCAAGAGGAATTGAAATGCATATTACCGGTAACTTTTAAAAATTTTATAGTTTAAACAATTGACAACCACAATTGAATTACAATTTGATTACTGCAATAGTTACTTATATCAGTAGTATGGAGTAATTGACATATTTATATGCGCAAATCATATTTGGCAAACAATGTGTATATTTTAGTTGATTTGAATTTTTGTTAAATTATACTTTAAAAGTCATTGAAATTTTAATTTAGAAACCTCTAAAATAAATAGGATTGCTATTATTGATTGTAATTCAATTAAATAGTTATTATAAAAATAAATAATAATAAAATTTGCGCACTGCACAGGATCCAAAATACTAGTTTATAGTATTATTTTCCAACTTTCTGTAACGTCCAAACTCTTAATCACATAATCAACCTTAATTTTTTTTTTGGGTCCGTAGGAGTCTCAAATGGCAATACAATACACATAATGAACCTTAATTAATCAGGCAATAGTCATTGTTATGGAGGAAGGGTAAGGGCTAAAGGCATTGTCACAATCATAGAGAGAATAAGGCTTAATTAATTGACTTAACATAAATACTAAAACACACTTTACCTTACATGAAACCACATGATGCATGTCTTATACCTTCGGTTGAAAGAGTCACAATCCACAAAGCTCCCTTTCGGGTGACCCTTGACTTAACGAAGTGTCACTGTGAGCTGCCTAAATTTAAGTGTCCGTCTTCTGGTCTCTACGATGTCATTAGGTTATGATTTCACAATTTTTTGCCAAAAAACACTAATGCAAAAATGATCGAACAATGAGCCGAGAGTTAATACGTCTACTTCTATACTGTAAAGATATAAATTCATTTTTCAGTGATTACACGTATTTCAATTTATTTTAGCTCGAAAATAGGTTGGGAGATAGTGATTTTAAAACTGTTACCGTTTAGTATCTGAAAGTGGAATCCGAACTGATGAAATCGAATGTACAATACGATAATTGAATAGGTGTATACCTACCACGCCAATTGGATAGCCTGACCTAAGGCCGTGTAGGTGAACTGAAGGGCGTAAGCCCTAATAATTGATAAATGGCGGGTCAATTTAATTATGTGGTAAAACATTGCTTAAAAATAATTCATTAAATACTTGCGTGTAAAATATTTGTTTACAGCTCAACGATGACGAAAGTTGTCTTGCTTCTGCTTAAAATAAATTGATCTTCCATTATCAGTACGGTTCAACTAGTTTTTATTATTACGATCTAGGTAAACGATTCACAATTTTGCTTAGTGTTGTTTTTGCCCACTAACAATGCCATCATTACTTAATTAAACTCACAATTACATTTTATTTTCCATTGTTTATTGTTTACTTAATTTCATTAGGTTCCCTTTTTGCTTATTAACTAGTATTTTTACTGTTACCAATGTTATTGCTAGTATTATAAATATTATTATCTTGCCATTACTATTCTTAGAAAAGCTAGTATTGTTGCCAATATTATTTT
This sequence comes from Selenicereus undatus, assembly GCA_017589665.1. NCBI lineage: Eukaryota > Viridiplantae > Streptophyta > Magnoliopsida > Caryophyllales > Cactaceae > Selenicereus > Selenicereus undatus. The sequence goes on from JACYFF010031957.1 coordinate 17,786,904, forward strand.
GATTCCGAACTGTCATAATCTAATCATTTATTAACAAAAGAGATTAGCTTACATAGGTACAATTTATCGGTTTAGTTTCATTTTGGGTATGACATACATTCCAAAAATTAGATTAGGAGGGTATTCACTCGACATAAAATTTGAGATAATCTTTCATCATTTACTTGGAGAGAGTAATATCTGGTTTTATTATTAGCGCAAATCATAGCCCATCATCCTGTCTACATCAAATACCAAAAATCAAGATTCAATATTGCTTCTAGGAACCAATCCAGCCAATTTACCCACTAAAATGTAATTTCATCTCCAAAATTCATGTCAAATGAGTTTATTCCAAAAACCACTAAAATTCTCATTTTCCTTCCTCATCCCATCCTTAAGTACGTCTTCATCATTCTCAAACCTTCAATTGTTAAGGATTCAACACACACATACTCATCTTTAATTTCATTAAAAACATTTCTAAAACCCTTCTAAATTTCAACACCATCAACTCACTTGTTAATTTCACAACCTATATCCACAATTTATCCTCCATGAACACCACAAACACGACACATTTCAACACTAAAATTTATCATTATAAACTCCAAAATTATACCCAGAGCACTCATCCAATGTTAAAGGACTATAACTTCTAAACTAATTTAAGACAGAACATGATGAAAGTAACGGAAGAGGAGCTTGGACATCACCTTGCAATCACCCATAAAGAAAAGGTAAAAAGAGTAGGAGAAGGTGGCACAGTCGGCTGGCAGCACCAGTGACCCTAGCAGTCGGTGAAAGGCAGATGGGGTGGCTTGGGTGGCATCGCACAACAACCAAGTAAGGAAAAATGAGGGCTGGCGAGCAGGGAAGGGGTTGTTCTGCTGTTCTGTGTGGCTTGTCAGCAGCTGGCGGCGACATAGCTCGATCAACAGCAACGTGATACTGCTGGGGGGTAGGTGGAAGTTGATAGAACAAGGGAGGGGAGGGCTAGGACTGCCACACTGGGTGGGATAAAGAACGAGGAGGAGATTAATTTTGGTCTGCCAGATGTTTTTTTCCTAGTTTTCTGATTTTATTTTATTTTTTTATTTTCCTTTTTCTTTTTTTCCCAAAATCTCAGCTATCCTTCCCCTCTTTAATCGAGAATTTGGGCTCTCACTTGAGCCTTTTCTTCACATTCCTACCTTCATCTATTTTATTTGATTTACCCATTTCACCCACATTTTATTTCTATTAATTTCATAAGTTACTTAGAAAATTATGAACTTCACCCATGTGTGTGTGTGTGTCTCTCTCTATATACATACATACATACATACATACATACATACACACACACACACACACACATATATATATATATATATATATATATATATATATAGTTTTGTATTCTCTTTTATTTAATTTATTCACAATGTTATTTATCTATACATCATTGATAAGATAGTTATATAGAGCATTCTTAATTTATGTCCTTCATGAGAAAAATATAACTTTTAATTGTTTTTGTAAATATGCTAATTTATACTTATCGGCATTGAATGAATCTATACAAAGCACTACCATATCATATTTTGAGACCACTTTATCGTCTCAACATGCAATCACACAAATATTTTCATTGCTAAATTGAAGTAAGACACCCAACATTGTTGAATTGGAATTAATTGAAGTAATTAAAATGAGTTAGGTCTGGACCATTACAGTCTTCACCCTTTAAAATAAGTTTCGTTCTCTAACCTTGCAATTGTGCAAGAGCTACATGACTTGCCTTACAATGAGCAAGAATATTTGTACAACATTTCCATCTAAGCCTCTCAGAATGAGCAAGAATAATTGGACCAACTTGAAAATATATTAAGATGTTATGACTATGTCTTTGACAAATTATCATGATTATTTATCATTAATGTTAAGCATTGATCAATACCAATTAGCATTTATCAGTACATAGTCATATGTCCTACTCACAATTTTAACTTGATCAACACTCGTTAACACTTGTCAGCACTGATCAGTACTTATCAACACTTATTAGTGCTTATCAACACTTACAATCAATAAATTGATTATGATAAGTTGAAAAGAACATATTCTATTTTTTACTTTGGCCTAAAATCCCAAATTTTCACTTGTTATAACAATCATTACTATGATAATTAACCTGTGTATCACACAAGTTCAACAATGATTTTCTTTTGGGTTAAAATTATTTTTTTTGAGAGTTAAAGTTAGTTTCTAATAAAAGTAAAAAAGAAGTCGATGTATCGTGAATTCATGATGGAAGAGCTCATCCCCTATTGGTAAATTCTATTTTACATGAGTCTGACGTATTCTTCCTGTTTCCCAAATCCACGCTCTCTCTCTCTTGCTACTCTTCTAGCTGTGTTGTCTGAGGTACATTGAAAAATTTTACCCCCTTTCAGTTGAGGACTTAAGGTTTTTACGCTTCATGCCAATTATTATTATTATTTTCAATTCGTGATTTGGTTTATCATTTTGCAATTTAAGGATTCCATAACTGCTCTGGAGTTATCAGTTTTCGGTATTTACAAAATTTGCTGATTGCATACAAATTTTTTCAGCTGAAATTTCAATTTTGAACTTGGAATTTTGACCCCCATTTGCTAGATAGTTTGTTTAAGCTCTTTTCTCTCCCTTGGAATGCTGCTGTTGATTGATGAACTCGATTCGGCTGTCATCAAGTTTTGTATTTGCTTGATTTAATTGCTAATTGAAGGAATTGTGCCCATGGAGGCTAACAAACTTACATCACTAGACAAGAACAAACTCTTATTGAAATTCTGTCTGATAGAAAATATAGGAAAATAGATGAAGGATGGAAGTTGTTTGATGGAATGGATACTTTGTATTACAATGCTTGGCTTCCTTTTTTGCTTGCTTACAAATGAACCCTCCTTGAGGGTATTTATAGCCATCCACCTCCTTAATGGATGGTGGAGATTGGTTTGATCCTACGGCCATTATTAACCTTCTACAACATTTCATGTTAATATCCTCCTAAATATCTAGATATTTTACAATTATCTAGAAGTATCTAGATGATGTAGAATACTGTAGAATCTTCTAGAAAGTTCTAGAAGAGTCTGGAGCAATCCAAAAGCTTGTACCATTATCTAAAATGTTCTGGAATGTTCTGGAAGGTTCTAAAGCATTATGGAAGGTTCCACGATAATCTAGACGATACCGAAATATTGTGGAAGATTCTAGAATATGAAGATGTTTCTAAATTATTAATTTCTAACATTCCCCCTTTAATCTAGAAACATCCTTGCACTCCGAGCCACTGTTTGAAGTAGATGAACTTCTCGCTTGTGATAGCCTTTGTGAATATATCTGCTAGTTGCTCATCTGTTCCGCAAAATTGTGGCTTGATCTCCTTTTTGTCCACGAGTTCTATTACAAAGTGATATCGAATTTCAATGTGCTTGGTTCTATTGTGGAAGACTGGATTTCTTGTCATTGCTATTGATGACATATTGTCACACAAAAGTGTAGTTGGTTCTTTCTTGTCTTGTAGGTCATCCAGTATTCTTCTGAGCCATACTGCTTCACATGTTGCGCTTTTGCTGAAGATAGTGTTGTTGTTGCTTGCTTCTTAGATGACCAAGAGATGGCCTTAGAGCCTAATTGAAACACATATCCACTTGTGATTTTTCTTTTATCTATGCATCTGCTACAGTCTCTGTCTGTATACCCTATAAGCCTTGCGTCTTTCTCTGTCCTGTATAGAAGACCGTAATTCTTCGTACCTTTGATGTATCTCAAAATTCTCTTAGCTGCTGCAAAGTGAGCTTTACTGGGCTCACTCACGAATCGAGAGACAATGCTTGCAGCATAGACTATATCTGATCGAGTGTTAATGAGATAGATTAATAATTCAACTCGACTTCGATAAGTTGACCCATATACCTTATCTTGTCCATTATATTTAGAAAGTTTTTCATTTGTTGTCATAGGTGTCGATACTGGCTTGCAGTCAAGCATATTAAACTTCTTAAGGAGATCTTCTGCATATTTTTCTTGAGAGATGAAAATCTGACCTGGGCTTTGCCTTACTTGCGTGCTGAGGAAGTACTTTATTAGTCCCAAATCAATCATTTTAAATTCGTCCATCATGGCCTTCTTGAAATCTTCAATCATTCTTTGATTTGTACCTGTGTATATAAGATCATCAACATATAAGCACAAGATTAGAAGATCTTGTCCTTGGGTCTTGATGTATAAGAATTGCTCACTTGGACTCTTTATAAATCCAGTTTGGAGTAAATACCTATCGATTATGCTATTCCAAGAGCGTGGAGCTTGTTAGAGACCATAGAGAGCTTTCTTTAGCATGTAAACCTTGTCTTCATAGCCTTCATACCCGTGAGGTTGTTCAACGTAGACCTCTTCTTCTAGCTCACCATTTAGAAATGCTGACTTGACATCAAGTTGAAAGACTTGTAACTTCAATTTTGTTGCTATTGCAAGTACTGTTATTATTGTCTCCATGCAGACTGCGGGAGCAAATGTTTCATTGTAGTCAATTCCAGGTTGTTTTGAATACCCTTTGGTGACTAGTTAGGCTTTATATTTTTGAATCGAGCTATCCTCATTGTATTTGATTCTATCAACCCATTTGAGCCCAATGATTTTTTGTCCTTAGGCTTATCCACCAACTGTCAAGTGTTGTTTTTCTCAATCATTCCAATTTCTTTATTCATAGCCTCAATCCATTTTTCATCTTGGACTGCATCTTGAAATGTTTGTGGCTCACTAGCGAAGAATGATGTGATTACCTAACCACATTCATAGTTTTGTAGATAACTTGGTGGACGTCTTTCTCGTTGAGACCTTTGAATGGGTTGAGAAGGACTTGATTCTGGAATAGTGCTTGAAGAACTTGATTCACTTTAAGATAGTCTAATTGGTGAAGATGGACCCAAATCAAGCGTTCTATCTTATCTGATTTCTTGAATTTGACAATTTTCTTGAGATGTTTGCTGGGGTAGATCATCTGGCCATTTCCATTTGGACGCTTCATCGAATATGACATCTCGAATAATTACCTTCTTAGTTTCTGGATTGTAGAGGCGACACCCTTTAGATTCATCATTTTAGCCAATGAATATGCACTTTTCTTCTTTGCCATCTAGCTTTTCCCGGTTTTCTTTTGGAATATGCGAATAGGCAATACATCCGAAAACTCTGAGATGATCTATCTTGGGCTTCCTTTTGAACCATGCTTCATATGGTGTCTTGTTGAGCAACTGTCTTTGTGGGAGATCAATTAGGAATGTAGATTGTTGTATTTACTACTTCAGCCCAGAATTATTTTGGCAAATTCCTACTTTGCAACATGCTACGAGCCATTTCAACTATTGCTATGTTCTTTCTTTCTGCGACACCATTTTGTTGAGGTGTGCGCTTGATTGTGAGCCCCCTTTTAATGCCTTCCTTTTTACAGAAGTTATTGAATTCATTCCCATTGAATTCTCTCCCATGATCATATCTTAGAATTTTTAGACTATGCCCACTTTGTTTCTCTGAAGAGCCTTAAATTGTAGGAAATATGTGAAGGTCTGTGATTTTTGTTCAAGGAAGTACACCCACATCATGCCGGTATAGTCATCCACAAATAGTAAGAAGTATCTTTTTCCTCCCAGGCTAGGATTACAGGCTGAACCCTAAATGTCAGTATGGACTAGTTGAAGTGGAGCTTTAGCATTCCAAGCAGTTTCAGTGAATGGGAGTCTATGCATGTTTCCCATAATACAACCTTCACATATACTTTTGTCGGCATCTATTGTGGGCAGACCAATGACCATATTTTTTCGCTTTAAAACTTTTAGACTATTGAGATTTAGATGGCCATACCTGTGATGCCATAATGTCGTATCCTCCATGACGGAGCTGAGGGCTACCTTTTGTTTTGCTGACATTCTTCGAGGAAAGATTATGTTTTGCGCTGTTGCAATAGAGGCTATTAACTGCTTCTTCTCTTTATCGAATATGATGCACTTGTCATCATTGAATGTCACTATATAGCCCTTTCACATCAACTGGCTAACACTTAATAGATTTTGGGCTTGACCAGGGACATATAAGACATCTTGAATACATTTAGTCGAGCCGTTTTTTGCTTTCACGGTAATCGTCCCATTGCCAGCTACCTCTTGTGTTCTTCCATCGCCAAGAGTGATATTTGATTTTATGCTTTCATCTAGTTGAACAAAAGAATTTTTATCTCCCGTCATGTGGTTTGAGCAACCACTATTGACATACCACAAGTCTTGTGACTCATGTTGAGTATTTAAGCAAGAGTAGAAGGCATTTTTAGAGTTACCTCCTTCAGTAAAGATGGCCTTGTCTTGTTGTTGGTTTCAGTAATCTTGTATGTGATGTGTGTGCCATGTGCATCCTCTACACTTATACCGACAATTATTTGTGTTGTAGTTGTTCATTCTGTATAATCTTCAATATGGGCCTGACTTTTTATTATCACGACTTCCTTGATTTTTATAACTTTTTCTCCCCCTGCCACGGTTATTTGGTGCTCCATTGCTCTAGGGGAAATTTCTTTTGCCATTTTCTTTTTTATTTTCTCCATTATTGGAGAATTTTAATTTGGCCTAAAAGCCTGCTCTAGTGGCGGGTCTGTAAATCTACGCAATTTTTCCTCATGTGCTCGAAGAGACCCCATTAATTTCGTTACTGAGAGTGTAGATAAATCTTTAGATTCTTCAATTGGAGCTACTATGTGATCAAATTTTGGAAGAAGACTTCTTAGTACCTTTTGAACTACCTTTTTGCCATCTATAGTATCTCCCAATATGTTAATGTTATTAACTATGTTGTTGACACGATTGAAAAATACTTGAATGGTTTCACCTTCTTTCATGGATAAACTGTCAAATTCTTTCCAGAGAGTTTGAAGTTTAACAGATATTACCTTATCGGTGCCTCGAAAAATGCATTTTTTAGAATGGTCCAAGCCTCCTTGGCCGTTGAGGTAGCCCTGATTTGAGGAAAGATAGTTGGAGTAGCCGCTTGTTGAATGAATAAATGGGCTGTAATATCCTTGTTGTTGTTTTGCAGATATAACATTTGCTAGGTTTCATCCCCTGATGATTTTTCTTCACCTTGTTTTTGCTTCCCATCTCCCTCCTTCTTCTCATGATCCTTAAGAGGTTCTTCATACCCCTTTTCTACTACATTCCATAAACTTTATGCCATGAAAAAGGTTTTCATTTGAATACTCCACATTTGATAATTCTCTCCATCAAATATGGGTGGCCTCAAATTTGATATGTAGTTGAAGGTTGGGGTTGAATAAGGAAAGGAGACCATAGTTTTGTGGAGTTAGATTTGATTGATGCAAGGTTTGAAGAGTTAGATAAGGGCTATGAATAGATGGTTACTTTTCTTGAAGATGGAAATTTGGAGGAGGACTTGGGTTGAAGTGGCTCTGATACCACTGATAGAAAATATAGGAAAATAGATTAAGGATGGAAGTTGTTTGATGGAATGGATACTTTGTATTAAAATACATGGTTTCTTTTTTGGCTTGCTTACAAATGAGCCCTCCTTGAGGGTATTTATAGCCATCCACCTCCTTAATGGACGGTGGAGATTAATTTGATCCTACGGCTATTATTAACCTTCTACAACATTCCATGTTAATATCTTCCTAAATATCTAGATATTTAATAAGTATCTGGAAGTATCTAGATGATGTAGAATATTGTAGAATCTTCTAGAAAGTTCTAGAAGAGCCTGGAGTAAGTCGAAAGCTTGTACGATTATCGAGAATGTTCTGGAATATTCTAGAAGGTTCTGGAGCATTCTAGAAGGTTTTACGACAATCTGGAAGATACCGAAATATTGTGGAAGATTCTAGAATATGAAGATGTTTCTAGATTATTAATTTCTAACACTGCCTAAGTATTGGCTTTTGGTTGCTGGGATTGCTTTGTTTCCACCTGGATAGTGTCACAAGTTAATCTACTCGCATTCCTAGCTTATTTATGGCTTACAATTGGTCATTTGTCACGTTTTGGGATTGAGGCTTATGGGAATTTGTGGTGTAAAAAAGTAGTGCTTGGTGGATTTTACGCCCTGTATTTATTTGTAGAAATTAGATTGGCTTCATTTGGGCAATTCTTTTGGTTAAACTAGTTGTTGGATGGACAGAGCATTGGCCATATCATATTATGTATTATATTTTAGAAGGGAGTCCTGGTGTAGAACACTGATAAAGTGGTTGAAAGAAATACCTCAGCTAATCTAGAGTTGCTTGTTACAGGTCTGGGACTTAACATACATTCATCACCTGCCACTTGTGCCTTCGAAGGGTCTTCATGTCCCTTGTCCAACACATTGTGTGTATGGTTAGGGATTTTGATTTATTTTGTTGACTTTTCTCTGAACGTCTTAATTAAGCATTTCCAATAAGAACTTTGTAAACAGTTGCGACATCCTTTGTCGCATATTTGACCTTTAATGGCCTCCTAAACTGATAGTTCATGTCATAGGGTAAAAATTCGGCCAACTTTTTGCCCAGGTTTACACTGTGCGGTGGTCAAGTCCACAACTCAACCCATCCTACTCACAGCCCGATAAAGAGGTTTACACGATTTAATTAAATTCACGTAAAGAACACAAGACAATTATCGATAAGGCAACACTCTTTTATTAATCACGGGACGTCAAGGATTACAAGGTAATTCACTCGAATTGCAACAAAGTAATACACGAATTGCTCACACACTGAAGTGCCCACAACCACAAGGGAGTTGCGTGTATTTATAGGGGAAGGAGGGCCACCCCTTACATCTATGTGAGGAGGCGTGTATTTTCGCTAATGGGTGCATCTCTTCCACAGGGGCGCATCTCCTCTTGAAAACCACTACCCATCTCTTTCTCCCATGCGCTTATACTCCACAAAGAGGCACGAGAGAATGGGTGTGTCCTTTGACACACCAACCACCAAGTAACCGCCACCCAATAACCGCCAAGCCCAACTGACACGTCCCTTCGGCCAGCCCTCTCACGACTGCCAAGGGATAGGCGCCCGACTGTCCAACTAGTGCCACATCCAGCTGAGGTGATGCCTAACAGGGGTGGACGGCCAGCAGGCAGCCCACGACTGTTCAGCTGGCGCCACATCCAGCCGAGGTGCTACCTACATAGGTAGCTCCACTAGCTGCCCAGTTTGGTCGTCCGAGTCGGGAGCTCCCATAGGTCGATCGACTAGCTCATCGTGAACTTCCAGCTGAGCTTACACTTGAGCTGAGTCCCATTAGCTCATTCAAGCTAAGTTCACCTTAGCTGAGCTAAGTAAAGTCTCCACGAGACTTTAGCTACGCCGTTAATACGTCATAGCTTGCCGAACACGTTGGCATAGCTTACAGAATCCACCATGAGCTAAGTCCAATCCCACATGGACATAGATGAAGGGTTGCACTCTTATCTTTCACCGAGCAATCCAACCCAGTATGCTGCATACTTTGTCTGGGCCCATTGTTAAGCCATTAATCATGTATCGTTTTATTAATTATTTTGATTATATTTTACACATTATTGCATCTAATTTACGTTATTTTCATATATTTTTCAGGTTAGGCATTGTTTTAATAAAGAGGAGAAGACGAGTCGTTGAGGCTCGGGTTTTACATGCTTGGACAGAAGACAGTCCAAAAATGATAATTATGAAAATATTATCTGGGCTAGGATTACAAGAGTTGGAACAGAGTTAGAAGTCGTGGGAGAGAAGAAGTCTAGGGAAGAAAGAAGAAGGAAGCTTACAATCACTCTCCCATCCAACCTCATGCCTCATCATAATCATCCTTCCATCAAACTCTAAACCTCCATACATCATCTCCCACACAAACATCACAAACCCTAAACTGCTACCTCACCCCTATCTTGATAAAACTGACCCATGGCTGAAGGTGAAAAACATCCATCGCCACCTTCAAGAACAACCCAGCCACGCATCCCCTTTTCTCCTACACGCAGCCACCACCATAACCGAAACATCCATCGCCACCTTCAAGAACAACCCAGCCACGCATCCCCTTTTCTCCTACACGCAGCCACCACCATAACCGAAACCTCCATCGCCACCTTCCTCTTCTTCTCACGCCAAGCCTTCTTCTTCAGCCTCGCAATCACCCTCACCATCTTGATCACCCACGCAGCATCTTCCACGGAGCCCTCCTCTCAAAAGTATACCCTTTTGATCATTATTTCATGTATTGTTATTAGGGTTTAATTTTATCTTGATAGTTTATTCCTGACCATGATTATTATTGATGAATATTGTGATTTTATTCTCAACATGAGTGAATAATTTTTATGTGCTTAGTATAATCTTTTTGAAGTCATGCTAAATTTACTATTTTGAAACAAGTCTTATGCTTTATTGCCTAGTTGATTCATATTCATGATTCTATAGCAATTAGCGTTTATCATTTATGAAATTTGTGTTAAAACAATTAGAATACACACTAGTTAGTTTAATACAATTTCGATTGATAGTTTAGAAGACCATAATACGTAAAAGTTATAGTCTTTTATGCTCAGGTATCACCCTAATTAATCATGGATGGCTCAAACCCATTTCTTTTAATTAGGTAATCGTTTTAGATATTTGTTAAATCGATTTGCTGGTAAATTGGTTCCAAAGTATTAAATGGTGTTTTTCTAATTCTTAATGCTCTAGTTTGATTAAACTTTTGCGCTGGTGTAAAGATTATCAAATTAGTAGGGTTTACATTAGAGCTGGATCTAGTTAAACTATAATATAAGGAAAAACGGGGAAGAACTGTTGGTGGATGTCTTCTACAGTTTAACTTATAAATGAAATTAACTTGTGTGTTAATGATAAATTTGAGATTATACTAAGTATTCTTCATAAATTTGACAACTTTTGATAATTATTTGTTGCTTAGAGTTAATTTGATTAGTTTGTTAATTTTTGTTCTATTTTTATTAGCTTCAATATAATTTCAATCGACCCCCCAAAAGTATAGTCTTTTAGCTATCTAGGTAATTTTAGATAGTTTAGATTTTGAATTTTAGAGTGGTTATAATTTTAGATTGATTTATATTCAGTTTTAGTATTTAATTACCAGTTTGTTAGAAATTAGACTAAAAATTGTTATTTTTGTTTTTTTTTTCGATTTTTATCAGTTCTTAGAGTTTATATAGTGTCCTAGTCTGACCATATTTAATTTCGTAATTTTTGGAAATTATTTGATAATTTTGTCAGAATTATTTTTGCGAAATTGATATGAGCAGGTTTTTAGAATATTAATTCTGAAAATTTCGATTTTAATTGTTAATTCATGATTATTAGGTATTTTTAAGTCCAAAAAATTTTGTCCTAGAATTAGGGTTATTTTATTGATTATTCTTGTATTTATATTTATGCAGATTATTTTATTTCTTATTTCAGATTTAATATTTTGCATTGATATTCTATGATAATTTTCTGATTTGATTTTTCTGAAATTATTTGGATACAATTGAGGAGTTATAATCTTATATACCTGAAGAATAATATTTAAGGTTACTTTTTGACATTTTTAATATGTATTTTTTGATTATTATTTGCTGTTTTGATTTTTAATTAGAATTTCAGTTACTGTTCTGATTTTATTTTTCTAGATTATTTAGGAAAGCTTTTTACTGTTTTGTTTCCAGAATATAATCCAAAATATTTAGGATCATCATTGGGTGTTTTTCCAGATTTTTATAAATTAGATTTTAATTATTTTAGAATTATTAAGTTTAGATTTAATAAATTGGATTAGTAAAATCATTTAGGATTAAGTTAGCCTTTTAAAACAATCTTTCCTCGTGGATCGATCTCTACTTCCCTATGCTATAAAAATTATTTAATAACCGAATTAGTTGTTAAATTTGTAGCTTTCAACAAGCTTTATAAATTTTGGCACCGTTATCGGGGATAGAAAATTAAATTGCTAGTTTACTTCTATTTAATTTTACTCCTTTCATTGCTTTGTTTTAACTTTAGTATTATATTTTATTTGTAGGACTTCTTGTAGTGCATGAAATTAAGGAGTAGTAAGGACATTGGGGAGGTCAGGGATCACTTATTGAGAGCTGAAATCAAATAGGGTTAGCCTGACCCAGTAAGTTTTAGGGTTAAAGAGGTAAGCATGTCTACTCTTCGAGAACTTACTGCTCCTAACTTAGAAACCCAACCAATGTTCATTACTTATGCTGTTTTAGATAAGTCTTTGAAATTAAACTCAGGATTTATTAATTTATTACCTAAGTTTCATGGATTAGCTGGAGAGGACCCCTATAGATACATTAGTGAATTCCTAATTACCTGCTCTACTATGGTGCCTGAAGGAATTCCTGAGGACCAAATTAGACTGAGGGCCTTTCCCTTTTCCTTGCTTGATAATGCTAAGGGCTGGTTATATTATATGTCTGCTGGATCTTTTTCTACATGAACTGTATTGCATAAATCGTTTCTAGAAAAGTTTTTTCCTGCATCCCGTATTGGATCTATTAGGAAAGAAATATGTGGAATCAAACAAATGAATGGGGAAACCTTTTGTGAGTATTGGGAAAGATTTAATAAGTTATGTGCTGGTTATCCCCAACATCAAATAACTGAACAACTATTGATTCAATATTTTTATGAGGGTTTACTTCCTATGGACCGTAATATGGTTGATGCTGCTAGTGGGGGGCTCTGGTTAATAAAACCCCAGCTGATGCTAGAAATCTATTTAATTTAATAGCCCAAAACACTCAGCAGTTTGGTGCTAGGGACTCACAAGGTAAAAGGATAAATGAGATAGGTTCTAGTTCATCTCTAAAGAATCAATTATCTCACATTACTGATATGTTAAATAAGATTGTTACTGGGGGTATTCAAAAAGCAGTAATATGTGGTATTTGTTGTCTAGAGGGGCATCCTACTGATGCATGTCCTACTCTACAAGAAGGTAATGTTAATGCTCTTTACTCTAACCAAAATCAAAGGAGGTATGATCCCTATTCGAATACTAATAATGAAGGATGGAGAGATCACCCTAACCTTAGGTATGACCCTAAGCCTAATCCACTTGGTTTTGACCAACCCTCTCAGTAACCTTCTAGTCAAGATAGGACCAATTTCCTCCTAGAATAAGTCCGTAAGAAAATGGATGATAGGTTATAGAGTATGAAAACCACCCTTAAGCAAGTTCAAGAGAGACAAATAGCGACTGATACCATAGTTAGCAACTTGCAAGCCCAAATGCAAAATAGGTTACCATCTCAACCTTACCCTAACCCCAAGGAGAATCTTAGTGCTATGACACTTAGAAGCGGGAAAGAGTTAAAGGAACCTACGAAGAAGAGAGAAGTGGAACCTAAGTTAGAAGTGAAAGGGGCTGAACCAGAATTAGATACAGAGTCTAATCAAACTACTAAGGAATTAGGAGAAAAGAAAAGAGAATCTTACAAGCCAATCCCACCTTTCCCTGGTAAATTTAGAAGCCCTGCGTCTAAGATAAATGAGGCTAACCAAGAGATTTTAGAGACTTTTAGGAAGGTAGAAATTAATATACCTCTCCTTGATGCCATTAAACAGGTGCCTCGTTATGCTAAGTTCTTAAAAGAATTATGCACTACCAAGAGGAAGCTAATTGGTAATGAGAAGATAAGTGTAGGGGAAAATGTGTCTGCTGTTTTTCAAAGAAAACTTCCCCCTAAGTGTAAAGACCCTGGTGTGTTTTCTGTTCCTTGCAAAATGGGAAACCTTTGCTTTGATAAAGCTATGCTTGATTTAGGTGCCTCTATTAATGTTATGCCTAGATCTGTTTATGACAAACTGAACCTAGGTGAATTAAAGAAAACTGGCATAGTGATTCAATTAGCTGATAGGAGCAACACTTATCCTGATGGAGTGTTAGAGGATGTTTTGGTTCAAGTGAATGAACTAGTGTTTCTTGCTGACTTTTATGTAATGAACATGGGTGAAGCATGTCATGATATTCCCATCTTACTTGGCAGGCCCTTTTTGAAAACTGTTAGGACTAAAATTGACGTGCACGAAGGCGCACTAACTATGGAATTTGATGATGAGGTTATTAAGTTCAATATTTTTGATGCGATGAGATTTCCCTCTGATGTTAACTACCTATATGCACTTGATGTTTTTGATGAGTTATCTCAAGATGTCTTTGACTTGTCCCATGAGGATGAGCTGTTTACTGTGCTTACTAAGAGTCTTGATCATACTGAGTCTCAGAAAGTGCCATATCAAGTTAATGATAACTTAGATGATATGATAAGGTCCTTGTTTCACTTGCAAGAGCATAATGGACTTAACAAACTTGAACTGCCTGAAAAGCATGCTAAGTTACTTCCCTCGAGTATCTCACCCCCTAAACTGGAATTGAAACCCTTACTTGAAAATTTAAAATATGCTTATTTAGGGGACAATGAGACTTTGCCTGTAATTATCTCTAGTGCACTCACCTTGGATCAGGAAGAAAAACTTATTAAAGTGCTCAGAGAACATAGCGAAGCTATAGGGTGGACTTTAGCAGACCTCAAAGGCCTTAGCCTTACCTTGTGCTTACATACTATTACCTTAGAAAAAGATGCTAAGCCTAAGAGAGAACCTCAGAGGAGACTTAATCCACCTATGATGGAGGTAGTCCAAAAAGAGATTCTTAAGTGGTTAGATGCTGGGGTGATCTACCCCATTACTGACTCTGAGTGGGTTAGTCCTATTCATGTGGTTCCTAAAAAGGGGGGAACAACAGTAGTGCAAAATAATGAAGGAGAGTTGATACCTACTAGAGTCCGGAGTGGTTGGAGAGTGTGTATTGACTATAGAAAGCTTAACAAGGCCACTAAGAAGGACCATTTCCCATTGCCTTTCATGGACTAAATATTAGAGAGATTAGCTGGGAGGTCACATTATTGCTTTTTGAATGGCTATTCAGGTTATATTCAGGTCCCTATAGCTCATGCAGATCAGGAGAAGACTACCTTTACTTGTCCTTTTGGCACTTACACTTTTAGATGTATACCTTTTAGTTTATGTAATGTACCTGCTACCTTTCAAAGATGTATGATGAGTATCTTTTCTGATTTTATCACCAAGATTATGGAGGTTTTTATGGATGATTTTACTGTACATGGTGATTCATTTGATAATTGCTTGCATTATCTTACTCTTGTGCTTAGACGTTGCATTGAAACCAATTTGGTCTTGAATTTTGAAAAGTGTGATTTCATGGTGGAGTATGGGGTAGTACTGGGACAGGTAGTGTCATCGTGGGGATTAGAGGTAGATAGAGCTAAAGTTGACATCATCCAGTCTCTACCCTATCCAAAGTGTGTCAAAGATGTGAGATCATTCTTAGGACATGTAAGGTTCTATAGGAGGTTCATCAAAGATTTTTCTAAGATTGCTTCTCCTTTATGTGCCTTGCTTGCGAATGATGTCTCTTTTGATTTTAATGATGACTGTATGAGGGCTTTTGATCATTTGAAGCTAACATTGACTTCCCCTCCTGTTGTGCAATCCCCAAATTGGGCCTTACCTTTTGAATTAATGTGTGATGCTAGTGATAAGGCAGTGGGGGCAGTTCTAGGTCAAAGAGTTGGGAAAGTACCTCCTGTAATATATTATGCTTCTAGAACTCTTGACCCTACACAGTGTAACTACACCACTACAGAAAAGGAGATGCATGCAGTTGTTTTTGCACTTGAAAAGTTTCATCCTTATTTGTTGGGTGTTAAAGTTACTGTTTATTTTAATCATTCTGTTCTCAAACACTTATTGGAAAAGAAAGATTCTAAGCCCAGGTTAATTAGATGGATGTTATTGTTGCAAGAATTTCAACTAAAAATTAGAGATAAGCCTGGAGTTAAGAATTTAGTTGCTGACCATCTGAGTAGATTAGAAACAAGGGAGAGTGGTAGCTCTTTTACTGATTGTTTTTCTGATGAGACTCTGTATGCTATGACTAGCAGATTGCCTTGGTATGCTGATATTGTAAACTATATAGTCACCAAAACTTTTCCCATTGAGTTGACTAGAGCTGAAAAAGAGAAAATAAGATCTCAATCCAAATGTTATGTTTGGGATGAGCCATATTTATGGAAGTTTTGTGGTGACCAGATTATAAGGCAATGTGTAGATGATAGTGAAATTCATTCTATTCTAACCTTCTGTAGTTCTTCAGAAAGTAGGGGACACTTTGGACCTAAAAGAACATCACATAAAGTGCTTGAGTGTGGTTTTTATTGGCCCACTATTTCTAGTGATACTTATGAATTCTGTAAAAGATGTGAAATGTGCCAAAAGACTGGAAACTTATCAAGGAGGAATCAAATGTCTTTGCATAATATGTATGTTTGTGAAATTTTTGATATATGGGGCATTGATTTCATGGGACCCTTTCCCCCTTCTTTTGGATGTACCTATATTCTTGTGATTGTTGATTATGTATCCAAATGGGTAGAAGTTGTGGCCACTAGGACTGATGATGCTAAGACTGTGGTGAAAATGTTAAATCTCTAATTTCGCATAGATATGGAGTGCCAAGAGCGATCATCAGTGATAGGGGGACTCATTTTTGTAACAGAACTTTAGGTGCATTATTAGCTAAATATCATATAACTCATAAGGTATCTACTAGTTATCACCCCCAGACTAATGGCCAAGCTGAAATTTCTAATAAAGAGATTAAGGGCATCCTTGAAAAGGTAGTTAAGCCAGATAAAAAGGATTGAAGTCTTATGTTAGATGAGGCTCTTTGGGCTTATAGGACTGCATGTAAGACTCCAATTGGTATGTCACTCTACAGATTAGTATTTGGAAAGCCGTGTCACCTCCCTGTAGAAATAGAGCATAAATCTTATTGGGCTGTGAAGCAATGCAATCTTGATTATGAGTTAGCAGGGAAAGAGCGTAAATTGCAATTGCAGGAACTAGAAGAGATACGCTTAGAAGCCTATGACAATTTAGTCATCTGCAAGGGTAAGGCCAAAGCATTTCGCAATGCCAAACTTATTAGGAAAGAATTTCAGGTAGGTGAGAAAGTGCTATTATTCAATTCTAAACTGAGACTTTTTCTTGGTAAGTTAAACTCTAGGTGGGTAGGACCTTTTATGATAGTAAAGACTTATCACATGGTGCTGTAGAGATTAAATCCTTTGCTACTAACAAGACTTTCAAAGTGAATGGTCATAAGCTAAAACATTTCTATGAAGGAGACCAGGTATGTTTAATAGAAGAGATCCGACTTGAGGATCCATGAGCTTCATGAAGTCGAGCCAACGACTGTAAACAAAGGCGCTGGTTGGGAGGCAATCCAACGTTTTCAGGGAAGTTCCTATTTACTTTTGCTTTTGTTTTCATTATTTCTCTCTTTTTGCATGCATTAGGGACTATGCATGAATTAAGTGTGGGGGAGGGGGGTACATCCTGCATTTAATTTTCACAGTATTTATTCTTGAATCAAAAAAAGTAGAACATCGAAAAAACAAAAAAATCTTTTCTTTTCTTATAAATAATGCATGATATGAGTTTATTCTTTTATAAGTGAAGACTTCTAAGCATGATAGTTATCATTTCGAGAAGTTTGAGTTGATCCTCATACATCTTTTTAATGAGTAACACTCTTGATTATCCATATTATTTAGTCAAGTAATATATCCGATTCAGAGGGAATAAAATGACCTGGCCCATCTCCTAGATTATTGAATTAGTTGAATAACTCATTAAAATTATAATTTTACTTGTCTATTTTTCATATATTGAAAAAAAGGTGAAAAAGAAAAAAAAGAAAAAAAATGTTAGATTACCAACATGGTTAGGAATAGGTGGCTCAGCACATGTTTCCCTTAAGTTTAGGTCTCAAGTGAGCCTTATGTATGGAGTAGCCCATGATTGGGAGAGTCATGCCCCTTTTGGGCCGATCAATGACTCGCCAAAACTAACAGTCAAAGAAAGAATAAGATGAGAATGAATTATTTGCTCCAGCACCTCTATTCGGGTGAGTGTGAGACAGGGAGTGTTCAATTTCTACGACCTTATATGGGCCTCGAATATGTGCGCAAGTGGAGTTTGACGAGAGAAGAAGAGAAAATAAATACAAGGCAAGTTTATGATCAATTTAATGAAGTTATTCTACCTAGTTCAATTGTCTCTATAGCCAGACTATGCCTAAATTTTTCTATCTTAAATTCTTTTTCGACCTCTTGATTTGTGTATGCATAATCAAAAAGAGATGGATAATTATTGATTTTGTTCTATCATTATAGAAGTGTTGTGAGGTGGATAAATAAACTCTCTAAGGAGAGTTGGATGTCTAGCAGGTGTTCACTTATTGTAGGAAAAACTAATTAATTCAATAACACTATTTTTCTTAAGCAAGCCCAGACCTAGTATGAATATCATAAGTATGTACAATTTTATAAGAAAAGAAAGGATGTCAACTTTAGGTCGAGTCTAAGATTTCTTTGCACGAGTACGTTCAAAGTCTAAGTGTGGGGGAATTTGTTAAGCCATTAATCATGCATCGTTTTATTAATTATTTTGATTATATTTTACACATTATTGCTTCTAATTTACGTTATTTTCATATATTTTTTAGGTTAGACATTGTTTTAATAAAGAGGAGAAGACGAGTCGTTGAGGCTCGAGTTTTACATGCTTGGACAGAAGACAGTCCAAAAATGATAATTATGAAAATATTATCTGGGCTAGGATTACAAGAGTTGGAACAGAGTTAGAAGTCGTGGGAGAGAAGAAGTCTAGGGAAGAAAGAAGAAGGAAGCTTACAATCACTCTCCCATCCAACCTCATGCCTCATCATAATTATCCTTCCGTCAAACTCTAAACCTCCACACATCATCTCCCACACAAACATCACAAACCCTAAACGGCTACCTCACCTCTATCTTGATAAAACCGACCCACGGCTGAAGGTGAAAAACATCCATCGCCAACTTCAAGAACAACCCAGCCACGCATCCCCTTTTCTCCCACACGCAGCCACCACCATAACCGAAACCTCCATCGCCACCTTCCTGTTCTTCTCACGCCAAGCCTTCTTCTTCAGCCTCGCAATCACCCTCACCATCTTGATCACCCACGCAGCATCTTCCACGCAGCCCTCATCTCAAAAGTATACCCTTTTGATCATTATTTCATGTATTGTTATTAGGGTTTAATTTTATCTTGATAGTTTATTCTTGAACATGATTATTATTGATGAATATTGTGATTGTATTCTCAACATGAGTGAATAATTTTTATGTGCTTAGTATAATCTTCTTGAAACCATGCTAAATTTACTATTTTGAAACAAGTCTTATGCTTTGTTACCTAGTTGATTCATATTCATGATTCTATAGCGATTAACGTTTATCGTTTATGAAATTTGTATTAAAATAATTAGAATATATGCTAGTTAGTTTAATACAATTTCGATTGATAGTTTAGAAGACCATAATATGTAAAAGTTATAGTCTTTTATGCTTAGGTATCACCCTAATTAATCATGGATGACTCAAACCCATTCCTTTTAATTAGGTAATCGCTTTAGATATTTGTTAAATCGATTTACCGGTAAATTGGTTACAAAGTGTTAAATGATGCTTTTCTAATTCTTAATGCTCTAGTTTGATTAAAATTTTGCGCTGGTGTAAAGATTATCAAATTAGTAGGGTTTACATTAGGGTTGGACCTAATTAAACTAGAATCTAAGGAAAAACGGGAAAGAACCGCTAGTGGATGTCTTCTACAGTTTAACTCATAAACGAAATTAACTTGTGTGTTAATGATAAATATTAATTTGCATGGTGGATTGAGATTATACTAAGTATTCTTCATAAATTTGACAACTTTTGATCATTATTTGTTGCTTAGAGTTAATTTGATTAGTTTGTTAATTTTTGTTCTATTTTTATTAACTTCAATATAATTTCAATCGCCCCCCCCCCCAAAGTGTAGTCTTTTAGGACTGTATAGTTAATTTTAGATAGTTTAGATTTTGATTTTTAGAGTGGTTATAATTTTAGATTGATTTATATTCAGTTCTAGTATTTAATTACCGGTTTGTTAGAAATTAGACCAAAAATTGTTATTTTTGTTATTTTTCGATTTTTATCAGTTATTAGAGTTATATAGTGTCCTAGTCTGTACATAGTTAGTTTCGTAATTTTTGGATATTATTTGATAATTTTTCAGAATTATTTTGCGAAATTGATATGAGCAGGTTTTTAGGTTATTAATTCTGAAAATTTCGATTTTAATTGTTAATTCACGATTATTAGGTATTGTTAAGCCCAAAAAATTGTGTCCTAGAATTAGGGTAATTTTATTGATTATTTTTGTGTTTATATTTATGCAAATTATTTTATTTCTTATTTCAGATTTAATATTTTGCATGTATATTCTGTGGTAATTTTCTGATTTGATTTTTCTGAAATTATTTGGATACAATTGAGGAGTTATAAGCTTATATACCTGAATAATAATATTTTAGGTTACTGTTTGACATTTTTAATATGTATTTTGTGATTATTATTTGCTGTTTTGATTTTTAATTAGAATTTCAGTTACTATTCTGATTTTATTTTTCTAGATTATTTAGGAAATATTTTTACTGTTTTCTTTCTAGAATATAATCCACAATATTTAGGAGCATCATTGGGTGTTTTTCCAGATTTTTATTCATTAGATTTTAATTATTTTAGAATTATTAAGTTTAGATTTAATAAATTGGATTAGTAAAATCATTTAAGATTAAGCTAGCCTTTTAAAATAATCTTTCCTCATGGATCGATCCCTACTTTCCTATACTATAAAAAGTATTTAATAACCGAAGTAGTGGTTAAATTTGTAACTCTCGACAAACTTTACACCCACACCAAGAGTACGTCTAGCATGATTCGCACTAACAAAGTGCTGGACGTTATCGCACAACGCCCCGACATTCGGCATGCCTAGCACCACCATAGGTGCCTGGTGTCGTCGCACAACACCAAAGTTATTCGCACCACCATAGGTGCTAGACGTTGTCGCACAACACCCTTGTCATCTTATTCGTGCCCCTGGGACAAACGCTCACTCATTGTCCCATCGAGGAATTCACCTCGACTGTGGTCCATGTGACCCAGTCAGAACCAAGAGCTATCCCGCGTGACCCAGCACGACCAAGGGATGTGTCCGACGTGACCCAGTCAAGACTCACGAACAATGCCAATTCCATTGACAAGTTGGGCGCAGGAATGACCAAGGGGTAAACAACCCTGTTCTTGTCAAGACCCAGTCGAGACAAGCAAAGTGGCATGCCAAGCCACGATCGGCTAGCGAGGGGTCTTACAAACCACCCCCACCAGAAGAACTCGAAGCCTTCGTGAAGTAATCCCGAATATAGTCCTTGAACTGCCAAAGATTTACATCCCTCTCCTAAGTATCCTCAGCCTTTGCCTGTCCCGTCCATTGGACCAAGAATTCAACCCTCCGATTTTTCTTGCTCTGGCCCTTCACTCGCCTATCGAGGATCCATTCCACATCATTGTCATATACCAATGATGGATTGTGGGAGGATTCCTACTAGTCGGTGGATGAAGCCCGTCCAAGTTAGGGATGTATGGCTTGAGAAAACTAACATGGAAAGTACGGTGTAACTTTAATCTTTCCAGCAATTCTAGGCGATAGGCCACCTAACCTATTCTTTGTAGAACCTTGAAAGGTCCATTATATCTCGGGATCAAAGATCGCTGCGCAATCTTGTTGCTAATCTGTTTCTAGATCTGAGGAGTAAGTTTCAACAAAACTTAGTCTCCTACATCAAACTCAAGAGCCCACCTCTTGAGGTTCGCATACTTCTTCATGCAGTGAGCAGCCTTTTCTAGGCTATCCCTTGCCTCCATCATTTCTTGCCTATTCAGAACGAAGCGATGTGCCCCAGTGCAAACAACGTCTTTGTTATGCTTAGCAACCTCATGTGGAGTTAGCGGTTGCCATCCCATGGCCAACTCAAATGGACTATAGCTAGTAGCACTGCTCTTTTACAAATTATAGAAGAATTGGGCGGTATCCAGGAGCTCGAACCAGTGACGTTGAGAATTCGTTACGTAGTGATGCAAATACTCCTCAAGTAAAGAGTTAATCCTCTCTGTCTGACCATCGATCTGGGGGTGATTAGTCGTAGAAAACTTCGACTTGGACCCTATCAAGTTAAATAGTACCGCCCAAAACCAACCCGTGAAGTGAGTGTCACGATCACTGATGATGTCTTGAGGCAAGCCGAAGTACTTCACCACATGATTATGAAACAAATTCGCTGCCACTTTGGCAGGATAAGCACCTGGTGCTACCACAAACACCGCGTACTTAAAGAAGCGATCAACGACAACCATGATTGACTTACACCCATTAGTACTTGGAAATCCCGAGATGAAGTCCATCGAGGCTGATTGCCAAGGCCTCTCTGGAGTCGGCAGAGGTTGAAGAAGCCCCGGTTCTTTCTTCCTCTTGGTTTTGTCAAATTGACAAACCACGCACGACTTAACATAGGCTTCAACCTCCCTTTCCATCGTAGGCTAGTAGTAACTTCTAGCCAACAAAGCCAGGGTTCTCTCCTGTCCTGGGTGACCAACCCATTTGGCATCGTGAACTTCTTGTAAAAGTTCATGTCGTAGCTGTCCAGCGGGTACGTAAAGCCTACAACCCTGTGCGAAAAGCAAGTCGTTCTCGTACCAATACCATCGCACGGTACCGTCGAGCACTTGCTAACGTAAACACTGGTACACAGAGTCCTCCTTGGACTGTTCCAGCACCCTTGTTGCAAAGTCAGTCTCAATTCTGGACAATGATGCTAACATACTCGGCTGAAGCTATCATCTTCCAACTGATTGCATCCGAGACTAAGTTATGCCTCCCAGGTTTATGTTCCCACATGAAGTCATATTCCTGGAGAAATTCCTACCAACTAGCCTGTTTTGGAGACAACTTCTTGAGGGTTTGAAAGTAGGTATTAGCTACTTTGTCCGTTTTCACAACGAACTTCAATCCCAGTAAGTAGTGTAGCCAAACTCAAAGACAATGGACTACAACTAACATTTCTTTTTCATGAGTCGAATACCTCAATTTAGCACCATGAAGTTCCCTTCCGTCGAAGGCAATGGGGTGTCCCTCTTGGACCAATACCCCTCCGATCGCTTCATCAGAAGCGTCGGTATGAACCTCGAAAGGTTTATCTAACTCAGGTAATCTCAAGACTGGCTCCGAGGCTACCTTAGCCTTAAGTTCCTCAAATGCTGCTTGACAAGTGGCATCCCATGCCCACTTTTGATCCATTTTCAAGATACCAGTCAAGGGTGCCACCCTCCTAGAGTAGCCTTGGATGAACTTTCGGTAGTAGTTGGCCAACCCTAGGAAAGATCTTAATTCAGAAACTGACTTGGGTCTAGGCTAATCCATGATTGCCTTTACTTTCCTTTCGTCCATTCGCACAAGACTTTTACTGATCTTGTGCCTAAGAAATAGTATCTCGGCTTGGGTGAACTCACATTTCTCCTTTTTGACAAACAACTTGTGTTGTCTCAGTTTCTGAAAGACTTTCCTTAGGTGGACAATATGATCCTCAAGACTCTGTGAGTAAATCACTATGTCATCGAGGTAGACTACACAAAAATCATCAAGGTACTCGTAGAGTTCATCATTCATCAAATTACATAATGTGGCGCGGGTATTGGTTAGCCCAAATGGCATAACCAGGAACTCGTACGAGCCATATCTTGTGACACAAGTAGTCTTAGGCTCATCTCCTTCAGCAAATCTGACTTGCCAATACCCCGATTGCAGGTCTAATTTGGTGAAGTAAGTAGCCTTCGACAAGCGATCAAATAGATTGTCAGTTCTCGGAATGGGGTACTTGTTCTTGATGGTTACCTTGTTCAAAGCACAGTAGTCAATACACATGCGAAGGGAACCATTTGCCTTCCTTTGGAACAAGATCGGAGCACCATACGGGGCCTTAGACGGTTGGATGAAACCGGCCTCCAGTAACTCATTGAGTTGCTTCCGTAACTTAGCAAGTTCGGAGGGGGACATCCTGTAAGGAGCTTGGGCTGGAGGTCTGGCTCCAGACTCCAATTCAATGGCATGATCCACAACCCTTTGCGGAGATAGTTGCTTGGGCAATTATGGTGGTATCTTGTCTTGAAACCCCTCAAGCACCGAAACCACTTCCCCTGGTATGTCCATGGTCTGTCCGGGTTTGGTCTCTACCAAAACCGCAACGAGGGTTGGCGCTCCTGTCTGAGCACTTTTCTTAGCTTGCATAGCCAACAAGAAGGGACCCGTCTCTTTCTTGTCTAAGGGGACTGCTTTCACAAAGCATGGGGATCCCTCATCCCCAATTAGAATTCCACCAAGGTGAGGCATGACCATAACCTCTGGCTTCTTTAGGAATTTGTCCCTAAGGATGACTTCAAAGTCATCCAGGGTGATGGCCACGAAATCTGCCTTTCCTTACGCGCACGAGGTGACCTTGAAGCCACGGTATTCACAGATTTCATCATGGAATCGGAAGGAGATAGGCTTAAACTGAACCTCTTTGCCGTTCCACTTAAATGAAATTGTGAGTGGCTCCGGTATCCACCAAAGCCTTCACGTCATGATTGTTGATGCTACACTAAACGTGCATCAACCCTTTGCTAAGCTCGACTCCATCAGTTGAACCTCTGAGTGAACCACAACTAAGCAAAGTGTTTCCCTTTTCAGGGATAATAATTCGATGGGACTCGCCAACGTCGCATTCTGTTTTCATAGAAGCAGCTTGGCGTCTAAGGGGGCAATCTTGAGCGTAGTGAGGGCCGTGACAAACAAAACAGCCACGAAAATTACGAGACTTTTTGCGTCGAAAATTGGTTAATTTTCCTTCATTCACGCCCATACTCACGCAAGATTCTTCTCTCACTCTTTTCCTTTTTATTTCGGAACAAGGGTCCTTAATTACCCGATTTTTAACATGAGAAAGTTGCATCGACTTCTTGGAAGCTTTACGTGCCATTTTTAATTAAATAGTAGAGCAAAACCCGCTCTAATACCAACTGTCACGGGGTAAAAATTCAGCCAACTTTTCGCCCGGATTTACACCGGGCAGCGGTCAAGTCAACGACTCAACCTAGCCTACTCATAGCCCGATAAAGAGGTTACACGATTTAATTAAATTCACGCAAAGAACACAACACAATAATCAGCAAGGCAACACTCTTTTATTTATCATGGAACTCTAAGGATTACATGGTAATTCACTCAAATTACAACAAAGTAATACACGAATTGCTCACACACTGAAGTGCCCATGACCACAAGGGAATGGCGTGTATTTATAGGGGGAAGGGGAGAGGGCCGCCCTTCACATCCATGTGAGGAGGCATGTCCTTTTGCCAAGGGGTGCGTCTCTTTCAAAGGGAAACATCTCCTCTTCAAAACCGCTGCCTATCTCTTCCTCCCATGCGCTTGTAATCCACGAAGAGACACGAGTGAACGGGTGTGTCTTTTGACACACCAAACGCCAAGTAACCGGCACCCCATAACCGCCACTTTGTAACCGCCAAGCCTAAGCGACATGTCCCTTCAGCCAGCCCTCTCACGGCTGCCAAGGGATGCATCTGCTGGGTAAGCGCCTTACCAAGGGACGCCTCTGAGGGGCTTGTCTCTTGGGGGAGTAACCACCCAGCTGGGATCGGTGCCTAGCAGGCAGCCCATGGCTGTCCAGCTAGCGCCACATCCAGCTGAGGTGATGCCCAGCTGGGGTGGACGGCTAGCAGGCAGCCCGCGGCCGTTCAGATGGCACCACATCGAGCTGCGGTGCTATCCAGCTAGGTAGCTCCACTAGTTGCGCGGCTCGGTCGTCTTAGTCGGGAGCTCCCACTGCTCAATTGACTGGCTCACCGTGAAATTCCAGCTGAGCTTACCCTCGAGCTGAGTCCCGTTAGCTCATTTAAGCTAAGTTCACCTTAGTTGAGCTAAGTAAAGTCTCCCCGAGACTTTAGCTACGATGTTAACATGCCATAGCTTACCGAACACGTCGGCATAGCTTACGAAATCCACTGTGAGCTAGGTCCAATCCCACATGGACACAGACGAAGGGTCGCACCCTTGTCTTTCACCGAGCAATCCAATCCGGTATGCTGCGTACTAAGTCTCAGTCCACACCGCGAGTATGATTAGCATGATTCGCGCTAACAAAGTGCTGGACGTTGTTGCACAACGCCCTGGCATTCGGCATGAGTAGCACCACCATAGGTGCTTGGTGTCGTCGCACAACACCAAAGTTATTCGCACCACCATAGGGGGTGGACGCTGTCGCACAACGCCCTGGTTATCTTATTCGTGCCCCTGGGACAAACGCTCACTCGTTGCCCCATCAACGAATCCACCTCGACTGTGCTTCGTGTGACCCAGTCACAACCCAGAGCTATCCCGCGTGACCCAGTCATGACCAAGGGATATGTCCCGCGTGACACGACTCACGGACAATGTCAATCGCATTGACAAGTCGGGCGCACGAATGACCAAGGGGTATAGAACCCCGTTCTTGTCAAGAGCCAGTCGAGACAAGCCAGGTGGCATTCCAAGCCATGATCGACTAAGGAGGCGTCTTACAGTTCACTACTGTTAGGATTTTTGAACAAACAAACTGAATAGCGAGCTTAAATATTTGTTCCTGCTTTTGCTGTACTTTGAAATTTTATATGAGCAGTATATGCTTGCAGTTTCTTGGTGTGAGTATTTGCTATTCATGGGACAAGAGCATGGAGTCTAAACGACAAGAAATATTGTCAACCCCTATATATTATCAATGGATATCAGTTATAATCAACATGGGACGGACATTATGTGGATGGAGGGAATTTTTTGCCCAATTGAATGTGCGAAAGAACCTTTGATGTAGTTTCTGCGTAAGCTGAAAATCTTCTACGAGAAAGTTAGTTATGTGTTGTTTATATTTGGGTCAGTGTTTGAGGCATTTCAATTTTATACAAAAGAGTAAGATCCTCTTAACCTTTCATTTGAGTTTCAGATAATCATGTCTACTTGTGCAAAGTTTGATTCCCTTATACTGGTTTAATGTTTTTGTTACATATGCTATATTCCAGTTGTTCTGGGAGACTTGGACTATATTGGTTTTATGTAGTAGCGTAGCACTATGAACAAGTCACTTCATGTTGGTCCTGTTTCTCTTCTCTTGCCAACTGGCCCTTTAATTGCTATAGGTTACAGAGAATTAAGAAATCGGACTCTCAGCAGGATGCCATATTTTTGGAAAGAGTTAATTTTATTGTGACACATGTCCAACAATGCGAGGTTGACCAGAAATTCTGAGCGATTATTGTCTCTGATCCAAATCCGGTATCTGCCATTGCATTTCTCTTTCTTATCCCCCCCTAAAAAAGAGCTCTCATAATGTCCAAATGGTTGATTCTCTTTGCACTTGTCTCACCTCCATTACCATGTCACATATTGCCGAGTCATTACTTTCCTTTCCCCAGCTATCTGACCTCCAGTGCACACTTTGTAGCCACACATAGCATCGTTCCACCTCTCTTGACTCTTCGCTGAAGAATGTTGAAACCCACTGATATTATGAAAGGAGACTGATTGTAGGATTCATGTTTGTTGTGATGTGGAAGAGAGACTGGTGGACCCACGTGGAGTCCTTATTAACTTTTCGAATAGAAAAAGTGAATGATTTTGTGGATAGTGGGCAGATTATGAGGTGGCGTTTGAAAAGTTTGCTTTTTCTTTCTTATTTTTTCAGATTCTTTTGTGACAGATCCCCCGGGGTGGGGGTGCAGAATAGAAATACTGTTAGCTGTGGAAATTGTAGTTAGAAGCTTTTATGACAAATGGCATTTGTATCGACCTTAGATTTTTCAGGTTCTTTTGTGACAGATCTGGGAGGGATTGGATGTCCATTGGGGTTATACCGGTATAGCTTCTGAAAAATCATAGCTCCCTGAATCCATTTGAGCATACCAAAAATTGTTCTGTTTGTGGGCAAGTCATTTTCCCAAGCACTCCCCCCATGGTAAATTCTATGAAATTCTTCCAACAGATGCATAACCAAGTGTTCATTCCAATTTGTTGATCTTGTTCCATGCATATGACAGATGAGTACCAGATGCTGTGGCTGATGATTGAGAATGCTTCATTGATGATGATAGATACCACTAAAGTGAACTTCTGAAATTCTGATGAAGACAGTTGCACTCTTCAAGAACGCGATAGCCAGTACGAAAGCTTGGATGTAATAGCTTTTGCTATCGTGGTAAGTTGATAATTAATCGAACAGCTTTGCAATCGAGTCTTCTTAAATTATATATTGCTAAGCAGTGCCCGCATATATTAGCATATTCCTTGGCCATTCCATTATAAATAGAAATAGAGAATGTGAATGGTATTAGTTTTTAAAGTTGAACCCTCTTTAAGTTACCAACACCTTAAAAGCAAAGTATTTTAGAAAATTTATCTAAACAGATCATTACTGTCTTTGCAACTATATAGAATACAGTTGTTGGTTCAATAACCATCAGAACCATTGCACAATGCGGGATGAAGTTTGAAGTTAGGTTTGTGAGAATGTGAGATCGAACAGAAGGTAGCATTACCCTATGAACATAAAGGATATCTCCGAGTGTGGGCTCCATAATTTATGTTATCAAGACTTTGATGCACTTTTCTTGGTTTTCATCTAATGGTTAAGTAGTGGAAAATATATATATATAGACAGCTCAAATGAATGAATAATCCTCATAGAATCGAAGTCCATACACCAAGAGCCCCTGCCTCAGCGAAGTGGTTGGGGTCTTGATTTGGCAACCTTATTCCTAAATTGTAAAATTACTAGGATATTGGTCTAGTTAGACCCCAGATACAAAAATGAATAATAAACAAACAAATAGTTCCTCTACATGTTGGGTTTAATGGCCCGAAATCAGCTCCACAGATCCACTAGGGGCTTCAAAGAGTTTGGGCTACGGAAAGAGTTTGGGCTACGAACCGTAGCGGCTGCGGTTTCGTCGTCTTGACGGCTAGGATTGCTCATTGGGTTTTTTGCATCCTTATACCTCTAAATCCTATATAAAGGGCCTAGCCTAGGCTCTAATATTCATCCCTGAATCCCAAAATAGTAAGAAATACTTATAGAATATTTTGTTTCCACTATCTTAGATTTGTGAGAGAGCTTGAGAGAGTTTTGAGAGAGATTATAAGAGAGGTTGTAATCTGGTTGCTTGATCGAATCACTCGTTGTGATTGTGATCGCATTATACTCACTCCTTCTCATAATGGATTGTTTGTGCTCGTCGCCGTCTGTGGTTTTTTCCCGCATTGGGTTTCCACGTAAATCTTTGTGTTCTTTATTGTCCTTGTTATTGTTGTTTACTTTTGAATATCATTGTTCATCCTAACGCTTCCGCTATTAGTTTGCTCTAATTCCTAACAAGTGGTATCAAAGCTTTGGTTTAGGATGTCTTCAATCATAAAGGTTGATATTCAGAAGTTTGATAGGGGAGATTAGTTTTAATATCTGGAAGGTGCAGATGAGAGCAGTTCTCATTTAGCATGGGTTGTAGAAGGTTCTCTCAGGACCTTACACGAAACTCAGCACGATGACAGACGAACAATGGGCAGAACAGCAGAAGAAGAAGCGTGGTTCTTTGACGGATGACGAATGGGAGGAATTGGAGCTGAAGACACTTTCTGCCATACAGATGTACTTGGCACCACATATGTTGCGAGAGCTACTTGATAAGACAACTGCATTGGGTTTTTGGGTTCTGTTGGATGAACTCTACATGACGAAGAGTCTCGCCAACAAGATCCGATTGAAGGAAATGTTATACACTTTCAGAATGGCAGAAGGTACTCCTGTTCAAAAATATCTAAATGATTTCAATTCAATTGTAGTTGACCTTAAAAGTTTAGATGTGAAAATTGAGGATGAGGATAAGGCTATTTTGTTGGTTGTGTTTCTACCCCTTTCTTATAAACACTTTAAGGAGATCATGCTATATAGTAATTCTGATACTATATCGTTTGAGAATGTTAAGTCAAACCTGTTGTCTAAGGAGAAATTTGATCTTGACATTCATGCTAATTCTGCTGGGGGATTAGTAGTAAGGGGTAAAACAACTGAAAAAGGAAACGGTAATAGGAGTAAGAACTGTTCTAAGTCTAGAAATTTTCACGCTGGTAAGACCTGCAATTACTGTGGTAAATTGGGTCATATTGTTGCTAACTGTTGGCAACTGCAAAACAAGAGGCAGAAAGAAGAAAGATAATTCTCATAAGCCTGCTAAAGCTTCGTTTGCTGAATCTGATTCTGATAGTGACGTCTTGTTTGCTACCTCTACTAAAAGGGGGAGCGATTCTAATTGAATTCTTAACTCTGGGTGTACCTATCATATGTCTTCATAAGGATTGATTTTCAACATATGATCCAGTTGACTCTACTGTTGTTCATATGTGCAATAATGCCTATAACTGGAATCGGTACTGTTAAAATCAAGACCCATGATGGTGTTGTGAGGACTTTATCGAATGTTCGTCACATTCCTGACTTGAAGCGTAACCTCATTTCTTTAGACACTCTTGAATCCAAGGGGTGCAAATATTTAGCTAAATGTGGAGTTTTGAAGGTGTTGAAGGGCACTCGGATTTTGTTGAAGGGTTTGAGGCAAGAAAGCCTCTATGTTTTGCAGGCATCTATTACGCAGATTATATGAAGAAAAGTTCATACAAGTCATCTTCCAGAGTTAAGTTCAAGTATCACTTGAACTCAACTGGCGTTCGGTTCGCTTAAAATACCCTTCGGGGTCCGCCCTGCGGGGCATTACCCTTCAGGGTGCCATGACAGCGCGAGAGTTGGTGTTGGTGATTTTGGTTGAAGGTGGAGATTGTTGGGTTTAGTGGCCCAAAATCAGTCCTGCATATCCACCACGGACTTCAAGGAGTTTGGGCTACGGACCATGGCGGCTAGGGTTTCGTAGTCTTGGTAGCTAGAGTTGCTCATAGGTTTTTTTGCATCCTTATACCTCTAAACAATATGTAAAGGGCCTAACCTAGGCTCTAATACTTATCCTTGAATCCTAAACCAGTAAGAAATACTTATAGAGTATTCTGTTTCTACTATCTTAGATTTGTGAGAGAGTTTTGAGAGAGATTATAAGAGATACTGTAATCTGGTTGCTTGATCAAATCACTCATTGTGATTGTGATCGCATTGTACTCACTCGTTCTCATAGTGGATTGTTTGTACTCGTTGTCGTCCGTGGTTTTTTCCGGCATTGGGTTTCCATGTTTATTGTTCTTGTTATCGTTGTTTACTTTTGAATATCATTGTTCATCCTAAGGCTTCTGCTATTAGTTTGCTCTAATTCCTAACAGTACCATTTGCTACTAATTTTTTAAAGACAGAGCACTTTGTTTAGAAGTAAAAGGAGGGTGGGTTTTATTTTGGGAGTCCCTTGGATGGGAGAGGGGAAAAAGGCGGACAGATTTTGAAATTTGTTAAAACAAAACAAAATGCTATATTGGAGTCTAGTGTAGCAGTTCCACACAGACATATCCTGCTTTATTTCTAGTAGCTGCACAGCTGTTACCTTCAATTTGTATTACTTTTACCTCCAAAAGGAATCACTAGTTATGTTTGTACAACCAAAACCATTGACTAGAATATCCTTGCTCTGGCCATAGTGAGCGTCCAGAAATTTTTAATAAGTTAAAAAAAAAAACAAGGAATTGATCCGACTGGTTATGTAGTGTGGTCTGTATCTGATCTTTTGGATTTGTAAATGTCTTTTAGCTCAGATTTTTCACAGATTCAGGCGTAAATCATTGGATTGCATAATTAGTTGTAATAGTGTCGTCATTTGCCAGTAGTATATATATATATATATATATATATATATATATATACATATATATACAAATATACATATATGTACATATATATATATATATATATATATATATGTGTGTGTAGGTGTGGGTGAAGATGCGTCCAACAGTAGTCGAGTCGAAGAAGACCATAGGATCGCTGACGATTGAATTGATGAATCCCAAGAAGAAAGCTTTTGAAGCTTTTAATTGAAGTATTGCTGTGGAAAAGGACCTCAGCGTTGTAAAGATCGTACTGAGTGCCCTGAAATCCCAGCATACATGCCAATTAGGGCAAAGCAGTTAATGCTAGGCATTCGAACTCCAAAACCAACCAACCAATATGTTGAAGCAGCCTGAAATACCACAAACATAGCTTGGCTAAATAAGCTTAGACTCAAGGAGGGTATTACCTTGGACACAAATGTAATCCGAGAATGGCTTCCACCTGACATCCCCAACTTCCTTATCTTCTTCAGTCAGCTGAACATCGGGTGAGTCAGCTCTGGAAATTTCTCATTGCTTTCTATGGTGATGGAAAATTCATTTTTGAGGTCAATGGCGTGATAGTCTATTTCTCTTGTCCACAATGACTCTCCTTCAAAAGTCTTGATCGTGGGATCAAAGTTTGTTGAAATTGTGTTGCAGTCGGAATTCACAAGTCAAATGCTGTTCGGCTGTTTCATCAGTCAATAGCTGCCAATAGCTTCCACATTGGGCGAGCTTACCATCTTCCATAACCTGAATTTGAAAGGTTGACATTAGTTATGTGAAGTTGTAGTGTTGATTTTGGTTTCGTCCATCTACTTCCAAACTGTGCTTCAGCTTTAGAGATCGACGTCAAAAGACACTACACTAGACTGCGTGGTGCACGCAGGGAAACTTTACTTCATTGACTGGTCTGGAACTGAAGAACACTCCAATGAAATGATAATACAACAATAACAACTACAAGAAGCTCAATGCGGATACTGCTGAACGCTGAAGTTAGGAATGGGGAGTTCAAATCTGACAAAAAAAGACACTCTTTCGCCAAGAACCGCAAAAAGTTCTTCAAAGATGGTTTTAGAGTATTTAAAAAGAATTGAAAGAGAATTATAGGTGAACTGCGCAATGAAACTGGAAACTAAACGCATGTAAGAAAGAGCCTCAGAAGGCAGAGAATGGTTACCAAAATCTTATCGACTTCAGACAGGCACCCCACTTGATGAGTCACCAGAATCACAGTTTTTTTTTTCTGCAATGCAGTGTTGCAGACATGACCATCATGCAATTTTATGAAAGACACCAGCTAGTAATTGAAACGAGATTTATATATTGTGTAAAATAATGCAAGAACTTGGGGCAAGGAAGCTGAGCTGAGAGAGTTTGTTTCATGGTTGAGTGTAAAATGATATCATATATTGAACAAAATTGCAGCTGCATGAGCATCAACTGCGTCGAAGGGATCATCAAGGAGGTAGATATTGGCGTCAGTATAAATGGCTCAAGCAATTAGAATCCTTTGTTTCTGACCCCACTCATGTTGATTCGTCGTTGACCTATCTCTGTCAGATCACTATGGAAAGACGGATATCTTTATCAAGGGCTGTTGCTTTCATTGCCTTGTTATATCTCTCTTCATCCATTGGCTCACCATACAGTATGTTTTCACGTATTGCCCCACTCTGGATCCAAGCTATTTGAGAAACATGCGCAATTGATCCAACACCCACCTGAGCTCAAGATATAAAGAATATACGGTCAAAAAAGAGCAAATTTTCTGAGCATGTAGCTTTTAAAAGTATGAAGTGATTTACTAACATTTCCTGATATTTTCGGTATTTCATTGAGAACTGTATAAGTGAGCATTTTCCTGCTCCCACTGATCCGCAAACGGCTAGTTTCTCCCCCTTTTCTACCTTTAAATGATGTCCCTCAGTGTCAATGCATTCGGTTCTAGTTGCCAGGTGAAATTAACTGCTGTTATTGTTACACTGTTTACTGAACTTCCCATTTTGATGCTGCTATTTCATCGCTTTTGAGCTTGTCATCAAGCAGATAGGTATTAATCCTTTCAAGAGAAACCGTAACCTGGATCGTGACAGTGAGGGCTTGAGGGATCCTCCTCAATGGTTCAGATATGTTTCTCAGATTTGCAAGGATTGTAAAAACTCTATCCGCACTCAAAGAGGCACTGTTTAAAAGGGCACATCCACTGAAGATATTATAGTTGGTGACAACCAGTACAGTATACTTCGAGAGGACTTAATGTGCTGAGACCATTGCAGCCTGTTGAACTCATTCTCTCTTAGGGATTCGATCAAGTGCTTAAATTTATCCTCTCATGACTGAAGCTTTATCACTTCCATGTTTAAATCTCTGAGATGGTACGTAGTCTCTCATCTTGAGATGCCATGATTTGTGATTGGCATTTCTGGAGAGGTTTAGCAAGTGGCACATTAAGAAGCCCACAAATTAGAAGAGGCACTAGTCCTAGAACAGCACCAGACCCCGCAACCCGTAGGAGGATTCCAATGGAGAGGAAGACTCGGAGGGAATATTTCCAACCAATGTGAAAACACCATGGAAAGACACCCCCCACAATAGGCATTGGCTGCTATGTACTTCACAACCTCGCCTGTAGAATCACCCCTCCTCCCAAGTCTTAGTAGCTGAAGTTGCTTTTTTGTACACTGCCACCATCGAAGCTGACCTTGTCGTCATTCCTGTTCTCCTAGCTTAGAAATGCCAATGCCTCTGGGATAGTGACCTGGCCACCTTAACGATATTTGTACGTACTACTAGGATTGTACCCTCTCTAGACTGTCCTCTTTTTTGATTGAGTAATTCACAAACGCATAAAGGAGTAGAGGGGAAGCTACTGTTGCCATTGTAGTAATCAAGGCTAGTGTCCCTATGTAGATGCTGTCTTTCAAATAGAAGTTAAGGCCTTATCAACTAGATTCCCTTTATTCTTTGTGTCCTTACCCTGGAGCTATAAACTTTTGGTAAAAAATATTTGCTTCATCCTCAGAAAAGAGGTTTGGGATATCGTCAAGCACTGAAGGTCTTGAATAATCCACACAAAATAATGGATTAATCCAAGAAAACGTCAGCTGGCTAAAAGTGCTTGGTTTTTTATTTGTTTCCTTTGGTTTCTCATGTAGAAGAGGCTCTGACAATGAAGTTCGTGACTTTTTCTGTGTAATGTAGGTGTACCAGGCACAGAAGAGGAGCAGAGAATTCATAAACGATAGGTTGTCTAGAATTGGAATGTCCTGATTAGTTAGAAGCATGCTGATATTCCTAGGTGAAACAAGCAGAAAGAAGCATACCCACCATATGGAGGTGAGAATTCTAATGCTTTTGTCTCTCTGAACAAGTAATTAAGGAGGCCATCAATCAAACAAAACCATATAATCCCTTAACAATGTGACTGTTGGGCGATAATTTGTCGTCTTTTACATCTCTTTTTCGCCTAATCTTAGCTCATATAATAACGTAATCCT
The DNA here is from genome assembly GCA_017589665.1 of Selenicereus undatus. NCBI lineage: Eukaryota > Viridiplantae > Streptophyta > Magnoliopsida > Caryophyllales > Cactaceae > Selenicereus > Selenicereus undatus. Next base: position 17,822,349 of record JACYFF010031957.1, read on the forward strand.
TAGAGTTTTTCTTGATTTATTAGGTATTTTTTGGGATTTTTACCTGTTTTGTTTATTCTTGCAGGTAATAAGTTGAACCAAGCAAATCCTACAAAAAGGGGCGAAAAAGGATTGAAATAGGCGAAAAGACGGAAAAACGGGAGCTAGCCGGCAGAGCCGGCCAGCAATGTGGCACGCCGACCCCGTGCCACCTGGCACGGTGGGGTTGTGGCACATAGGCACGGTCGTGCCACTTCCCATTCTACCGCGCGCTATTCGTTCCCGTCTCGCGTTCTATTTAAGGCCTTCTTCGGGGTTCGCTTGGGGGCTCTCTTTTCTCTACTTCCGGGGGATAGTTTAGGTTAGGTTCTAGCAAATAAAAACTCGAGAGGAGGAGTAGTTTAAGATTGAAGATTGTAGTCTTGGATTCAACCTTTGGATTTCAAGTTCCTTCATCAATTCAAGACTAAGTTTTCTCCCCTTTTATTCTCTTTAGTTTATATGTTGTTCTTGTTTATGTTTTGTTAGTTTTAATTCTTGTATTTGTTTTGTTTAGTTTATATGTTTAGTTTTTGTTGTTAATTCATGTTATTTAGTTGTTTAGATTTGTTTTATTTCATCCTCTTTGTTTTGTTCTTCAAGTTTACGTTCTTGTTTGTTAGTTTAGGTTTTCATGTGTTTGTGATGTTTTGTTGGTAGATTGTGTTGGCTTGGATTGTGATTAGCCTTTTGATGACTAATTAGTCTTGTATTGTCCTAACCATACCCAAACTATGCTTAGAACTTAGAGTTTTTCATCAAGCCCGCCAAGTGTTCGATGAAATGCTTGAGAGAGCTTTCATCTATATTTTTGGGCGATTGACTTATACTGAGAGGTGAGGTCAATTAGTTAGTGTGGGAGAGGGAATAGCCGAGTTCGGGATATGAAAATAGTACCCGAATTGAGCTAGGTCTGGGGTTGCTAGTGTCGTGGTCTAATTGGGCTAACCCCATGAAAATAGGCGGTTAGGCTAATTAGACTAGCTCATGACCCTTGAGAGAGGGTTTGGGTGGTCTTTGATGGTGCAACCGATCATCTCTAGTTCGTGATATAGTTTGGGTAGGTTAGGACTCGTCTCGATTAATTGGTTCATTCATTGGTCAAATCACAACTCCAAGTTGCTTTTTCTATGTTTGTTAGCGTAATTTAATTTACCCTCTTTTCCTTTGATTTTGCCTAGCTCGAGACAATTTAGTTAACCCTGGTAGTTGAAAACACAACTCTCTGCGGACGACACCCAAGTACTCAACGATACACCTTGCACTTGGGGTTTATAAATATTAAAATTGTTTTTATTCCCGAACAGTGACCGACCCAACTTCTTGTTGACATTTCATTGTTTTCTGCTGTGATTTGGGATAAACTGTAACCTAAGTGTGCAATGCTGAGCATTGGTTCAAAACAAGGCCATTCCGTGGCAAAATGGCCGCATCGGAAAGGTCGTCGAGTTTGCCGAAACTCATTATAGCTGTGATGTGGAACGCGATTTCTGCATTAGAACAATTTTCCATACTGCAAACGAAACCGTAATTGCGATCGAAAGTGCATTTTGAATCCCTGATGCTGAGCAATTGACAACAGATGGACACATATAGAACAAACTGATCGTTTCTTGTGAAATTATCGGTTATGCTGTTTTCCGGTGGAAAATGCAAGGATAAATAGGAAAACAACAGAAGAATAGGTTTACACCATCTATGATTGTTCTTTGGATGCAAGAAGACTCTAGTTTCGGTTCTCCTTTACACATTCCTAATAGCACTCCTGCATTTACATTGAAAAGATTCAAGAAATGGTAAAGGAAATCAGAATAGAGAGCAGCACTTGTTTAAGGCCAAACAAAAGATTCAAGAGTTCACTGAACTCATCTGTTTTTTTGCGCTGTTCTTTTTTTGGGGGGGGGGGGGTTGTAAGGCTGCTACATTTGGTAGGTTTCACACCTGCATATATGAAAAATTCATGGTTTTGGATTTGGATCTGGGTTTCAGTTTGGAATGGCGTGGAAAAAATCATGCAACATTTAATGAAAAATGTTGCCAAAATGACATCATGAAGTTGGAGATGCTTACCTTTTTCGCTAGCCAAGGAAGCCATTAGCAGAGCGGAAGCTCCTTCACTGTTAGCCTTGTTGGTTAATGCTTATGAAATGTAGGAGTGCGCCATATAAATACTAAGTTGGAAAATGTGAAGAAAAGTCTTTGCAACCAATCATGTCCACAAACCACAACCCCCTTCCACAGGGAGGGGAAGAAAAAAGGGAAAACAAGAAATCTTTTTCATACCGTATTGTTTACTATAGAAATCGCTCCCTATATTAGTATAACCATACATCTCAATACACGATCATGGTTCACTACTTAGACCAATGTGAACATGGATTACTGGGTTTTTTGCCTTAAGCTGACATTTCTCCAGGGATCTTTTAAAATATAGGTTTCTTCATTGATATGCAAGTGATCATGTATAAAATGTGCCAGAAAACATTAACGAAGGAGAATAATTTTGAATTAAAATATTGATTTCTTTGTTAATCTATTTGTGCTGGCAATTAACATTCTATCCATTTTATTATATATTTATAGTAGTGCTCATCCTTAACCCTTCGGGCTAATTCTTCTGTCATTCGCCATTGATGTTGAAGAGCTGAAATAAGGCCAAATCTTGTCTTTTTGACGCATCTTTTTGGGATTTGGTTTGTATACTTGGCTAATTATTATAATGGTTGTGGGGTATCTTCAGAATGTGCAGGATTGTGACGCTATATTATATCATGTGAGATCGTAACCAGATGGAGGCCATATCGGCCAAAATAAAAGCAGCCATTGTGCATTCTAAGAGCTAAATTTTGGATACCAATTAATCGATCAAGTCCGACAATCATCTTTAGCAGGGCCTGCCACCAGTTCTGATTTAGATTTTGCACATTTTCTTCTGATAATTAGATTAATTATTAGTACATCAGTTAGACCCTCGCCCCCCCCCCCTCCCCCTCTCTCTCTTATGCTGAGGATAAGCTGGTTTGGTTTACAATTTGTGTTCAAATGAGTTAAAGAACCAATCCAACCGAAAATTGAAACTTGGTGTTGAAGATTTAGGAATAGATTTTACCATGCACTTTGGACCTCGAAGTTTGAATGCTGCTTGGGCACTTTTGATGCCTTCATTAACGGATTGCAATATAAAATTCTGACTTGAGATCTCTTCTCCGAAAATGGTTTTATATTCTGCCAAAGAAACTAGATCAACCAAAATTCTAAACTGTAATGAACGCTGATGGAAATTTATCTTTAGTAGGTTATGTCTCCTTTTTCAAGTAGGAAATGAGGAAAAGAAAGCAAGAAAAAAAAAAAAAAACTCAAAGAGAGGAGCGGGAAAAAATGGTAAAGATTGGCTTCAGGCTCACTGTAAAGTGCTTTCTAGTTAAGAATTTAGTTTTCAGGACATTGAAATTTCTTTTACAGCCTGTAAATCATCGATGAGTTCTTGTATCTCCCTCTCACCCTTTATAGGTTCAACCCCCCCCCCCCCCAAAAAAAAACAAAAAAGAGAGAGAGCAAGGTTGTGCCATCCAACTAGTAGCTGTGCATTATGAATTATTAAATAGATTTCATGTTCATCACAGTAAGCATTTAAGATCACACTTGACTCTCTCAACTTCTTTGTGATTTCTGGAGAGTTGGTTCCAAACGCATTTAGTTTTCATATTTTATATGTCATTCTTCAAATTTAGAGTCTTTGACAAGGCCTTAATCCTTATATTTCTAGTGTGACCAACCGATTCAATATTGGAAGTGAAAATAGAGATCCCTTGAAATTTCAGCCTCTGTACTTGTACATGTAAGGTTGTCTTTGTCTAGATCTGTTTGAATCCTATTAAGGTGGAACTCCGACTGGATAGCGCTATTGTTACCTCTTAAAAGATGCTACCCAATCATGGAGCCCCTTCTTTTCCGTATCTAGTCTTTCTTTTTTTGGGGGGCGGGGGGGGGGGGGGGAGGAGCAAAATGGGCTATGTTTTTTGAGTGATGTGGAAATTTTTCAGTGCAGGCAATGTCGAGGCGGTTCAATATAACACCAAATTAACAAGAAGTGGACAACCGGATTGCTTCAATTTGGATTTGATTGGGACCATCAAATGTTGAAGCAACAATGACTCTTCTAGCATTACGTGACAAATTGAACACCCAGGACATGCTGTACGTGAAAGGAATTCTCAGTCCGTATTTGAACTTGTGCACATCCTCAAGTGACAATGTGAAGGACAGCAATCACTTGAAGTTACTGTACCTGGAGATTAAGAATGTTTGCACAACTGGAAATTAATTTTGTAATATTGGTTCATTAAAGGAACACTTTCAAGCTTGGATGTACACTTAAGATTAAAAGGTGTGCACTTTTATGCAATTGGACTGTATGGTTGTTGAAGAAGACACGATTATATTGAAGATGTGATTTGGACTATCAAGTTCAAATTTGCAAAGCTGGATAAAGCATGCATGTGATGAACCTTTAATTTGTAGTATCTGGCCTAGGGATGTCAACGGATCGAATTCGGATCGGATATTGGAACATCTGAATCCGAATCCGCATCCAATTTATATTTTTGGATCTGAAAATCCGATCCGAAATAATTCCTTTCATAACACAATAATTTTATGCAATTTTTCTATATTCTACTCACCGGTCGATGCAATGATGTGCGTTCATATATGGTATTAACCAAATCCTGAACATTTAAGCTAAACGAACAATAAAAGACGGAACATATTTCAAGGTTCAAGTTCAACAAAACAACAACATGGTCCAACAATTACAAGTCTTAACAATTACAAGATACATATGAAATCTTTATATTATAAATGCTAGAATGTGTAAGAGGGTAAGTGTTGAGGAAATGAAAAATGCTAACATGGGAGCGAATTTAGGATATATGTAGTTTCACAACCATTGGATCAAAATCTTAAACAATCTTAGCCCTTGGATTTATCTTTACTAGTCACATTAGGTCTCAAGTTCGATTCCCCCCTCCCTTATTGTATTGTACTATTTACTATGCACATTAGGTCTCAGGTTCGATTCCCTCATCCCCCATTATATTGTATTGCCCATTGTGGCTCTTACGAACCAAAACGTTTTTAATTTTCGTCATTATTATTATTAATATTTTGTATTTTTCAGTACAAATATAAATTTGAGCATGTGTTATTAGAGATAATAGAATAATAAATATGATTTCATGATTCTTTCTATTATTACTATTGTTGTTGTTGTCGTTATTATCGTTGTCGTCGTTGTTATCTTTCCGTTTGAATTTGATAACATAGTCAATATTAGAAATGATCATCAAATTATCAAAGAGAGATTAAGAGATTATAATATATATAAAAAATTTTATTAGTTCATTATTATAAAATACATTAATAATTTAGAAGTTTTAACTCAATGAAACGAAATTATAATTACTGAACAAGTCATAAAACTTTATATGACACCTTATTATTAACACATAATATAATATACACAATTATAAAGAAACAACAAATATTTTTTATTTCCATTATTATTATTATTAATATTTTGTAGTTTTCGATACAAATATAAATTTGAGCATATATTATTAGAGATAATAGAAAAATAACTATGATTTCCATGATTATTTCCATTATTATTATTGTTGCTATTGTCGTCATTGTCGTTGTCGGCGATTTTATCTTTCTCCTTGAATTTGATAACATGGTCAATATTAATTATGATCATCTAATTATCAAAGAGAGATTAAGGGAGTATAATGGATATAAAATTTTTTATTATTTCATTATTATGGAATAAGTTCATGTTTTATAAGTTTTAACTTAAGGAAACCAAATTATAATTACTGAACAAGCCGTAAAATCTTAGGTGACACCTTATTATTATCACATAATATAATTATACAAATTTATATAGAAATAATAATAAAAAAATTATTTCCATAATTATTATTATTATTTTTTCTTTTTCGTTACAAATGTACATTTGAGCATGTGTTATTAGAGATAATATAAATATAAATATGATTTCCATGATTATTTCCATTCTTACTATTGTTGTTGTTGTCATTGTAGTTATCGTCACTGTTATCTTTCTCTTTGAATTTGATAATATAATCAATATTAATTATGATCATATAGATGTAAGGGTTGTGCTGAAAAATTACATATTGTAAGCATGATATAACATATTGTAAGGGTTGAATGTGAAATATAAAAAAAAATTAAAATAAAATACAGTCATCATAATAGGCCCGTGAAATTGAATTTCTTTCACATTTAATATGATCTATTTAACAGAAGGAAATAAATGAACTATTTTTCTTTTTGTTTCAAAGCATATATATCTTACAATTAAATTTAATTCATTTAAATCTTAAACGTATAATTAATTTTTTAACATTTTAAATAAATTGACCAAAATCTAATCTATTTAATGCACAAGAAAAATTGAAATCACTTTCGTTTTCTTTTAAACCATACAAATCCAATAATTAAATTCTCTTCATAAAGCACCTAAAATTATAATTAATGTTTTACCGTTTAAAATAAAATTTTCCAAATTGCCATGACACTTCAAACTAAGAAATATCTCAACTCACAAATCTGAACTCAACCCATCTCTTGCAAGACAACATAAGGGCATGAGAAGTTTATATCAAAACCCATGAAACTATTCAGTTGACATGAAAGCCAAATGTACAAAGTATTAACACTTAATTATACTAGCGTCCCCTAATTGACCATGTTAAATAGCCAAAAAAGTTATGTATTGGCATAAATACAATGTTCAAATTATTTTCGTTGAAAAAGAAATTTTATTTCTGTTACATGTAAAACTGAAACTAAACTAACTTCAAAATAGTTTATACCTAAATTCACAAGACAATTAGTCACTTCATAAATTTTTGCTCAACAACAAAAGGAGAAGGTAGGTTTTTCATCATTGGCATCATAGATTGACTTATCATCACCCAATTTAGGCCCTGTTCTTTTCAGTGGGAAATGAGGGGTGTGAGATGAGTGGGTGAGGGAAAAGGGGGGAAGGAGTGGGTGGGTGTAGTATTTTTTTTTTTTAAGTGTGGATGACAGCTGAATGTAGTTGAATGAAGTTGAAATATTGGTTATTAATAATTTTTTGTTTTCTAATGTAATAATTTTACTGTGATAGTAATTAATGATGATGAAATTTTTTTATTTTTGTTCATTCTTTTTTATTTTGTTTATTTTGTATTTTTTATTTTGGTATTTTTATTATTCATTTTATATTTTTAATTTTTAATTTTTAATTCTTAAATTTTTAAATTTTTAAATTTTTAAATTTGTATTTTATATTTTTTAATTTTAATTTTTTATATTTTTTATATTTTTTTATATTTTTTAATTTGTAATTTGTAATTTTTGTAATTCTAATTTTTATTAAATTTTTTAAATTTTTTCAGTTTTAATTTTTTAATTTTTTTGTATTTATTTTTTATTTTCTTATTTTTTGTTTTTTTTTGAATTTTTTGTTGGTTTTTTTTCTGGAATAAAAAAATGAAAAATAAAAACTAAATAGATACAGCAAAATCAAAACATAAAAAAATAAATACAAAAAATTTTAAAATTTTAAAATAAATAAATAAAAAATAAAAATAAATGCAAAATATTTAAAATTTTAAAATTTTAAAGATAAAAAATAAAAAATAAAGAAAATAAAGAAAATAAAAAATAAAAAATAAAAATTGAAAACAAAAATAAAAATGAATAGAAAAAATAAAAAAATAAAAAAAATAAAAAATAAAAAATAGAAATAAAAAATAGAAATAAAAAATAAAAAATAATGAAAATTTATAAAAATAATGAAAAACAAAAAAAATAAAACTGTTTCATGACATCCGAAAAATTAAAACTGCTTATAATTACTATCAGATTATTCATACACACAATTACATAAATTGTAAAAATTTTCAAAATATGTGAAATGGTTGTTTTATGTAGGTGTAGGAGTGAGTGAGTGAGTGTGGAAAGGAGTTATATTTTTTTTAAAGTGTGGGAAGGAGTGGGAAGATGGGGGAAAGAGTGGATGAGTGTGGGTTGGGTTGATTTCCCAAAACGAAAAGAACATGGTGTTAGCATGGTTTGTGACAAATTCACTATCTACTGTCTCCATCATACTTATATAGACTTTTGTCACAATCATATATTTTTTAATTATTAATCCAATTAGTTATGCACGAAGTTGCTGTATATTTGACTTTTTCACTGAATTTTTTCATTATCTCCTCTAAATTATAATATTAATCATGTCTACCATAACTATTTGTTTATTATTTCGATAACATATCTACAGAATATCTATTTGAATATACTCCGTGCAAAGCACGGGCCAAACCTAGTATCACAAATAACATGTCCTACACATAAAAAGAAAACAATTAAGAGTACAAATCCTCCACTTACACTATTTAGCCCTTCTTCTCTATTGGTCTCCGACTAGGGGTATATATAATGATATTTATAATTATTATTTGTATGGAGCTAAAGTTTTCATTAGAATTACATGTTAGAATATAATTTTGATCATATCATTGAATGACATTGATTCGTAATTCCATATATAATTAAGTGTTAGAATATAATTTTGATCAACCTTTAAAAATGGTCATAAACAACAATCTTCCTAAACTTCAAAATGGAAAAACTCAAAGTCTAACCTATCTTATTCTATACCCCAAAAATCTAAACAACACTCCTAGTCATAAAAAATATATATTTAGATTTTATTGTATGAACTGTTAAGTAAAGGAGAAAGAGGAGATGTGCAATTACGAGAGATCAGAAAGGGATGATGAAATGTTTCGCGTCGGAAACCAGTGAGAAGACAAGGGCTCAGAGAGAGAGAGAGAGAGAGAGAGAGAGAGAGAGAGAGAGATAGAGAGCAGGGAGTTGGAGTGAGAAGCCAAGGACTAAAAAGGGAGATACTACTCTGACAATTCGACTAGTGAGTAGTAAAAGTCCGAGAGTGACTAGCTAGAGCAATTGGTAAACTGGAAAGGAGAGAGAGAGTAAATAGGGAGACTATTAGGACTTCAACGTTTTAATTTTTACATATTAAAAAAAACCTTACTTAAAAAAAATAACACTGGCTAGGATGGCACCTTCAAGATAGGGGAAGGGTTGGTATATTGGGTAGGTTTTATTTCTAAAAATTTTAAATTTTAAATATTTAAAAATCTAGTTGGATCGGATTGAAAGTCGGATTGGATTTTACCCATCCTCCGAATCCGATTCGAATCCAACTCGGATTATTTTTATCGATTTCGAACTCGAATTTTTCTGTTTCGGATTCGAATCGGATAATTTTGCCGCGGATCCGATCGGATCTGCTTCGAATTTGGATGTAACTAACATCCCTAATCTGGCCATCTTTTAGTTTCCTATGTTGTTTGCACCTGTTGCTGGCAATTTCTGTGCCAATCTTGTTTTCACTTTTTAGAAGAGCTTGTACTTTTCCTCCCTTGATTGGCTTTTGTAAATAACAGATGAGTCATGTCACTGAATCGACATCTCTGTGGGTAGTAATGTCTACAGAGGTAAGCTCACCTATAGTTGGATATCCCCAAACCGCACGAAAGTGGAACCCACATTGGAAGTTGTTAAAGATTAGTTGTGTGGCTTGTGACTCATGAGTGCGCCCCTCATGCAAGATGAGAGATTCTATCAACACCTTGAGCTTAATCTAATTGGGAAAGAATATTAGGAAAATATTTCTTTTCCTCTATGTTTGGTTTTAGAGAAATAGAAGAAAAAATGTTGAAAATTTGACTTCATTGATTAACGATAATAACATAAGAGATAATTGGAGAAAAAAGTGTTCCATGCTGTATATCTCTTATGACTTTAAACGCATTCGAAAATGTAATGAAGTGTTGCATCTAGACCGATCAGTTCGGATGGGCAAGTTAAATATGGGTCGGATGTATTCGGGGTTCAGATAAAATGTAGGCTGGGCGTATTTTGGATTCAGGTAAAATACGGGGGGACGTATTTCAATTTTACGGGTTTCAGGTCAAATCAATGGTTTTGAGCGCCTTTTCTGTGAATTATTTCTTTTTTTGTCAAAATTAAAATCTCGACATATTTACTACTTAAAATTGTCTATATTTAATAAACAAACATTGTAATTATAATTTCTTGAAAAATATCAAAAATATTCAAACTTTTCAATATGATATATGAACGTATTATACGGGTGGACAATGAATCACGTTTCCGTATATTAAAATATTAATAATGGGTCAGGTCATGCAGAGGTCGGCCTTTCTAAAGCATGTTAACAGGTTTGATCATCTCGACCAGTTAATAACCCATTTAATCAATTGATATTTCGTTAATTTGACCTACCATTGCCTCATCAGGTATACTTTATTAGTGGGTCGATCCTAACACGAACACAAGTTGGTCCATTATCCAACACTGACATCATGTTCGAGACCAATTAGAAGGAAACCAAATGAAAGAATATTATAGACGTACAAGATATTATAATTATTTATTAATTATAGCATCAAAATTTTAGGTTATTACAGAGTAGTATTATTTAAAATGCAAAGAGACGTACACATTTCACTAAGAATACAATTATATGACTTACACACTTTTAATACTTATCTTATTCTAAATTGATTTTCTTAAGGCTAGATAATTACTTCTTACCCATTTTCTAAAATTGTTCCATTTATAAGTTGTACTGATGTTTTTATGGAAATGAATTTGGGAAAGCATAGGTACCATCGTCTAATTTGCAAAGTGATGCGATAATTGTATAGCATTTCTCTAAACGATTCGTTACAATGAAAAACTATTATTGTTGAGGGGAATTTTTTTTAAAAAAAGGATATAACAGTCGGGTCAAATGGTTGGGTTTGGGTCGGATTTGACCCAAAAATTTGCGAGTTTTTCGTATTTGGTTTATTTCAGGTAGAGCAAATAGTGTTCAAAATCCAATATTTTTGGACGGATTCGGGTCGAGCTAGGTTTTACCAGATCTAGTTTCACCTGTTACATAAAAGCTTCAACGGCGTCTTAATTATGCTGAGTGACGGAGCCAATTCTATATAAGAGGGTTCCACTTTTGAACTTTTTATAATTTTATAATATCAATTACCAATCTTTATGGGATGTTCACTGTTAACATTTCAAAGATGCTTATGCAAAATTATGAGTAATTTTTCTTGTTGATGGATGCACAGGAACCCAGTAAGCTCGTCATGCATCCATCCTTTTTCGTACCTATTAGGTAATAATTTATCGTATTTTACGTGCCCCTTTTACCTAATTTTAGCTCGTATAATAATATAATTTTTAGAGTTTTTACTTGTTTTATTTTCTTTTGTAGGTGATAAACTTCAAATCGAGCAAACGTCGCGAAAACGAGCGAAGACGGGCAAAAAGAGCAAAAGCCGGCAAGAAGAGACAATAGTGGGGCCGTGCCACGTGGCACAGTCGTGCCACCCTGGCACGGCGTTCGCTCGATTTTTCTATTTAACCCTCCTTCCGCGTTTTTGTTCGGGAGTCGCTCAGGGTTCTCTTTGGCGATTTTAGGCTAGTTTAAGTTTAGGTTTTAGCCAATAAGAACCTCAATAAGAGGATTAGATTAGGATGTTGTAGATTGTATTTTGGATTCGAAGTTTGGTTTTCAAGTTCAGTCCATTAATCAAGCATAAGTTCTCTTCTCCCTCTCTCTTTGATATCTTGTTTCTGTTTAGGTTTTGCTAGTTTAAATTTTGTATTGGATTTGTTTAGTTTAGATGTTTAGTTTTCATTGTTAATCCATGCTTAGTTAGATTGATTAAATTATATTAGTTTCTTTCCCCCTCTTTTTCATGTTTGCCTTCTTCTTTGCTAGTTTAGGTTTAGTTTGGGCTTTTGTATTTTGTTGATGATAGTTGTTAATTTTGGTTGGTTTGAATTGTGGCTAGTCTTTGATGGCTAATTAACCTTGTTGAGGCCCCAACCCTACCTTGTTTATGCCTAGAATTTAGAGTTTTCTTTCACGCCCGTCAAGTGTTTGATAAAATGCTTGAAAGAGCTTTTATCCGTATTTTAGGGTAATTGACTTATGCTGAGAGGTGAGGTCGATTGTCTAGCGTGGGTAGAGAAGATAATTGGGATTGGGACATGAAATAGTCTCATTCCGAGCTAGATCAAGGGTTGTCAACTTAGTAATTTAGTTGAACTAATCCCATGAAAATAGGTGGTTAGAGCAACTAGATTAGCCTATTGACCCTTGAGAGAGGACTTAGGTGGCCTCAACGATGCAACCAATCAACTCTGAATGCTAGCATAGCTACGGAAAGTTTGGGCTTGACTTGATTACTTGGTTTATCTTAGGTCTAATCATAGTCCTTTTGTTTTGGCTTTAGTAGTTTAGTTCTATTTTCTATCCCCTTGGGATTTGGCTAGCTCGAGACGTTTTAGTTAGTTCTGATAGTTGGAAACACAACTCCTTGCGGACGACACCTCAAGTACTCAACAATACACCTTGCACTCGGGGTTTATAAATATTAAAACTTTTTCCGTAATAGTACCCAGGGTGAAGAAGCCTTCATTTTTTTTTTAATTATTATTAAGCCAATAGGCTAAATTTGAACTACAATAGGAAATTCAAAATAAACAAAAGCACCAACTCAAGAAGCCTTCCTTTGACCTTTAACACTAATATGGGCTCCGCAATTGCAGTCAGGTCTTAATTTAGTCATTTCATGGACATTAGTGTTCACCTATGGTACATGCACTTTCATCTAATGCTTGGATACAAATAATGTTGCATCACAAACAAATTTATAACAATATTTGCATGGTCATATGCGGTTGTATGAGAGCTAGCATTGGAATGAAAGAGTTACTTTGTTATGAAAACTACCATAAAGTATACAATTATGATTACATTATAATGTTGATTACTTATATTGTATTATTATAATTATACTACATTAAACCCAACGTCACGTCATAGTGCCAATTTGAGATTTAATTACTTTAGCCGTATTTCCTTTGGTCAAGCTCGCATTGGCCGGGCGCAAGAATAGGTCATGTTAGATGAAATGACTTTATGATTAGTGAGACTTGGTTTCCTTAAATCAATAAGAATAGGATTTACTTTTCATTATTTCTTAGTTGCAGATCCCAAATAATATTCTTCAACATAAAATGACATGATCACTCGACCTCTTACACGCGATTGAATCTCTAATCTTATATGTCTTAGAAGGTTTCCTCATGTAAGAAACTTGACTTTACACCACGTCGCCTCTTATTAGTCACTGTGAGGTGGATACTGTAATTGTCGTGCTCTCATATGGCTTTTCCCAAACCACCGAGGGTGACCTTAGTGACGACAATTCCTCGCAGTTTGGAATAGGACATTTTTGCCTTCTTCAATTTACTAATATGACTAGCATGGCATTTGGTTCCCCTTCCCCAATTTTTGTACAAAATAAGGATTGGAAGTCTATAGCAAGTCTAATATTTGTGAGAATTGGCATTCCTGAATAGAGACAAACATGAGATGGCATGATGTTATTGTGTAGGGAGTTAAAATCTTAAATTTGAAATTAAAACTGGCTTATGAATGAGATACATGTAAGGGTTAGGCGAATTAATGATCACAGAACAAATGATGATCGGACAAGAAGCATTGACAGCAATGACATACACTGTGTCTTTCGTTAACATGAGATTATTTCACTCGCTGATTTTTGTAGATGAGAAGTATTGCCCCTTTTTCTTTGTTTTGTTATTAAGAGGTAAAGTTAAGTCACTACATGATGTATCACTTCTAACTTGAGGATATGTTTTTCTTATCATGGTAAATATTAATGGACCTATGGGTCTCCTATCTAAGGAAACCCACCCCATAAGTCAAGAGCACCCACAGTGCAAGCTTTATTTTATAGAACTCCAGGCAGATGGTTACCTCTTCACATCATTGCAATTTTTCACTTTTGAAACTCATTTCTCTCAATTCATTGTCCAATATAACTTTAACTTAAATTACTAAATAAAATATTCGTCATGAACTCACATCATAACATACAACCTTTTTTCTTTTCAATCAACTAAAAATTTTACTTTTGTAAAAAAAGAAAAGAAAGGAAAAGGCAAAATGGACACAAAAAGGCAAAAAGGCAAAGAAAGTTGGAGAGTACAATACTGTGCTTCAGATTGTATGGTGTCATTCCAAGCAACTTGTGCGTTGTAAATGAAAATATGTAACAGTCTGACCCGCATGCATGTGGGACGTGTACAAAGCGCTGCAGGTGCTCAAAGTACATTAAAGGACGAGGAAAGTACCTAGGACAAGCCTGCGGGAACCTAGGCCCAAAGCCTAGCTGCATCCCCTCATACACTTTCATAAATTAGGAGAATATATATGAACAATAGGATCAAGCCCTTACCTTTGAAATGCAGAAAAATTACTTCTATTATTTGAACTAAATGCTCTGGGTAACTAGGTGGCTATATAGCCTTTACATAAACAAGAAGAAAAGGCAAAAGCAATATATAAAGCACGTACATCACTTCCAACCAAGTGGCAATCTGTACATACCAAAATACACAATACATGAGAAGCGAAATCTAACAAAGCTAGGTTGTTGCAAAATAATATAATCACTGGCACCAAATCCATTCTTTCAATTCGGATAGAAATGTGCCACTTGTTATCAGCAGCAAATTTTTGATTAGGCTGCCTTCTCCACCGGCAAAGTTATTTTCAGAAATTCATTTATGCTGATCTTACAATGCTTCCAGAATGGGCTCCTCGATCAATTCTCAAATACCGGTTTCTTTCAAAAGCATCTTTGTGTATTAACCAAGTGATTAAGAATAAAATATATATCATGCAACGGTTTGAGGATGCTTATCAAACGAAATCTAAGATATGCTATTTATATATTTTATAGGCACAATTTAACTAACTGACAAAACATGTGGAATTTTTAGAGAAATTTGGATTTGAATGCTGCTTACATTGGTCTTTAAGCCTTTACATTGGTCGTTAAGCCTTCTTTTACATCAAAGAAAAGAATTCCAAACCTTCATGGAAGCGGTTCCATCAAAATTTTAAACTGAGATTTAAGATTCGATATAGCTTATATTATGGGGTTTAGGCCTCCTTTTGCCTGATGATATACTAGTTTTGATTGCGTGCGGATTAATAATACTATTTAGTACAATTGTATTGTAAAATAGTTGGGAATTCATATACTTTAGTTCTATAAAATAGTGTAAAACTAAAACATTACATATAGATCTAGCTAATGAACATGAAGGAAGGGAACTACAAACTTATAAGTGTGCTAGTTGTGCAACTTATGGTCGTGGTTATTGATATATATATATATATAGGGAGCACTCCAGTAGGATGAGTTTATCCATAGGATGAGTGTGATGAAGCGATCTTGGCCGTTGGATCTGAATGAACAGACGCAATTTGATGCAGGTCACGTGACCTTCATTTCATGTTTCGCGCTCTCTTATTCTTCCTCAAAGTTTTGCTTAGTTTCTTTTGCTTTCTTTCCTTTGTCTCAAGATTTCGCTCAGTTTCTTCTGATTTCTCAAGATTTATCAAGATTTCTTAAGATTTCTCGTGATTTTTGCTGAGTTTCTTCTGATTTCTCAAGATTTCGGTGAGTTTTCATGCAAAGTTTGCTCGGATCGTGCACTTTTTGCTCTGTTTGGTTAATTTTGTGCCGGGGATTAGTGTTCGCTACTTATTTTTTAGTAATTTGTTGTGAGCGGTTCTCATTTTTTGCTATCGTTAGGGTTTATCTGATTGAGTTTTGACTTGCTTGACTGTTTTTGGTTTGATTTTCAAGTGTAGATCGACGTTTGTAGAAAGATCTAGGGTTTCTAGCTAAGTTTGTTACATCTCTTTGTTGTTATGTGGTGAATGTTTATCTGGTTAATTTTTGATTGTTATGTGAAATTTCATGCTTTGGTTATTTAAATATCTCTGATTGTACAGCTTAATTTGCTGAAACTGCTTTGGTAATTAGTGACCAACATGTATGTAAACAGTGATCAATATGAGTAATATTCGTGATCTTCTGTATAGTTTTGTATTTTTCTTGTCCAATTGTTTGCAAGTCAAGTCTGCTGCATTTGTGTAAGGCTAGTGGCTCTGAATTGCATGTTCTTTTTGTAGCAAATACATTTGCATTCTTTATGATCAATAGACATTTTATTAGTGATCGCTAGAATAAGATTAGTAATTGCTAGAATAAGATTAGTGATCTGTATGTTATTTATTGTTGATCACAGGAGGTGTTATCAGTGATGAGTATATATATTTTAGTGATCACTAGCAGTAATATCTAGTGATCAACAAATATGAGATAAAGTGATAAGTAAGAACAATATTAGTGACAACACACACACATTAGTCAGTGATCATTCTAAGAAGTCCACTCGGTGATCAGTACATGTATGTTTGGTGATCAAATAGAATAAGGTCAGTGATGAACGGATGTTTGTTGGTGATAAGTAGACATTTTATTGGTGATCAATAGTTTTGTTCTTAGTGATCTCAAGAATTACATTTGTGATCTGTAGTTTATTTATTGGTGATCCAATATTAGTGATCAGTAGACATATTATTTGTAATCAATACTTTTTGGCAATTTGTGATTGGTTGTTATGTGATCAGTTATCTGTTAAATAAATGTTAATAGGCTGGAAGAGGTTATTTTATGGATTTCCAAGACGTTATCTTCACGATATGTTGGATAAGACGAGCATAACTCGTGAGGACGAACAAGTTAATGAAAAGGAGCATCACAACGAAGGTGCTGAAGATGAAGGGAAAGCTGAAGATCAAACAACAATTTCAAAGGTTAAGGTGAGTCAAATATGTTTAATTTATTTTCTTATTTACTGAAACAAAAAACAAACAAATTATTCTTCTTCTGTTTTAGTCTATCGTTTCCAGATAAGGTGGCATATCCCTTTTGACTATAAGTATCAGTTGTTTCCATCCGGCTCTTTTTCGGGAACGTCGTGCAGCAACCGATTTGATAATAAGCAACAGTCGACAGCTGGTGAAAATCATGACAGAGTTGGAGGAGTTGATCCTTGCAGCACACAGCCCAGTCAAGAGACTAAGAAATGTAGCTGCAGAATTGGTTAGTGATGTCGTCATCAGTGATAGGCCTAAGAGGTCGAGGAGTAAAACACTGGTACCCTCGCAGGACTCGGTTGAATCAGACGAGTTCCTGATGCAGATTGATGAAAGTAAGAATAATTACACGGGCTCCTGAGATAAGATGCATAACTTCCCATAGTTCGATATACCGAGTTTCAGCCTTGGAGTGTCTCAAGAGGAGAAAGAGGTGCTGCCCGCAGGAGTTCTTGTCGTTGATTCCCACCCTGATAGCCTGGCAGCAGCAGTGCAAGTAATGAATCAGATTTTTTGTGATCTTTTGTGTTTTAGATAATCCCAATGAACTACAAATATAGTGATGGTTACTAATAAAATTAGTGATCTTCAAGAGACTAATCAATTATCACAAAAGATTGCACCCAAAAATGTGTTAAAATGGTGAATAGTGATCGTTACTGATAAAATTAGTGATCCTTATGAGACTAATCAGTGATCACAATAAATTTCACCCAAAATGGGTTAAAATGGTGAATAGTAATCGTTACTGATAAAATAGTGTTGCAAATATAGTGATGGTTACTGATAAAATTAGTGATCTTTAGGAGACTAATAAGTGATCACATAAGATTGCACCAAAAATGTGTTAAAATGGTGAATAGTGATCATTACTGATAAAATTACTGATCTTTAGGAGACTAATATGTGATCACAATAGATTGCACCAAAAATTTGTTAAACATGGTGATCATTACTTCAAAAACTCATTGATCATTAATTGATCAATTAGTGAATCATAACTTGATGAATTAGTGTTCACTTCATGCAGACATGAAGTCCCCCACTTCCCCTACCCACCCACCCAAATCATATCACAACTGTCTAAATGATCTTGTATAACATTGCATGGCATTTTCCCCTTAGCATTGGTTTTTATCTAAATCTATATTCATA
Source organism: Selenicereus undatus (assembly GCA_017589665.1). Taxonomy (NCBI): domain Eukaryota; kingdom Viridiplantae; phylum Streptophyta; class Magnoliopsida; order Caryophyllales; family Cactaceae; genus Selenicereus; species Selenicereus undatus. The sequence goes on from JACYFF010031957.1 coordinate 17,840,494, forward strand.
TGATTTTTCTGATTAGTTGTTGTGTTTTTACAGGTCTAATACTACTATGTTCCCAAGAAGACAATGACATATTCATTGATTGATCTTTGATGAGGATTGAGGAGCGTGATCTTCAGGTACCAGATGTGTAAACACCAACTAATACTGACAAAGGCAAAGATGTACTGGTTGAAGCGCCAAAAAGGCGCAAAACGAGGACAACTCAATGTGTTATCAGTGCATTGCAAGCAGGTAAGAAAAAAAAAAACAATACTAGTTTCCTTCGTGATAAACTGATTGGCTATTTTTTTTAATATTTCTTCTAGGTTACATTCCCCTTGTATGAATTTTATTTTGTCGCCTGTGTGTACTAACTATTCCTTCTATGCACCACACCTGTCAATAGTGTGTGTGCCTTCTTTGTTCTCCACTTATATGCGGCATAATGCAATGATCTCTCGTGCAATTTCATACGAGATAAAGCTCTATGCTGACTTTGTCTTCAACTCAGAAGAAGAATAAAGGTAAGAATACATATGTGTCCCCTAGAAAAGTGATTCATATGCGAGTCTTTTTGTAAGCGACATTTTTCAGTGACAAATTTGTTTCTTTATTTGCTAGCCAAGCGTTGTACGATGACCTAAACTACTCTCAACCATTGTTGGCGATGATCGTGTTGATAAAATTATAGTGGAGATTTGGGCGAATATATTGAATGCAAGTGAACTAAAGGTAGATTGTTCCCATGTTCAAAGGCTTTTCTTCAGAAATGAAGCGTTTGTAAGCTAATTGAACAAAAAAAAAACTTTCAATGATATTTTACACATGCATGTATATTTTTTTTATGAAATACATTGATTGTCGTTGCAAAAAGTCTGTGTGTGTTTCTTTTTTCCTTTTGTATCATTTGTACATGAAGACAAAACAGGCAAAGAAAGCCGAAGCTGCATTCTTCCACTAGCTGAACCACGAGCTGTCATTGAGTCAACATAAACTTTAAGCAAGTTGACATGGTAAGAATTAAGCCATACGGATACCCTTTTTCTTTCTAATTGAAAACTTTTGTTTCATTGGCTGTTGGTCAGGCACTAATTTATGATAAATTTTGGTGTTTTCAAGTCTTCTTTCGTTGTTCTGATGACGGAAAACAGTTTCTCATTTGTTTCAATTTCAAGCAAAATCGTATGGACATAATTGACCATACCAAGAGAAAGCGCAGAGAACATTACGTATATGAATACTTTTCAGATATCTTAGTAAAGCCTCATACAATTTTAGGTTGCCTTAAAAAAAACTTTAGCTAATGCTTTTTGCTAATTTTATGTTTTTGGTTTTACATGAGCACTGCAGTGCACGCTCTTTCAGAAGGATCTCACAGAGGAACAGCGTCATACGAAAAGAGCAAATTGCATTGAAGAATTTGAACTTAGATACATAGATATGCCTTGGAAGCAACAGGCTTCAACAACAGATGATGATCAGAGCATTTATAGTATGAAGCACATGCATGAATACAAAGGACGACCTTGCGCTTGAGATGCAAGATTCGTAAAGGATAAGGTGACCATGCTACTCAACCCTCTATCAAGAAGAAAAGAGTGGTAAATGTTTGAGATATCGTGCCAATTATTGTGCGCCCCCCTTATTTGATTTCTATCTCAGGTTGTTGCAGTCCATAAGTTTAGGGTGGATTGCTGCCACAAGGTCCTCACTTCACCTACCAACGCAATTTCAGCACATGTGAAGAGAGATGTGAATGTTTATGAAATGACAAGGCTGAAAAAGTCAAGACAGTAGTGGTCAGCTCAGCCAAGCGAGATGTATATAGGGAAGGAAATAGTGCATTTCAGTTTTTATGATCATCACATATGTAAATAGTGATCTGTCCATATGTAATTCATCTCTTTTAATACGAAGCATAGTTATAATGATGACCAAAGCATAGTTATAATGACAACATAAAGAAATTCATTGATCACCAAAAGTAATACTAATAATCACTGAATGATCACTTATTGATCAACAAAAGTAGTACTAACGATCACTGAATGATCACATATTGATCAAAATACATGTAATTGATAATATGTTGATCACCAAAAGGAGACATACTGGTAATGATCACCCGAACTAGAACTATTGATCACCAACTACAATTGAAGATGTGTTGGTCACAATGAACACACATACTGATGACTAAATATAGTTCTTATGATCAATAAAACAACCATATCAATCACCAAAGGAACACCTATTGATCACCAAAAGTAATACTAATGATCACGAAAAGTAATACTAATGATCACTGAATGATGACTTATTTTATTGATCAGCAAAAGTAGTACTAATGATCATTGCATGTCACATATTGATCAAAATACCTATAATTGACAATATGCTGATCACCAAAAGGAGACATGCTTCCGATGATCACCTGAGCTAGAACTGTTGATCACCAAGTATAATTGAGGATGTGTTGGTCACAATGAACACAACCACTGATGGTTAAATATAGTTCTTATGATCACCAAAACAACTCTGTCAATCACCAAATGAACACCTAGCGATCACTGACTATAATTCCAAACTTCATTCCATTGTACAAAATTGACACGTGCCTTATATCTGTAAACATTTCATCTTTTAATTCGCATTATCATACAAAAAGAAAAAGGGGGGGGGAACCATATAAAAACAGATAAACAACAATTCACTTTTATGAAAGGAGATGTTTATTAATTAATATTCTTATACGAAACTAATATATGCAATCAGTTATGATAGCCAACCAACTCTTTCTCTTAATCACAGTCTCTCTCTTATTCTCGCTCTGTAGCTTGAGTGTCTGTTCACTTTTCTCGCGTGCTTGTTGCTCTGGCATTGTTAGTCCCTCTCAGTCTCTCTCTCTGTCTTTCTGTCTTTGTCTATGTCTCTCTCTGTCTCTGTCTCTATCTCTCTCTCTTATAGTTCTGATCGACAATCTCGTCAATATTCGTCAAACTGCTTCAACTTCTCTGTAGCTTCTGTCAATGATCACCTAACTTATCTTTTTATGCCTGTTTTTGTGTGGATTACCTAAAAAGTGTTAAGCACTCTTGTTTTTGGTGATGATTACATATAATATTAGTGATCACTTCAATTGGTGTTTACTTATTTGATATTTTTGATTTGCATTCATGTGAATCAAAATTTGAAATAAGTAAACACTAATTTCGCCGATCACTTATATTACTTATATTAGTTTTCTCTTCATCTGTTTCCAATTGCACGGTTGTGTTAGTATGTCATGAATAGTCATGTTATTAACCATCAACTAACATATCCATATGCATATATAGTTTTCTTTTTACTATTTCTTTTTTCTTTGAAAAATTTAGAAGGATGTAGGCAAGACAGTTTCCACTAGCAGGGAGTTGGCTTCTGCTTATAAAAATTTTATCAACATCATAAATTTTATGTCAAGCAAGTATGGGCAAAATGAAGGGCTTAACAACATACGAGATGAAGTAAAGGCGATGTTCACGTCGTTATGTGATGCTGCTACTGCACGTGAATAATCCCAGCAAGACGCCAGCGCGGATGGAGTGCCTCCGATAAGTGAGCGCTAGAATGCTGCAATGAAAGAGGTTGCTGCAGAGCTTTGAACTGCTTCTATTATAGGTGATAGTCATTAATAACAATAGACATGTTTCACTGATGAGAATGTATGAGTTAAAAATGTGCAGAATGTCTTGTGTTGATGATGAGTAATATTCTTGCTAATAGATGTATTTTCTGGTGATGTTTACAAGTAATATTAGTGATCAAAAGGTTGTCGAATTAGTGATCAGTACAACTCAGATTAGTATACAATTGAACTTAATCTCTCCTTTTTTTAATCAATCGATTAGAGTTTATTTTTTGTTGTGGAATAGTAATATTATTACTTATCTAAAAGCATAAAAGCTAGTTCAGCTAGTGCTCATAATTCTATGCATATAAATTCGGTTATCAACAAGAATGTTGTTATTGATCAATAAGAATAGAGTGATCACCAAGTAGATAATGAGTGTGCTCACTAATATTGTATATACTGATCACTAGTCTTCTATTGATTGATCAATAATGTGATTCATATTGATCACCATATTGGAAGAGATTAGATCGTAAGATACCGCTAAAAAAACCATTGAACACTGAGTCAGTTGATCATTAATATGGAGCCAACGGATCATAAAACGCATGTGTACTGATCACTAAGGAGATAATATTTGGTGTTAGGAAGGAGTAACATCTGTGATCATTGATTTTATGCCTATTGATCACTAACATCAAGCCTATTGATCACCACTGAACACTGAGTCAGTTGATCACTAATTTGGAATCAACGGATCACAAAACGCATGTCTACTAATCACCAAGGAGATAATATTTGGTGTTAGGAAGGAGTAACATCCGGGATAATTGATTTTATGCCTATTGATCGCTAACATCACGCCTATTGATCACCCAAATTACATGCATATAATTATAAGCATAGGCTGAACTGGTAAACAATATTAAAATTATTGATCACTCATTTTATGGTTATAGATCACTAATACCTTTGGCCTAAATATATGTGTGTTACACAAAGGAGAATGTAAAAAAACCTTAGAAAGCGGCTCACGTCCTTAAAAAAATGGAGGAAAGTTCTCATTAAAATTGCGATAAGTACATCACCATACTACAAAAGATAAAGAAGCGCAATGAAAAGAGAAGCGAGATACAAAAGAGCCCTATGCCTATTCATTTATCATCACTCAAAGGGGGGGGGGGATTGGTTAGCTTCGACTCCTCTTCAACGTTGCTAGTCGTGGGGCAGGTTGGCCACCAGCTTGGCAAGATGGGGGATTTGAGCACTCCTAATCCTCTCCTCGTTTCTCCTCAGCCAGGACTTGGTAATAGGCCAGTTCAGACTTCGCAAGACTGACATCATGGCATTCACCACAACCCTGCTCGAGACTCCCAGTTGCACGACATCATTGAGCACCATGGCGTACAAAATGGCCTATGTCATCTCAGGAATGCGGGAGTTGTGTGTGTACTACATTGCCACGACAAGATGGAAGTTAGGGCAAAGACCGTGGTGGTTCTCGGGAAGCAAACTAGGTTGGAGAGTAGAGAACTCCCTCAAAACACAGTGGAAGTTTTCCTTAACATACTCCACCACCTGCTCGGTGCTGATGAAGTTGGGAAACATGATCGGTCTTCTCTCTCTCTCTCTCTCTCTCTCTCTCTCTCTCTCTCTCTCTCTCTCTCTCGATACAAAAGTGACACAAAGATAAGGGTCTGTTGTATGGAAGAAGGGGCTGGTGAGACGAAGAGAAGATCGAGATGGAGAAATGTGTTACATTTAATTTTATATGGGAAATGTACTGCGTTTAATTTTATACCAGCAACATTATTTTTAATTTTGTTGGTGTAAATTAATTAGTCAATTTTAGAAAATTTATAAGTTACTCTTCACAACTTATTCATATGAACAATAACAAATGTAAAAAGTAACATTAATTAATATGTGGTGAGCCAAAATAGTGAGACTTGCATTAGATTGGAGATCATTAGTGGTGTGATTGGCGATCAGTAGGGTTCTTCTTGGCGATCATTAGTGTTATTATTGGTGATCAATAGTGTTCTTGTTGGTGGTCAGGAGTGTTCTTGTTGGTGATCAGTATAGTTATGATTAGTGATCAGTATAGTTATGATTGGTGATCAATAAGTACAAGGTAAGTGATCACTAGGAATAATATTAGCGACCACTCACACATCCCTCACTGATCATTCTAAGACACCCACTTGGTGATCAGTGCATGTATCTTCGGTGATCAAATTGAATAACATCAGTGATCAATTCATGGAGTCATCCAGATACTGGTGGAACTTCGTAGACATGAGTTGCTTCTAATGGGGTAATCAACATACTGATCACCAATCATATTGAGCCTTGCATTGGATTACAAAGCAGCATGTATCTTTGGTGATCAAATGGAATAATGTCAGTGATTGATTCATGGAGTTATCAGATACTTGTAGAACTTCCCAGAAATGGGTTGCTTCCAATGAGATGATCATCAGCACACAATGTAGTGATCCGATAGAGCAATAATCGTGATCAAAGCATACATCCTTAATGATCAAATTTCCAATCAACTATACGTATGATTCAAAATATATACAGTGCATTTTCTGTATACTGAATATTTTTCATCTTTTAGTCCTACATGAAACAAAGAGGAAGAAAAGTCACTGCAATTCAATTTTTTCCAAACCTATTGTGAATATTTTATTTATTATATGGTAGGTAACCTACCAACCTTATCTATATAACCGCCCAAATAACGTGAAAAAAATAAAAATAAAATAAAACATGGGAAACTAAAAAAAGACCGCATAATGATTCTTTAAAACTTTTCCAAGAGACTCTTCAATTTCTTACTCTACTGTCTTGCTCTGCTATTCTCTCCCAATCTCTATCTCTCTCTCAACAGACACTGTCTCTTAGACTTTTGAATTTGGAAATCAAATGTTCATCCTTGAAATCCTTCACCTTCTCAGGATCATTTCTGCATTCGAAGGTGAAACTCTTGACTACTTCTGTATGCCATTCCTCCAATCTGTACATTTTTTTCTTTTCTGCAGTTTCTACATTCAGTTTGTTTTTTTACTACATTCAGTTTGTTTTTTTATGCATTTTTTCTTCAATTTTTACACGATCTTCCGCTAATGTGTGCATTTACATTCGTAATATGCTCTCACACTCACTTGTAGAACTTAAACTCTTCATTTTGAATTTGCAAAGGTGTGGTTTGGTTCATAGAAATGTATTTAGTGTGGCGTTGATTTTTTACTTACGAACTTCCTTTTTTTAGTGTTTACTTTATTATTGCAAGAATACTGTGCAATTGCATGAAGTTTATTGATATAGTGGTTTTTCGAAGGAGTTATTTTGTCAAATCTTCCTGTTTGACATACATTTAGTTGTTGTCTAGGGTTTTGTATTGAGAAACCATGGCTGTAGACAAAGTTCAAGAAACAAGCAATGAAAATGGAGAGTAATCACATTTAAAGAGGCAAAAGAATGCAATTCAAACGTGAAGTGGGTATTTGTAGATTACATGCGTAATTTCTGATCAATCTGTGCATATTTAGTGATCCTTAGGTATAACATTTCTGATCGGTTTGCATATGTGTTTCGCTATTGATGAATCTCGGCGTGTTGTTTCACAAAAATTTGATCTCTAGGACACTTTAAATGTTTCCTGCAAAAAAAAAAGTGCAAAAACCATCGAGTGATTGTTTTTCATACTATCTGTGTAGTTTGTGATTGTTACGAATGTAATTAGTGATAATTAGATATCCTTTTAGTGATCCTTTTTGGACATGTGTTTATCTCGTGAGGATTTTTTGTGATTAGGAGAATTTTTTAAACCAAATGATTTTGCTAAACTGATTCGCTATTTTGCCTGAGAAATGCATATTGTAAAACCTTGGGTGAGGTTTTTCCATATTACATGCTCAGTTTTGGGAGCAATACCTCGTTGGTTATCAATAAAGGCATGATTGGTGATCATTAGTGTTATCATTGATGATCACTAGTGTTCTTGGTGGTAATTAATATAATGTTGATTGGTCATCAGTAGTGTTCTTATTGGTGATCAGTTCTTTTCTTGTTGATGATAAGTAGTGTTCTTGTTGGTAATTAGTATAGTGTTGATTGGTGATCAGTAGTATTCTTGTTGGTGATCAGTATAGCTGTGATTGGTGATTAGTATACTTATGATTGGTGATCAGTATACTTAAGATTCAAGACGTTGTGTACACACACACACACACACACACACACACACACACATATACAT
>JACYFF010031957.1:17848752-17865649 GCA_017589665.1 Selenicereus undatus
AAAAGAAAGTGAGATACCTAATGTTGAAAGAAGACAATCTGCTGAAAAAAGTAGCAGCAGTGCTGGTGAAGGACCAAAGTGTTATGTCAAAGTGGTGTTTTCAACGAAAATCAGAAGTGCTGGTGATGATGCAAACAAGTTTGATGAACGAGACAATTATCATGACAACAATGAATCAAAAGAATAGTTCCCGGGTGATGAACAACAAGAAAAGAAAATGAAGAGTGACACAAATGTTAAAAGCAATGCAACACCGGGGAAGGTTCCACAAGAAGAACATCTCTCTTCAGAACGCACTGAAAAGCCTAAGAAGAAGAAGAAGGCTGACAAGAAATGAAAGATTGACAGCAACAGCAATGAAGAACTCAACTCTAAAAGGCATGCTCCACATGACAAGCAAACAAGAAAGCAAAGGAAAAAGAAGAACATCCCAACCAACCTTTGGACGAAGTTGCCGAAAAGAGGAAGCCTAGCAAAGACTCCGCTGACAAGCCTTTAAGCAGGAAGGCAAAAAGTGACAAATTTCCACTGGAATCAGGAAAGGATGAGTAGCCTACACAGAAAAGTTCAATGATAGTTAAGGACAATGAGAAGAGCAGCAAGTAGATCATTGCCAAGAAAGTTACATGTGATGATGAAGCGCGTGAAGATATGCTAAGAAGCGCAAACACGAAGATAAACATCTTCAAAAAGCCCCCACCAAACTGGAGAACAAGAAGAAGGAGGAGAAGGCAGGAAAACCAAAAAAGCACAACCCAAGGCAAAAGCCAGTAAATAACGGGCAATCAAAGATGATATAGTAGTTATCGAACGCTGTAGCTCAGAAGAAAATTATCCGACTTATGAATGCGAAGAGATCGATCATGAGAACGAGCAGATAGAGGCGAAGGAAGAGGTCTCTATTCTTCAACCTGTGAAAGCCGCCCGAAAGAGGAACAAGCCTCTCTTACAGTTCAAAGGTGACGATCTCTTACAGTTCAAAGGTGACGGTGCCGCTTTGGTGACGGTGAAAGCAACTAGCTTAAGGAGGGAGCTTCAGATTGTGCAAGAAGAGCTGGCTTTAAAATCTGAGGTGGTTACCAGTGAAAAGAAAACATACCAGAAGGTATTGATTACGAGAATGTCTATGCGTTCATTCACATCTCTAATGGTACAGGTCAATGAAGCTCAGGCTGAGACGGTCAGATCCATGGGCTTTGCTCCCTTTCTCAAAGTTAACGTGAAGCAAATCCTAAGGAAGTTTTGTAAGTGGCTCGTGGAGAGCTTTGACTTGTATGCTGTGTGCTTCAAACTTCCAGATGGACAAAAGTTTTCGGTTACGGCATTTGACGTGCATGTGACGCTGGGTGCCCTTTGGGGGGAACGAAAATCATCGAAATCACCAAGTCTTCAATGGATAACGAGTATGATGAGGTGCATGCCGCATGGCTAAAGGAATGGAAACTCTAGAAGAATGCTCCGGAACTCACTCGAATGCCAAAGTTCATTATGTCCCAAAAAGACGGGTGTGAAAGCTTCAAGAGGAACTTCATTCTATACTTGGTGAACTGCTTTTTTAGTGGATCGAAGAACCGTTATTGCCGCAAGCCCATCCTTAAATATCTCAAGGATGTGAGCCAGATTCCATCCCTAGACTGGTGCCAGTTTGTAGTGGATAAGTTGATCACAAGCGTGAGGCGCTATAAGGAGAGTACGACTGCAAAAGGGGTGCAATTTGACGACCCGCTCTTCTTCTTGATGGTCAGCTCTCCTCTTCAACAATGCATCCCTTTGTCAAATTTGTGATCAATAAAAGTAAACACAGTGATCATGGAAAAACAAAAAAAAAATGAATGCCTTAGTGATCCATAGTTAAATGACTAGGGATCAATAACTTGTTCTTTGGTGATCAATAAGTAATGCGTTCGTGATCAACTGTAGATACCTACGTAAGTAACTAAATTCCTTGTACTAAGTATTTTTTTGATGTTTCTGTATTGGCAGATGCTATACTTAGATAGGGTTGTCTTTATGAAGAGAAGAGCGAAGAGACATTTCCCTACAATGTCTACGGGGACTAATGAGCACATCAAGAAAAGGATTGAAGATGAAGACCGGAGCCATGGTTTTGGGAGAGGCATTGTTGAACCTCGCCTGAATGTGCCACACCCAAAAATGCATGAGCAGCATCCTGTTGAAGACATCAACAACTCTCAAATTCAGGCAGTAAGCAAAACGTACTTATCTTTGTTTCAAATTGTTTGACAAACCCTCATTGCTGATTAACACAGATTCGATTACTGATCTCTTCAGTTCAATCCTTTTCTGCATTATGATCAATAGAGAGTAAAATTGGTGATCGTAAGCTGCCCAATTAGTGATAAAAAATGGCCTAATTAGTGATCATTTTAGAATGGAGTCTTTTACCCCGTTGCTTAATTCAAAGCTTGTTTACTAATTGAACATTAATGTTGTGATTGGTTATCGAATGGGCATAGTGCTAGTGACAAAGTAGATAGATCTTTTGTTCTTTCTGTGCAATGCTTAAAGTCTAATAACGTAAGATATTTATTTTTCGAAAAATATAGAAAGCCATGGTGGAGAAGCCTGCTCGTAAACAGGCAGTCGAGGAAGCATTTGATTTCCCACGACTGGAGGCTCAAATTGAAGATGCTAAAGAAACAAAGAAGATAGAATTGGAGGTAATAAATAACCCCCATTTATGCCCATTGCTTAGAGTTTCATTGTTGTGTTTGAATGTCGATCAGTAGTGTATGGTGATCAATACTTCTGCGATAATTGATTGAATATATGTGGAGATTACTGATCAGCCCTAATTTAACTTGATTTTTATGTCTTTTGTATAAATTATGTAATGACTGATAAGATAATCATTGTTTTAGTGATCATTGTCTATAATGTTAGTGATCACTGAAAATCAGTGTCTACTTATTTTATTTCTCGGTTGATGTTTATTGCTATTGTGTATAGTAATTACTATAGAGTGATAATTGCAATAAGATTGGTGATCACATTACTTGTTGCTTGTGCACTGCTTGTATTTAGCCTGCTCTTTGTTGGCGATCACTAGAGATGTTATATGTGATCAGTTGGCATTAGATTGGTGATCATATTACCCACTATTGAATTTTTTTCAACATTCCTTTTATTCCTTGGTTGGTGATCATTGGAGATGCTATTTATGATCCGTTTGCATATGACTGGTGATCACGTTACTGTTTAGCTTTTTCCTCGTGATTGCTTCAATTTCAATTCATGATTGAGTTGTAAACAAAAAATATAATATAAAGTAATCAGTGGGAACAATATTAGTGACCACACACACGTTACTCACTAATCATTCTAAGAAGTCCACTCGGTGATCAGCACATGTATGTTTGGTGATCAAATGGAATAAGGTCAGTGATGAATAGATGTTTGTTGGTTATCGGTAGATATTTTTTGTTGTTATGTGGTGAATATTTATCTAGTTAATTTTTGGTTGTTATGTGAAATTTCACGCTTTTCTTATTTAAATGTCTCTGATTATATAACTTAATTTGTTGAACTACTTTCGCATTTAGTGATCAGTATGTATGTAAATAGTGATCAATATGAGTAATATTCGTGTTCTTCGGTATAGTTTTGTATTTTTCTTGTCTAATTTTTTGTAAGTCTGGCCTACATCATTTGGGTAAGGCTAGTGAGCTCTGAATTGCATGGTTTTTTTGTTTCAAATATATTTTCATTTGCGTTGTTTATGATCAATACACATTTTATTAGTGATCAATAGTTTTGTTATTCGTGATCGCTAAAATAAGATTAGTGATCTGTATATTATTTATTGTTGATCAAAGGAGTTGTTATTACTGATCAGTATATATATTTTACTGATCACTAACAGTAATATCTAATGATCAGCAAATATAAGGGAAAGAGATCGTCGGAACAACATTAGTGACCTCACACACATTACTCGTTGATTATTCTAAGAAGGCCGCTCGGTGATTAGTACATGTATATTTGGTGATCAAATAGAATAAGGTCAGTGATGAACAGATGTTTGTTGGTGATCACTACAGATGTTATCTGTGATTAGTTAGCAAAAGATTGGCGATCATATTACGTACTGTTGAATTTTTGTTTCAACGTTCATTCTATTCCTTGATTGGTGATCATTGGAACTGCTATTTATGATCCATTTGCATATGCCTATTGATCATGTTACTGTTTACCTTTTTCATCGTAACTGCTTCAATTTCAATTCTTCACTGAGTTGTAATCAATACTCATGTTATCAGTGAGTCAGTGATCAACAAGCATGCTGTAACTAATCAGCCAACATACGTATTTATTTACTTATTTATTTTATTTATTTATTTTTTTGAAAATTGTAGAGAGATGTTAACAAAGTCGTTTTTTCCACGAAACAATTAGTGTTGGCTTACAAAAACTTCAGAGTCGTCATGGACTGCATGTGTAATAAGTACGGTGAGAGTGAAGATATCTGAAAGATACGAGATGAAGCAACGGAAATGTTCGCCTCATTCTACGATGCTGCTGCCCAAAAATCTCATAGAGAAGCTCAGCGTTGCAACACTAATCTTATGAAGGACGTTGTTGCAGACCTTCACAGTGCTCATGTGGAGTTTCAAAATCTTCAACTGATACAGAAAGTGAACAACAACTTATGTGCTCCTTCATTCATCCCCACAGTTCCACTTGACAAACCAGATGGTGAAGGTCAAATTCAGGCAGACACATTGGTTTCCGATGCCAGCATCATTGTTGAAAAGAACGAGCACCATGAGGATGTAGTGTTTGGATCAACCAAAGAATGTTACGAAGGAGGATCCTAGCATGCCGTTATACAGCCTAGGGATGGGTCTGAGTCAGCCGAACAGCCAAAGTGCAGTGCTTCAAAATACCTCTGTGCCTGATCCAGGCACTGATGTGGTTAATGAAGATGATGACATTGAAGATGACGACGACGGTGCTCCATTGAGATTCACATTGAGGAACACTTCTCAGGTGAACTGTGTGCTCAGCGTAAAGAAACCAGCTGAGAAAAAGCCCAAAGAAGGCGATGAGCCTGCTTCCAAGAAGGGTGAGGTTAGGAAGCAAAGTATCAAGAGTAAAAAGCGAACCTTGCAGGAGCAGATGATTGGCTCAAAAGTACAGTCTCCTCACAATGCCAAAGAGCCAGTAGGACAGGGTAAACAAGCATTGTCATTGGAGGCTGAACGTAAGCATTGTCAATGAAAAGGACGCAGAAAAAGGGCAAGGGAAGGGGGAAATGGGATAGGGGAGTGACACACGTTGTTTTTTTTTTTTTTTTTTGCAAAGCGGTAAATGCCTTGGGTTGCCTCCCAAGAAGCGCTTGTTTAAGGTCCTTAGCTTGACCCTTACCTCCAAATAGACATGGCAAAACTGACCCGAGACCCGAAAACCGAACCGAATGACCCGGACCCATACCCGACCCGACACCCGAATTATACTCACTCGAAAGTGGACCCGAAACCCGAATTGACCTGACCCGAACCATACTCGACCCGAAATTTTCAACAAAGTTGCTTGTTTTTGCATGACGAGCGTATTTTACCAAAAATTGGTTGACCCGAAATCGACCCGACCCGAACCATACCCGACCCAAACCGAAACGACCCGAAATGTCACTTAACCCGAACATGACCCGACCCGAACTTAAATCGACCCGTACCCGAACCGAATGACCCATTTGCCAGGTCTACCTCCAAATGGTAGATGGTAATGATGCGGGAGGTGGCCTTGGGGAGGTGTAGAAATAGGAAGGAGGATCCTCGACCTCCCCAGGACAAGCACAGGCGGTCGCGAAGTAGGATGTGAGAGGGACGACCTCAGAACAAGTGGTAGGGCTGGCAGATAGCATTGGAGATCCCCCATGTCCATCATATATGGCAACCTCAGGAGCAGCATCAAATGGGGAATGTGGGATAGGCTCCTCTGAGGGTGAGGGAATGACAGGCACTAAAGGCGATGTAGGGGGTGGAGGGAAGCTGAAATCCATCCTCTCTCCGCATATAGTGAATGACATGGTGCCTGTCTGCACATCGATCACCGCCCTAGCAGTCGCGAGGAATGGGCGACCTAAGATGAGTGGGGATGGAAAGTCCTCATCCATGTCAAGAATAATGAAATCGCACGGGATGAGGAACTTGCCCACCTGAATCGGGACATCCTCCAGAATGCCGACAGGCTGCCTGATGGAGTAGTCTGCTAGCTGAATGGTCATGCTGGTGGGCATGAGGTCCCGTAGTTGCAGCTTCTGGCAGAGAGAGAGCGGCATGAGGCTCACACTGGCGCCCAGATCGCAAAGGGCTCTCTCGATCTGTGTATCCCCTATGCAGCATGGGATAGACAAGCTGTCAGGATCCTGCAGCTTTGATGGTAATTGCCTCGGTAGAAGTGTGCGGCAGGATCCGAAAGTGGGGGTCACTGGAGTAACCCCGGGCTCTCCCTTCTTAGACAGGAGCTCTCGTAAAAACTTAAAGTGTGCAGGTGCATTCTTGAGAGCTTCCAAAAAGGGGCGACTGGCATAGATTCGGTGTAGGGTTTCCAAGAACTGCGCGAATCTGGGTTCAAGCTGACGTAGCTTGGACCATGCCAGTTGCTGAGGGTAAGGCACTGGGGGTTGGTATGGGCAGGCAGGAGGTGGCGGTTTAGGCTCCCCAGTGAGGTTCAAATTCTCTTCCCTCATCTTCCCCTCAGTTCCTGCAGAATCAGGAACTGTAACGACCTCCTGGAGAACCATCACCGGGCTCTCCACTAACCCATCTTCCATCATAGAGATGGCATTGACATGGTGTCGGGGGTTGACGTCTGGCTGGCTTGGAAGTTGCCCTTGAGGTCGGGACAGGAGGCTCACCTGTTGGGCAATCTGGGCTATCTGCGTGTCCATCGTCTTCTGATGGGTGGCCATGGCATCTACCCTGGAGGTCAACTGATGAATTGACTCCTTAAGAGTCTCATTGGTCGTGGTCTGGGTCGATATGAAGCGCTCCATAAGACTCTCTAGGTGAGATGTGGGTTCAAGGGGTGGAGGGGGCGGAGTGTAGGGGGCTCGGTTATGGAAACCGGGTGGCTGGATGTGATTCTGAGGGTGAGGGTTGGGATTTTTGTAGAGGGGGTTCATGTGGCCTTTCCAACCCTGGCTGTAGGTGGTGGGATGGGGGTTATTTTGAGGAGGTGTGGGGTAGGTATGGTACGCATTGACGTGTTCAATGCTGGAGGGAGCATTGTAACACTCAACGGAAGTGTGACCCTGTACACCACATGCCTCACAAATGGCATAGATCCCCATGGACGGCCCTGCAGAAGTAGCTGAGGAGGTAGCCACTTTCTCTAATCGCTGTGCGAGGGCGTCCACCCTGCTCGCTAGGAGCATCACAGTGTCAACTGCGTGCTTGCCGCCACCTCTCTTAAGGATGACACTCTCGCTTGCCCAGTGATAGTTGTTGGAAGCCATCTCTTCCAACAACGCCTTTGCCGCCTCGATAGATTTGCCCATGAGAGCGCCCCCTGCTGCGGCATCAACTGTGATTTTCACTGACCGTTCCAACCCATTGTAGAAGGTTTGGATTAGGAGCCAGTCAGGAACTCCGTGGTGGGGGCACTATAGCTGGAGGTCCTTGAACCTCTCCCATGCCTCGTAAAGGGACTCAACGTCCTGCTGGGCGAAGGAGGTGATGTCCGTCCTCAGCTTGGCAGTCTTGCCAGGTGGGAAGTAGTTGCTGAGGAACGCCTTGGAGAGTACTTCCCAAGTGGTGAACGAGTTGGGTTCCTCGTTCTGCAGCTAGTCGCTGGCTCTATCCCGCAGTGAGAAGGGAAAGAGCCACAAGCGGATGGCGTCGGTGGACACCCCGTTCAACTTGATGGTGTCACACTTCGCAAGGAATCTGCGAAGGTGCATGTTGGGGTTTTCCGAGGGGTGCCCGCTGAATTGCTCCCTCTCCACGAAAGTGATTAGTGCGAGGCTGAGCTCGAAATTGTTAGCCTCGATGGCGGGGCTAACAATGGAGGAGGTTATGCCCGATGCTTGAGGGAGGGCATAATCTCTCAACATGCGATGATCCTACTCAGCCATTATGACTTGTGCTTGGTGTATCTTTCTTGCATCGCTTTGCCTTCGGGCGGTGGCTTCGATTTCTGGGTCAAGAGGAGCAAGTGGTTGGCCCCTTTGACTACGCCTGCGCATACAAAGCCAAAAACTACACCAAGCGTAAGCAGGCTCAAGCAAGAGTAAAACAAGCAAGGAGGAAGAGAAGGGGAAAGGGACAGGAAAAGGGAAAAGAAAAAGGAAAAAGCCTAATCTCAAGCGTTTAAAATCGCTTTCGATGTTGAAAACAAACAACTTCCGCGGCAACGGCGCCAAAAACTTGTTGTGTGAAAAATGTACCGCAAGTGCACGGTGCCGGTTGTAGCCAGCAAAGGCAAGTAAGGGTCGTATCCGCAGGTAACTTGGTTTCAATCATCAAATCAACCTTTAACGCTTAATCTAGGCTAAAGTCTAATGGAGTGAGTTTTACTGATTCTATTGAGTCTAAATCAATTATGAAGAGAATCCTGAATTGGGGTTCACCACACTATGATGTTCCTTGGAAAGCAAACTAGGTTATGTAAATTTTCCCGCACGATAATTGAAATGGAATGATTACCAATTAGAAGCATCTACGCCTTCTTTCAAAGGTCATTAGACTGATCAAGGTATCCTAGTTATCTACTTTCGTGAAACTAGAATCTCAAGACCACAAGATCATGTAATTTTAAATCCCAATTGCATCCCCAACTACTTTCGTGTCAGGTAATTCAATCGCTCACAAAGCCACTCTAAGTAAAGGACCTAACTTTCATTAGTCTCTATACCCTAATTAAGAACATGAATCTACCCTCTTAGGCAATTCATCGAACACCTGGCATGCTAAGTGGGAATTCAATTATACTTTTGGGCATAGATTCACAAAAACCTAGAACAATAATCTAATTCACATCATAGGGGCTACACCCAATCCAAGATTAAGAATTTAGCCGCTAAACATGATTCTAAACAACATCTCAATCAAGAACATACACATACCAAGAAATACTGATACTTGAATTAGAACGTAAAGGAAGGGGAAGAAGAATGTACTCTGTAGAATCTGCAACAGTAATATATCGAAATGCGTAACCAAAATCCAATCCAAAGCTTTGAATTCAATAACAAGAAGAAACAAAGTCCAAACCCTAAAAGTTGCCCCCCCTTTTTTGAGAGAGGCCGAAAAGAAAAAAATGAAAACCCCCTTAAGCGTCCTTTGCGAAACTGATTAAATCGCGACAAAAAAAGTGACGCACAGTCGTGCCACCTACGCACGGGCACACGTACGTGTCTGGGGTAGGCACGGTTCAGGCGCACGGTCGTGCGTTCAATCGTGCGCAGATTCTGGCTTCAAGGCACGGCCGTGCGTATCCTGCAACTGACCGTGCGCTCACTGCAATCAGCCGTGCGCCTCCAGATGGTTCTCCCGAGCTTTGTCAATGCTTCGTTCATGTCAGAAATTGATCCCAAAGCGTCATTTTTGGCAAAACCAGCAGAAAACTCCCACTTTCTAGACCTTAGACCTGCAGATCAAGAAATAGGACAACTTAGCGCATAATAGGTCAAGAAAGTATATTCAACCCCCTTTTTGCTAAGATTAGTCGAAAGATTATAGGAAAAGAGGGAAAGAATTAGAGTCGAAAATGGGTCAAATTTGAGGTTTATCACAGGACAGGGTAAACAAGCATTGTCATTGGAGGCTGAACGTAAGCAACCCTAGGCGGAGAAAACCGACAGCAGTTTAGCAGCCAGATATGACGCTGGGAAACAGACTAAGCATGTTGTGCATGGTGAAGCTAGTAAGCAAAGGGCTAAAAATGCTACTGTAAAATAGCTAGGGTAGTAGCAGCAAAAGTTGCCATCGAATGCACAACACCGTGAAGGCCAAACTACTGGGGAGAAAGGAAAGTTGCAGAAAGGAGGGCCATTCGATGTAGTGAAAAAGCGGCAGCATCAGAATTTGCCTCTAGCGTACTACTCGTCGTATGTGACCCGGCTGACAAAGCTCGACAGTTAACTCTGTCAGGACGAGTTGACCATATCTGAGTATGTTTTCGGCAAAGTCGAAGATATGGATGACTGGTAATATCTCTAATCAATCTTCTTTCTATGCCAAGTGGTGTTTTTGGCAAAGCATCTATTGCACCATTAATGATCAAAGGGTATATGATTAGGGATCAGTAGGTTTGTGATTAGTGATTAACTGTTATCTCTGTTGCTGGTGCATATTTGATTCACTTTTTATGAATGCTTACAATCTTCAGTGTTTTTCCCTAGCTAGGGTTGATCAAGTGTTTTTTGCTTGTGATCAATATAGGTGTATTTGGTGATTAGTGGTTGTGTGTTTGGTGATCAATAGTTTTCAGATTTGCGATCAGTGATTATTTGGTTGGTGATGAATAATTTTGTGATTGGTGATTAGTAGTTTGGTGACTGGTGATCGACTTGGGATCACGTGAGCAAATGATTACTTCTTCAATCTTGCATTGTAATTCACTGCTTATATAATTCAACTGTTATCTTTGTTGCTGGTGGATATTTGATTTACTTTGTATGAATGTTTACTTTCTTTAATGTTTTCCTCGGCTAGTGTTGATCAACTGTTATTTGCTTGTGATCAATATGGGTGTAATTGGTGATCAGTGGTTGTGTCTTTGTTGATCAATAGTTTTCTGATTCGAAATAAATGATTATTTGGTTGGTGATGAAAATTTTGTGATTGGTGATCAGTACTTTGGTGGCTCATGATCAACTTGGGATCACTTGAGTAAATGATTACTTTCTCCCAACGTGCATTGTAATTCACTGCTCATATGATAAGTGATGCATTTTCCCCCAGTGAACGTGTTGTCTGATCATCGATCAACAATTTCACGTTGGTGATCAGTGTCTTTATGCTGGTGTGATCTATTACTTATGTGATTTGTCATCAATATGTGATCACCAACGTAAATCTTACATTTTTTTATTATTTTTTATTCCCTGGTAATTGTTTAACCATTCTTTTTCATTTTGATTTTGCAGTGAACCTTTGTTTGACGGTTGTGGCGATAAGGAGGCCACTAGGGCTTCTATGATGACTCTAAGGTTAGGAGAGCAGCTTGAGGTAAATGTCAGCAACATATGGTCCAACATACTAAATGATCGGGAGAGAAACATGGATCTCGCCTGTCCAAGCAGATTATTCGTGTCATGCGATCAAAGTGTAAGTGCCTCATGCTCAACTTATTGCTCAATAATAATTGCATCAACGATCATAACTAAAACATTGAAATATCTACTTGAACAAATTTCTCACCAAGAATGGTGAGTCTTCAGCGGTCAAGTACATTACATAAACATACATTGTGTTTTCTTCAATGCAGTATTTCTTTGGCAGAGAAATATTGAAAGCCAGTTCATTCAAAAGAGATATGAAGATTTTAACACTGTAACGAACAAAGGGCTAGAAAGATGTTCATAGATCAAAATCAAGCAAGTTGACTTGGTAAGGGGTGATGTTTAGTGAATGGCCATACCACACTTGGCTTCTTTTAAAAAAGAAAAGGCATTTGATTTATATTGTACATATCCGCTAATGTTCACATGTGTTTTGTTTTTATTCTTTTTACTTAAAAAAACGTAGGTTTTCTTCCCCGTGTATCACAATAGTCATTTCTTTTTGATTTGCTACAACTTGAGAGACGAGAAGATTGATATCATCAATAACTTGCTTGTAAGAGTACCAGTGAAAGTTCTTTGTTTAGACTTTCCGGTGAAATTGGTGAGGTTTTAAATACTATATTGTTTATAACTATGCTAATGTCATTACATTGCAATTCTAATAGTGGCAATTTTTTTTGAAAATTTGTGCAGACCAAAGTACTCAACATGTACCTAGAGGGTGTACAACATCCTAAGCATGCGGTGCTTAAAAACATGAAGGCGACACTCTTAAAAATGCCATGGAGGACAACAACAAATTTCATTGATTGTGGCATATATTGTATGAGACACATGGAGAGCTACTTTGGGAAAGGAGAGAACTGGGAGTCTGGATTGAATGCAAATGATGTAAGCATTACAACAGAACACTGACGTTCTAGCAATTTAAAAAACAGCCAATGTTACTAATTCATCATGCACTACCTTTTTGTGCTTAGGATGCAAAGCTGAACCTTTTGAGGGTCCAGTACTGTCACGACATAGTTACCTATGAGGGCAACAAGGCAAGATTCACGGCAACTAAAAGGGCAAAGGATTTCAAGGAATTTAGGACAATTTATCCTAATTTAAAGAAAGATGCTAAGAAGGACTAGGTTTATCCTTATCTTGTTTCTCTATGTTGCCAATTATTTTGTAAATGAAAAGTACTTTGCATATATTATATAACACATTGTTTAAACTTTTATCCATTTCAGGTGTTATGAAAATTTTCACGGCACTGAATTTAGTAGAAATATAAAGGATGATCACGAAATATAGCTCTGGTGATCACTGACAACATTTAGTATTGATCAGTAACTGTAGTTCTCCTTATGAGCAAAAGCAATAGTAAGAATCACCAAGAACTGACCTATTAATCAGTAAGCAACTCCAACTAAGAAGATGTTGATCACCCAAACAAATGCTGAGTGAGCACCAAAGATACCTCTAGCAATCGCAAAAACACATCCTTTGATCACCACTACAACACTTGTCGATGAGATCGTGGGTATCATTCTTTATAAAAAGATATGACGCTATCCTGATGATAACCAACCTGAAACACAACAAAATAACACATATTAAATAATATCATCCATCCAAAATCAGCATGTATATCGTGTGACCATGAGAACATGGTCTGATCACCAAAACATTATCGTAATGATCACCAACACTGTAATTATCCATCACCAAACGATAAAGTCTATATAAAATATATACGATAATGTTTGATCAGAGTAGAATGCAAATACAATAGAGTAACATTGTTCAAATATATCACTAATAATATATTTGGCGAAAAAA
This sequence comes from Selenicereus undatus, assembly GCA_017589665.1. NCBI lineage: Eukaryota > Viridiplantae > Streptophyta > Magnoliopsida > Caryophyllales > Cactaceae > Selenicereus > Selenicereus undatus. The sequence goes on from JACYFF010031957.1 coordinate 17,861,837, forward strand.
ACCAACATATTTGTATTGAAAACCATAGAATGACATGGCGATCACCAAACATGGTTGTAATGATCACCAAACATAGCTCTAACGATCAGCAAAATTGGTACCGCTAATCATCAAATAATTTCTTCTTTGGAAACGTGGACAACATCAATAAATATGTTTGATTACAAGAAAATACAAAACTACACCATAAATATGTTTGGCTAAAAAGACATAATTATGTTGATCACCAGAAAAGATCTTGTGATCATCAAACACAACTCTAATGATCACCAAGCATGTATACAATCGATACACTGATCACTGACAATATGTTGAACACCATACATTGATATGCTGATCACCAAACATAGCTATAACGATCACCCAATACAGCTGTAATCATCACCAAAACTGGATCTGTTGATCAGCGATTGATATCATGCATAGAAACATACAGTGTGATTTTTATGATCATAACCTACAAATACGAGTATCTATGGTAATATTTTACATGCAATAGCAACAAATTTACGATGATCACTACAAAGGATCCTGTGATCACAAGACACAACTCTACTGATCGCCAAATCAGCTCTTTAAGTGAACACATATATTACAACTCTGCAAACATGATTTCATCAAAAACATCATGTGATCATCAAACACAGCTCTAATGATCACCAAAAATGTATACAATTGATACACTGATCACTAACAATAAGTTGAACGCCATACATTGATATACTGATCACTAGACATAGCTCTAACGATCACCCAACACAACTGTAATGATCACCAAAACTGGATCTATTGATGAGCAATTGATATCATGTATAGAAACATATAGTATGACTTCTATGATCATAACCCACAAATACGAGTATCTCAGAGCATATTTTCCATGCAATAGTAACATATTTACAGTGATCACTAGAAAAGATATTGTGATCACCAGACACAGCTCTACTGATCACCAAATCAGTTCTCTAATTGAAGGCATGTATTACTAACTTTGCAAACATGTTTTCATCATTCTAGCAGCTGATCATCAACAGACACACAACCAAAGATACACCTACACAGCCACACACATCCACACATACACCTGCACATACAACCACACATACACCTACACATAGTCCGCTAGCATCTCCTTTCCGAATAGTTTCTACTGTCATGGGAAGCAACCAGATTGCAACAGTGGCACATGAGCATGCATGACTGGTGCTCAACAACCCTCTCAACCCATGTCTTCATCCTCTTTCCTCTTCCCTTGGTCACGGACATCGGGGGTGGATGTATCTCAATCTGGCCTGGCATTGTACACCCAAAGTAGCTTTGCAGATAGACTGCTGCATTACTCGTTGACTCGTTACCCATGTTGTGAAGTTGATGCTCGACTAAAGTCATTGAACTTAACAACAGCTGCAACTTGGCAGCGGTGCGCCTAGCCAGATCCATATACATGTAAAACTGAGACCACACATCAGCTATGAGCTTATTTTGTATGGCTACTTCTCCACAAGCATTTCCCACAACGCTATCAAACTCATGCATCGGTGCTTTTGCTGCCAACTTTGTCCACCTATTAATGATATAAGCGGCCGGAATTTCTCTTAGCGAATTGGACGTGAAAACGAGCAGCATGTAAGCGCATGGAATGTCGTCCGAGTTGAAGAAGAGGCATGAACACCGGTACGCGGAAGTGCACTCATTGTACACCACATAATGGATCCTCATCTTGTTCTCATAATTGTGCTTGATTTGATAGGTTCGATCGCCCTCTATGTTAGAGATACCTTGCACATCACAGTATATCTGACCGATGTATAACTGTTTCTGGAACTCCTAAAAGTTCGAGTAAGAGTACACGTTCCTCGCATGCCTCTCAATCTCATAGGACATCTTCAGTTCCAGGAATGATGTTAGAGAAGCATTTTCAGCCTTGCGCTCGCGATGGCGTTGCGACTCCACGGTATGCACAAATCTGACCTAGAATTCCACCAGGCTGACGTTGGGACACGTTAGGGAACCAAACATAGAGTTTTGACTCTTAGAGCCTGACGTTGTCCTCAAAATACCCCCTAAGAAGTCCTTAAAATAGACATGCATCCAAAGCTCTCAAATCTCGTATATCTCGCACATCCACTCACTGTCGGTAAGGTCAAATTCCTCAACCATCTCCCCCCAGGACTCCTCGAACTCATCGGGAGAGTCCGATGCCCACATACACCCTTTGATGTGCTCGATGAAATCCTCATAGCAATTAAGTGTGCGGCCCAACTTCTCAGGGAGCTTTCTCATGATATGCCACATGTAGAATCAGTGGATTGATGTCTCAAAAACATTAGCTATTGCCATCTGATCACCAGATCTTAGTCCGTGATCACTATTTTTGGCATATGGCTACCCATGGCAATCAAGAAGCTGTTGAATAGCCACTGGAAGGACTCGACTTTCTCATCCCTCAACAGATCGGCACCAAAACAAATTAGCTGCATGTGGTGGTTTAGCCCGATGAATGGTGCAAACACCATTGAGTACCGATTAGTCTTGTGTGTTGTGTCGAACGATAGTATATCACCGAATATGGCGTAGCTTCTTTTACACAGGCAGTCTGACCAGAACACATTCTTTAATCGGTTGTCTTCATCAAGCTAGTAGTAAAAAAAGAAGCCTAGGTCGACTTCCTTATTGTTCTTCAACACATTTATAAACATGTGCACATCTGTGTCTTTAATCAGTGCTTTTAGATCTCTGTGGTAATTTTACAAGTCCTTCTGCGTGCAGCCAATATTTTTATACCCACCAACTTGTTCTTTCAAGAGGTGATACACCTTTGACGGCCCCACATTAGCTCGTGCACACTTGCATACCATGTCCTTGTGGACGAAGCTAACATTTCGGTATGAACTGAAGAACTGCCTCCTACTAGGCGTGCATAGTGGATGAACATGCCCCTCGTGAAGCTTGATTATCTCAAACTACCCATTGTCGGTCAACCTCAAAAGAATATAAGCTTGGCACCCTTCTCTTGTCTCCGCCCGCTTTTGTCTCAGTTTCCCCCCTTCAGGGCTTTCTCTAGCTTGGGGGCATGGCTTCACCTGTAACCATAACAATTTCTGGCATCTTGGCAGGTCAACAAAATCCTTCTTTGGGGGACACAGACTGCTTCCAAGACTTCCCCACCTTGTTCTTCATGGTGGGACAGCTCCGGACACTAATGCCAACATAAACAGCATATCTCTTGTAGAATTCAATACAATCCTCAACCGTGTCAAACACCATGCCCAACCTCGGTACAAGTGTGCCATCATTACAGTTCGGTACCCACTCGCCTCTGCCATCTATCGACGAATCCGTAACCACTGGTGTAGAAGATGTGGCATGTCCTAGGCAAGCATTAGCCAAGCAAAAGATTAACATTAAACAATAGCAACTGCAACCAACAGAAACTCATTAATATAAGTAGCGCACCAGAGTCTCCCTGTAATGAAGGAACCGGTAACGACTGCACTTGGTTGTTACCTTCAATAGTAACCATCTCATGACCACTTGCTGCCATATATTAGACTACTTGTATAAAAAAAAATGTCTCACATATGTTCAGTATTCAAAAAAAAAAGAAAAAGAGTCTCACTTGGTTGCTGTATTCAACAGTAAGCAACAGTATTGTCTATTGTTTCACTCAAGGCTTATCATTCCATGAATGTAATTCAGTATTCAAAAAGAGGGTTGTTAGTGATCAATAATCATAAAATTAGTAATCACATATGTTCCTCAATATATATTTGGTGATCAGTAGACGAGTGTTTTGTGATCAGTTGGTTCGAT
>JACYFF010031957.1:17885649-17900403 GCA_017589665.1 Selenicereus undatus
TATATATATATATATATATATATATCAAGGGAGGGCATATTAATGCAATTTCAATTAACAGATATATCATGGGAGAGCGTAAATATTAGGAAGAAAATTCTTAACAAAGTGCTTTTCTTTGATTTAAAAAACAATCTGCAGATTCGCTCACTGGACTGATTGTCTGATGATTATTCTTTCATCTAAAGTAGCTGTTATTGGAACCTCTGATGTTTGGCACTAGCTAGTTTGCTTCAGTTGTCTATTGCTCCTTTTGATTGCGATAGTACTCGATCTATGCATTGGAAAGGTATGTCCTTTTCATCATGTGCCACTTGCAAAACGTGAAGAGTTGCAACAACAATTTGAGGTTTTTTGCTGTTGGTAACCAATGTATAAGAAGTTCAATATGTAGGTAATTAACTATAAAGTTATTACGACTTATTAAAACTAACATAGAACTATTTGATAATTTCTAAGAGAAAAATTGTGTGAAAAATAAAAGACACAAGAACTATTCCCCTTGCGATGCAAGGGTTCAGTTAAATAATATAACAATGTCTAAAATTATAAATACTTCATCAACAATATTGTTTTCATCATTTAAATTTTTTAGTTGAATAATCCTTGTATTTATTGAATTTCTAAGTAAATGTTTATTAATGACATCTCTAAGTAATTGATTAAGGAGAAGGTTAAACATCTTATGACATATATAAAAAAAAATGCAAAAAGAGTTGTATATAAGATAAAAGACACAAAATGAATTGAAGTACTAATATGCGAACAAATAAAGTTATGGCACTTGACAAACACCTGTGAAGCCATTCTATTATATATATAATTATATAGATAACGTTTTGGTAAATCACCTAACCAATTTCACTGCAATTCTAATTAAGAGTGGACTAACTAATCTACCAAATAGCCCCATCTTGAACATGCTAATTCCCCCCCCCCCCCGGGGTTTCCACTAGTTCTGCTGGTCTTTTAAGCTATGTGCAATTTTAATATATCAAGGGTGCGCATAAGTTTGTACTGTGCTCATAAAAAGACTTTACAGTTGAGTTCGGTTCTTAAGTTGCTCTCTTAGGTTTTGGTACCCTTTATTTTTTAGCCTATTTCAGCCCAGTGGGTTCCCTTGAAATAGGGCTAGTGGACTAGAACCGCTTACCATTCCCAAAAAAAAAAAAAATTCTCTAAAGCGCAGCTAACTGGATGTAGCATGATAAAATTGTTATGATAAAGGCATTAGGAGCTCTTGCCTTATGATTATCAAGAAATGATCATGATAAATAAAACAGTTAATTGTCAACATATTAGAGTTGCCTAATGATACAAGCAATCAGCTAGCTAGGGCGTGGCGTTGAGTGGCGAAAGGCGGCTACGGTCCCCTCAACCTTTTTGCATAAGACCCATTTTTCGCCTGTAAGGTGTTATCAATCGGGTAAAGTTAAGTTAATTTTTAATATAGTATCTTCTAAGTTATCCAATCCAATTCATGACCCCTTCGGTACAAGTTCGAGTTTTGCTCTAACAAGCAATAAGAAAGTACAATTATCTGTGTTGTTGGCCATCAATAAGTGCTATGAAATATTACCTGTTTGGAGAAGCATATATTTTGCGAGCTTACTAACTTATTTGGTATTTGTGTGGGCATGCGTCTTTTCTTTTCTTTTCTTTCTTTTTAGAGGGGTGGATAAGCTTTCTAATTCAATAAATTTTGTATTTTTCTACTTTTAGATGCATGCTTAGGATTCATGTGGGGCTGTAAGTATGTGGGTTTGTAGGATAAGCTTATTCTTCAGTTTAAGGTTTACAATATTGTAGAATTCTTCTTTCCTTATGTTGTGAAGTTGGCTAGATATAGTGGGAGAAGACAGACAAGTTGTGAGGTTGATTAGAAGTAAAAGACAGACAAGAGAGAGAGAGAGAGAGAGAGAGTTGCCCTTGCCCTAGCTAGGTCGTGCAATTCTACATACCTTTTTTTTGGAGGGGGGGGGGGGACAATTACTAAAAGATCTTCCAATTAATCCATTAAAATTGGTGTAATAATCAAATAAAGATGTATCTTTTAATAAAACATCTTTCAAAGATAATAGTATACTAAAAGCATCCAATTACCTAGAAATATAAAATTCCGAATTAAGACACCACATTATAAATCCTTCTAGTGACTAACAATAAAATGAAAAAAACACTGAACACCAAAGGAAGACTTCGAGCATCTTGCATCAACAACTACAAGCCCAAAATGTAATGTTGCATATAACCTTAATTTTGTTAATTTAATGCACTGTTTTATATCTTATTGATTGATCCTTTATAACAAGAGGGTAAGCTCTATTTAGCATTATAGTTCAAAAATGGTTGACCAAAGTGTTAGTTGATAAAAATTGATCACACAAAATGAGTGTGGAAAAATAGGTATTACTCAAAACACTTCTAGAAAATATATGTAGACCTATATAACAACAATTTTTTCTCAAAAAAAAGAACTATATATAACAGCAATTAATTAGGAGTCGATGGGTGAGAAAATTTTGGGTTGAACTCTAGGCCTAGAAGTTGAATGAAGGGTGCACCATTATTGTTATGTAGAGAAGCCGCACATATTCAAAATGAACAAGATCACTTTTTGAATAGTGAAAAAGTAATTTTCCAATGAATTTTTTTTTTTTTTTGGTTTAGACTAAAGTGAAATATGTCCACTTTTTTGGGAAGTGAAGTGAAACTGTCTTACTTCCTTTTTAGTTAGTATTCGTACTTAAATAAGTGTTTTAATTTGCTACACTCAAAGAACTTAATTAACCATAACTACGTTGTGGTAACTCCCAAACAAAAGTGGAAAAATTGGGCCCAAAAAAAAAAAAAACACATGTGATGTGATATATCCAACTTGTACAAGCTGTCTGGTCCCTTGATTTATCATTGGCCCTCTCAAGTTTTCAAGGCTTTTTGTTTTTTTCGATTGATAGTCTAATAACATAGGGAGAAACAGTCACAAACAGCCAAATCAACATCCAAGCGACAAAATCACCATAAAGAACAAAACAAAAGAACTAGACAGAGGTACTAGTAATTAAGGAAACAAAATGAAGATGGAGTGAAAGTTCTTCGCCAGCATGTTTGTTGTGTATGGTATATGCTCCTTCCATGTTCGAGACCAGAGGACTACTCTCCACCTAATTCAGTGACATGCATGGTGCAATTATATCAATGTCTTGGTTGTCAAAATCGTTGGGGAAAGGGATTCAGATCAACTTTGTGGTACCGGATATACCAACAAGTCGTGAACGACATCACTTTCCACAAGACTTATTTGCTGTGTACCACAAATAGTCTTTAGGATAAAACGCTGATAGACAAGTATATATATATATTCATGTTTTCTAGAGTTTGAACCATGGGAAAGTGACTCATAGGAATGTGTTTTTTTTGTACATCTTATTCCCATCTTGTTATCATATCCTATTGTTATATTTCTCTTCTCCTTATTCATGACTTTTATAATATGCCAAAAGGCACCATGCCAAGAGGCACCACAAAGGATAGGATAGGAGTTAACATGACACATTTATTCAACAAACCGGATAAAAACCGTTGGAAAACCAACTCTTGAAATATCCAACAAAAAATCATCCCATTCCTTATCATCCAAATACTCCAAGTTACTCTGTAGAGTGTAGCAATCCAAAACTTCTTACTCACTAGGTTAGGGACCCTTCTCGTTATCCAGCTCTCTAAATTTTTTTATATGTGGCAGCATGTGCAATGGTTTGACCAAATTCTTCTACTATGTCTTTCCACACCTTCCAGTTTATCGAACAATTCACAAGCAAGTGATCTAAGTCCTCTACATGCGAAGAGCAGAAACTGCAAGTGTTTGCTCTTGCTGGTATGATACCATTTCTTGTTAACAAGTCCTTTGTATTTGGCTTGCCAAGGAGAACTAGCCAAATCATGAATTCAACTTTTGAGGGTATTATGTTCTGCCATGCTGTACACACCAAGCTATGCACAATTGCCCCTCCTAATTTGTTTATCTCCACCACCATTTAAATAACAAAGCCGCATTTTTTACAAGGAGATCACCAACCCCTAATCCTAATTTGTTTTTGGGTTTTTGAATTATTTCCCAATTGAAGAGAACACAAAATTTCCCTTCCTTTTCGTCGTGCCACAGGAATCTCCTTTGGATCTGATTAGTATTTTTTGCTACCTTTTTTGGCAGTGTAAAAATAGAGAGATAATAGACAAACAGGTTGTTAAGGACTAATTTAATAAGGACCAACATACCTACTGTAATAGGCAATAACCTTTCCATGATGCTAGTCTCTACTGCACCTTGTCAATTATATTCTGCCATGCCGAGCATCTGTTCATGTTTGCTCCAAGTAGACTCCTAAGAATGTGATGGGTAGCTTGACTAAAGTACTACCTAACTCATTTGCGGTATTGAGCGCCTGAACTTCATCATTTCCCAACACTATGAGTCCTGACTTCTTGTAGTTAACTGTCAGGCCTAAAAAAGATTGGAAACTGAGGAGTATTTTTTTGATATTTTGTAAGTGCATCTCATACGCCACACTGAATATCAATGTGTCATATGCAAATTGCAGGTGGGTTATATTTATGCTTTTAGCTCCCATAAGCAACCCCTTAAGCAAGCGAATTTCTGACCCCTTTAGCAGCATTTTGTTTTAAAACTCCAGCCATCAACACAAAAAGAAAGGGAGACAAGAGGTCCCTTTGTCTCAAACCTCTTCCCATTCTGAATGGTTTACATGGAGATCCATTGAAAAGGATAGCTATGCTTGCTGTAGAGAGACACTTTTCTATCCAAAGCCTTTATTGTTCCCCAAAGCCATTGCTTCTACCATTGTATCCAAACTTCTCCAATGGATAGTATCATATGCTTTTTGGAAGTCAAGTTTGAGCAAGGCCCCTGATTTTCTCTATCTTTTGAGCCAGTTTATGGTCTCATTGGCAATCAAAGCTCCATCAAGGATTTGCCTTCCACTGATAAGGTTGTTTGTGCATCTCCTACAATATATGGCAATACTTCTCTAATCGCCTACTGAGGGTTTTGGCGATGATCTTTCATAAGCTGCCCAACATCCTGAATGTACTTAATCCCTATCTCTATTGCTCCTTTCTTCTTTTAAATTATAGTTATCCATGTAATATTGACACTAGGAGGGAGATAGCCAGTTTCAAAGAAGTTACTCAAAAAAATGTTGAATTCTTCTCCTATGATGAGCCAAAAGTGTTTGATACACTTGAGGTTAAAGCCATCATACCCTGGGGCCTTGGATGGGTCACAACTCAGCATCGCTTCCTTGATTTCTTGCTGTGTTATTGTTTTTTCCAGCCTGTGGTTATCGTCAAAGGAAAGCTTCTGGAGTCCTAGGGATGAAATGTCAAAGTGTATGACATTTTGTCTTTTGAGCAGCTTCTTGAACTATTGGATTATTGCCCTTTTAATCTTAACTCTGGTTCTGTGTATTCAATCCCTTCAATCGTAATTTTATCGATTAACTTCTTCTTCCTTCTCATGGTTGTCACCTAATGAAAATACTTACTATTGTTTCCTATCCCCCTCTTTAAGAATTTTACATCCAGAGAATTGCCTTCAATATGTCTCCCTGCTAGCCATCCAAAGCCACAATAGTGATTTCAAAGCCTCTCCTCTATGCCACTCTTCATCTAGCAGATTTCCGAGTTATGCCTGTTGGTCTATCTCTCTGAGCTCATTTTGGAATGAGGATATCTTCTGCTCAATCAAGCCAAAAGTCTATTTGTTTCAGGTCTTCAATGGCTTCTTGAGGACTTGTAACTTCTTCTCCAGTGGCAATCCAGTGAGTTGTAACCATTCCCATTTGAATACAGTCATGAATCTAGGCTCTGCAAGCCAGCAATCAGTTGATCTAAAGGATGTAGTGCCCTAGGAGATATGCAATTGTTGGTCGAGCCTATTTAATTAAGCCCAACGGCCACGAGGTGTCGCCTAGGACGACAACCTTAGCTGCCACCCATAACCTATAAAAGCAGGTTTTGGGGGTTAGCTAATGACACACATCGAAAACAGAAAACCTCACACTCTCCTCCCCTCCTCTCATGATTGCCCTACCAACTGTTGCATTTCGGGTTTAGGACGTGGACACTCTAAGGTGACTCTGGTAGCCGCCTAGCATCACTACGGTTCCCGACAGTTGTTTTCGCATTTCAGGTCAGTCCTATTTGTCTAACAATGGTATCAGTCCCTAGACTGATCGGATTAGTCCCATTTAATGTGGTTAATGATATGAGTAGTAAGCATGCTTGTTTTGAGAACATGACCATATGATTAGTTGTTTAATTTTTGTAATTATGCAACTAGAAGCATGCTCCTGTCATTATGATGTCCTGAATCAACTGAAAGATTGAAATTTTAGTCGAGGTAATTCATGAATGTTCTGTTTCATGGACTTAGGGTTCCCAGAATAATTATCAATAAGGGCTATTAATCAAGAGACCCGTTTTTTTATGACTGATGATGTGTTCATCCCGAACTGCTCAAAATTATGCATGACTCATGGGTCTAGAATATTAGGCATGATTATGCTTAACGTGTTTTAATCCCTAAAAGCATGTTCCTTAAATCAAACTCGTGAATGCAATGTTTGTATAGTACTGTGTGTGCGCATAAAACCCAACCCAGATTACCTTTGCAAGTATGTTGTTTGATTAAATCAAGATGGTTGTCAAACGCCTAACCACTGAGATCCAAAAACCCTAATCTCTCTCACATTAAAACCCAAATCGAGTCTCGAAAATAAAATAAAAAAAAAGAAGGAAGAAAAGGGGTAGAAGAGACTAAGATCAAGACCTAACCCATCAGAAAACACCATGAGGGGTGGTGCGTGTGTCACGCACCTTCGACAAAGGGTTTTTCATGCTTCCCTCTTGCTCGTCTGCCATCCACACACGACGATCCACGCAACCATAGAAAGAAAACCATAAAATTGCCATCTTTGGAAGCGCATGCATCCACGCGCCGCTGCCGCAGTGGCGCGTTGGGCACGTGGGTCACTTCCCCAAACTTGGTTTCAGCCGATGTACACGGCGGTGATCTCGGTTCTCATCAGGTTGGCGTACATTGAAGGCTGAGAGCATTTTTGTGTGTGGGTGGTGGTTTTAATTTCATCATATGGGTCGTTCTGGTATCTCAAAACCGGAAGCAGTGAAGTCGATCATGGGGGAAAAAGGAGCTCAATGCTCCACTCTTTCATGGCCATGGTGATGCGAAATCCATAGAGAGAGAGGAGTTCCCTTTTCAGGGTCAAGAGGAGGAGAGAGAACAAAGGGGCAGAAGGGATAGAAAGGAGAGAATGTGTAGAGGGTGACTGAATTTGGGTTAGGTTTAAGTGAATGAGTCTCACTTATTTAGACCAAGGTTTTGTTTTAAATGGGTTGTGCCGATTCAATTTTTGTAATTCTTTGATCTCTATTTTGGGCCCAATTTTTTTAAATCAGGTCAATTTTCTTTTCGGTCAATTTAAGTCCATTTAATCTGATTCTTGTTTTGGGCTAATATGTAATTGTTTTCATAACTGTATAAGTTAGTCTTATATGCTAAAAGTAATTATGAGTTTATTTCATATGTTTGTATCATTATTATTGATTATTTCGTATTATTGTTTATGTAATGATAATATGAATCTTAGTGGTATGATATATAGTTGTGTGTTATATGTCGATAAAATAGAAATTTATTTTCGTAACATGTTCTATGAATTAGTTTTATATAACATAAGCTCATGTAAATATATTTTGCATAATTAAAAGTGAATATCTTTGTGATAGTCACTAAATTAAAATATTAATTAATTAGTTTAACAAACGTTTAAGGAAATTTTATGAAGTTAAGTTAATAATTAAATTAAAGAAGCTCCAAAATTCATATTTACATGTGATGATTATGAGCTTAGAAAAAATTTTGAACGTATGGAGTTTTCTTGATAATTTAATTACTAAAACGATATGTCTAACAAATAAAATATACTTTCAGCAATGACAGCTAAAAACGTGATAGGTTGTATGCACTTTAATGATAAACTGGGTGACATGAACTACGAAGTTTGGCATCTGAAGGTCCGGTTTGCCTTAAACGATGGCGACATGCTGGGCCTCTTGACTTCCTCTATGCCTGCTTCGGCAGAAAAGGATGAAAAAGGCAGAGATATAACTGCTACTGAGCAGCACTAAGAGAACCTAAACGCGTACCAATTATGGTTCAAACGTGTACCAATTATGGTTCAAACGTGATCGTTCTGCATGCTACACAATGCAGTCTTGCATGCAAGATGATCTCCTGGGTGAGTTTGAACACTTCCCCACTGCTAAGGACATGTGAGCGCAGCTTAAGATTGGGTTTGGGCAGACATCTGCTATGAGGTTGCGTACCTTGCAGCTAAAATGGATGCAGTATACTATTGACTTTAGTCGTGGTATTTTTGAACACTTTCGAACCATGAGTACTATGGTTCAAGATCTAAAAGCTGCAGAGCAAGAAGTTTCTAAGGAAGAACCGGTCCTGAATGTGATTAGGGTTTTTCCCAATGACAATGAACACATCAAGACCTTCGAGGAAATCTCCAAACACCTCAAAATGGAGGAAGAGCGTATAACGATATATGCGCCTCCTAGTGTGGCATTTGTTGCCAAAGGATCGAGGCCTAGGGGCAGGAAGCCTTGTCATGTTAAGAAACCCAAGAAGGGTCCCCATCCTCCTCAGAATTCCCTCTCCAATGGTGGTACTGCCAAGAAGCATAAGGCTAATGGCAATTGAGCTAAGAATGTGGCACGTGTGAAATGCTATAACTGTGTAAAGAAGGGTCATTTCACTCGGGATTGTCCTAGGCCAGTCAAGGTACCTTTTTCCACTAAAACTTCTGAATTATATGTTTGTTACCATGCATTCGTTGCTAACTCTCTTTCTTAATAAATTGTAGACACGAGGGCAACAAAGCACATAGTTCAGGATAAGGCTGGATTCGTGGAGTTTCATCGTTACCTGGTGGGTTCACGGACTATCATACTGGGGAACGACAGCAAAGAAGATGTCCTTGGAGTAGGAACATACCAGCTCAAACTCTGTGGAGGAAACAAGCTGCTTCTTCATGATGCCCTCTATGCACTTGGGGTGCGATGCTCAACTTCTTATCTTTCTTTAATAAGAATAGGTTTTACTTTTGGATTTCGTCCAGATGGTTTAGATTTGTTCTATCATGACAATTTGTTTAGCCAAGCGACTTTGAAAGGAGATTTCACTATTTTGGATTTGGATGATTCCTATGATAATATATCCTCTACTTTTGTTTCATACTTTGACTCCAATTCTGAATCTATTAAGTGGCATGCTAGACTTTCAGTTGCCTAGGTGTGAGTCACTAGGGTTAGGTTGCCTAGGTGTGAGTCATGTCTAGCTGGTAAGACAACAATGAAGTCTTTCGGTAAGGCCTCGAGAGCATCTTGTCCCTTAGAATTAACCCACTCAAACATATGCGGACCCATGAACATTAAAGCACGACATGGGGCTATCTATTTCATCACTCTCAAAGATGATGATTCATGATATGGGTATGTGTACCTACTATCTCATCGCTACGAGGCACTCGATGCATTCAAACGTTTCGTAGTAGAAGTAGAGACTTAATTGGAACGTAGGGTTAAGATCTTTCAAACTGATCAAGGTCTTGAATACCTCTCTGATATGTTCAAGGCGTTTTGTGGGGAAAAAGGTATACAAAGATAACTAATGATTCCACACACCCCACAGTAAAACAATGTTGCAGAACGTAAGAATCATACATTGCTTAACATTGTCCGTTCAATGATGGTGCATGCTAACCTCCCAATCAATTTCTAGGGGGATGCATTGCTTATGTCAACCTATATCCTTAATCGTATACCAAGCAAGAGTGTACCTGCCACACCATATAAGTTATGGTTTGATAAGAAGCCATCCTTGGACCATTTACGCCCATGGGGGTCAGCTGGCTATGTGCATAACCCGACCCATAAACATGGAAACTTGGTCCAAGAGTCACCAAAATGGTATTCATTAGATATCCCGCACAATCTAAAGGATATGTGATGTATGGGGAATACCCTAATGGTGGCATGGCAGAGATAGATTCCCACAATGTCGATTTTTTCAAGGATGAGTTCCTAACAATTGGTGAAGTCAAAAAGGATGGCAAATTGTTTGACTTACTGTAAGACATCCAACCATTTTTTGGTAAGGGGGAGAATTTGGACTCTAACCAAGTCACCGAAGATGGTATGTCTTCCCTATCCGAAAGGAATGGGGGAGACTTGTCTACTCAGAAGATTGAGATTCTTCCTCAATCTCCTATACATGAGGGAAGTCAACATGTGAGTAAGGTATGTCCTCAATCTTCTATTTTCGAACATGCAGTTAGTCCACATGTTTAGGACCCACGCCCCAAAGGAATAGTGGGAGCGACTCTCCAAATACTCAGGTTCCCACGCCTCTTAGAGAAAGGGGGAGGGATGCCTCTCCTAGGTAGACAAATGACGTAGGTCCTAGGATCCGAAAGAGTGAGCGTGGAAGAATTCCTCGAAGATATTTCAAAATCGAAGGGGAAATATTCCTATGCACTTCTTTGGAAGTTGAGGAGCCTACCTCTTATCAAGAGGTGATTGACTCACCAAATCATAAAGAGTGGATGGACGCCATGAGGGATGAGATGGATTCGATGACGAGAAATGAGGTTTGGGAACTTATTAATCTTCCACCCCAGCATAAGTATATTGAAAACAAGTAGGCTTTCAAGATAAAACATCGAGCAGATGGTTCGATTGATAAGTTCAAAGCCCGTTTAGTGGCGAAAGGGTTTACACAAATTAATGGTGTAGACTATGAAGAGACATTTTCTCATGTAGTGAGATTTGTCTCTATTCCTTAACTCCTAGCTATAGTTGCCCATTTAGACTTAGAGTTGTTCCAAATGGACATAAAGACTGTTTTCCTCAACGTTAGCCTTGAGGAAGAGATCTATATGGATCAACCCATTCGAATTGTATCAAAGGGATAAGAAGACAAGGTGTGTCATCTTAAAATGTCCATATACGGTCTTAAGCAATCTTCTAGATCTTGGTACTTAAGATTCCATGAAGCTATAACTTCGTTCGGCTTATTCATGGTTTCAGAAGACCACTATGTGTATGTCAAAATATCAACCGAGGGGATTATATTTCTTACCCTATACATTGATGAGATATTACTGGCGGGGAACAACTTGGAGATGATCAAAGCCACTAAGAAATGACTATCCTCCGTCTTTGAGATTAAGAAAATGGGTGAAGCCAGGTATGTCCTAGGTGTGAAAATAATCAGAAATCATCCTAAGAAACTTTTAGGTATGAGCCAGGATGCATATATCAAGAAAATCTTAGAACAATTCCGTATGCATTATTCCAAACCCGTAGACACTCTAATTGAGGAGGGTTTAACCTTGAGGCTCGACCAATGCCTAAAAACAAACAAAGAGAAGGAGGCAATGAGCAATGTCCCTTATGCTAGTGTTGAAGGAAACTTAATGTACGCAATGTTATGTACAAGATCTGACATTTTCTTTGCAGTTGGTTTGGTAAGTTGTTACCAAAGCATCCCGGGACTTCCTCATTGGCAAGTTGTAAGAGAATCATGCGCTACCTTCGTGGTACAACCAACTTGGTCCTATACTATCAAGGCAGGGACCTTAAGTTGAGAGGATATTCAGATGCCAATTGGGGTGGTGACCCAGATGAGTCCAGGTCAACCTCAGGTTATGTATTCACCTTGGGTGGGGGAGCCATATCATAGTGCAGTAAGAAGTAAAACTGCATAGCTCTGTAGATCGTGGAGGCAGAGTATGTCGCATGTAGCCTAGCCACGCAGGAGGCAATGTGGCTTAGGAGTTTCTTCCAAGATCTTAATCTCACTTCTAGAGTTGATGATCTCGTAGAGATGTTATGTGACAACACAACCGCCATCCAGTTCGCTAGAGATTCAAAGTTCTATCGGAAGACCAAGCACATCAAGAGGCATTATCACTTTGTGCAAGACACCATAAAGACAAAGGAGGTTGCCATCAAGTATATATCCACTAATAATGTGATCACTGATCTATTAACTAAGCTGATTCCTAAAGATACTTGTAAAGCACATTCGTTGAGTCTAGAACTTCGTAGAGTTTAGCTTGGATGAAATCTTCTTATGTATGACAGATATGTTCTTCTTGTAATGAGCATTTATAAAATAAAGATTGAAGGTTCTTTTTCTAAATGCTTTGTGATTTATTTGTTAAAAATGTTGAAATGTCACAGGCTTTTTATTGTCCTAGTCACACATTCAATCACCCTAACGCTTGAGTAGCAGGCAAGATGAGATTGAATCATATTGGCATTAGGTGTGTAATATTGATTATTAATACCGGAAGTATATGAGTGTGATAAAATACAGTCGCCTTAGTAAGTCTAAGCTGAGACTCGAGGGAGTCGAATATAAGATATGATTTCATATTGAAGCCTTAAAAGCCGAATCTTGAGTGTCAAGATTGACATTTAGTGTGTTGAACTTGTGGCTCAGGTTAGGTTTTTTGGGTGCAATTCTAAACTGACGATTCGTATGACATATAGAGTGACGAGCCTAGCTAAGTGGAAGTTATGTCATGACATACATATGATATTGTGCATGCTTAAAAGACGACCCATACACGGGGTGACAATTGGCCTCCCTATCTCTTGCCACTATGTGACCCTATAGACGTTGACTCTTTGACTTAAAACTATGGTATGAAGTCGAAGCTTGATGTTGCTACTTTAATGTGTCTCTCAAGGGCCACGATGTATATGGTTCTACGAGAGCATATTAGGAAAGCAATTAAGCTAAGATGTAACAACATGCGTTTTTAAGAAAAAATCTATCCATCATCACCAATATCAGCCCGGGCGATTACATTAATTTTATAATCATATGATATATAATGTTATAAGGAATTGGAGATGCCACTGGTAATGATTAGGATGATTTGGGGTATCGTATTTCGTAAAAGTGTCATGTTAGTTAGATAGTAGCTTAATATAGCATTACTTATTATTTTTCAATCGCACGTCATATTCCTGGTATGAAGCATGGTGAGTTGTGATTCGTGGAGAGCGTGTGTTTTGCGGCTTTCGTGGCTGAGTGGGAGCTGTTGGCCATGCATATTTAATTAGGCCCAACGGCCACGAGGTATCACCTAGGGCGACAACCCTAGCTGCCCCACATAACCTATAAAGGGAGGTTTTGGGGGTTAGCTAATGACACACGTGGAAAACAGAAAATCTCACACTCTCCTCCCATCCGCTCACGACTGCCCTACCATCACTGTCGGGTTTCGGGTTTAGGATGGGGACACCCTAAGGCGACTCTGGTAACTGCCTAGCATCAATACGGATGTGGACGATTTTCGACAATTGTTTCCGCATTTCAAGTTAGTCCTATTTGTCTAATAGCGATGATGACAACATGATGGGATGATGGCTAGATAAGACTCTCTCTTTGCAGACTGCACGCATGTTAGGCAAGCCTCTAGAATCTCTTTGTGCACCAAAATCCTGTCTGTTCTGCTGGGTGCATTTTTTCTTATCCAAGTATACTATAGGTTGATATCCATGTCAATGAGCTGTAGGTTTGTAATGAGCTCTCCTAGCTCCCTCATATTTCTTGTGTATACCTACGTGATTAATTTGCTACAAATTTCTTTCATAATTTATTTTGGTTATTCTACAGTCACAAAATTTTTAATTCAAAAAATATAATAATTAACGGACTTCTCATTTTAACATCATGAATCCATAAATAGATCATATCTACAATTAGTAAAGTTGAAATGACGAATAAATAAAGCCAATATCTTCCCTTAGTAACTAAATAATGTATTATAATTTACATATTTGATTTGCATTCATGGATATGAGAGTTGTTCTATCTCTCCCTACTAAGGAAGATTTATGATGAATTTCAATTTTTTGATTGAACATTGTCTGCTTTTGAGTTGCCTACATTTTTTATTTTATTCAGTTTCTTATCTACAGCAATCTATAGCAAACAAGATAATTATAAAAATTTATAAAAATTTATAGGAATCTATAGAAGGATTTAAAAATATTTGTAAAAATTCATAGAAAATATGATATACACTTGATATTTATAGGAGTTGATCCAAACTAAGAGCGTATAGAAATGTAAAGACTGAGAATATACTTTAGAAAGTTTCCACAGGAATATAAACTTAAGTTTACCGCAAGGAGGATACCATATTTCCAATGGAAAATTGTGACCAAGTTGATAAGTGCAGTTGCACTTATAAACCAGCTCCCAGAGCTAATTGTGTGAGTGAATTTGCTAATTTACTTGTGGTACTGTTAGAAAACTTTCAAATATTTCGAACAACAATTTGAAAAATTGAAAATGGTCGCTTTGTAACCTGTTAGATTTTAATGGTGAAAATATAATCATTAAGCTATCATGTATCATTTTTGTTGTAAATTATGACATGGTTAGGGATCCTCAAATGGAGAGTATAATTCTGAATGTCACCCACCTCACCCTACGCAGACTCCTCGAAATAGCTTCTTAAAGTTCAGTAGCAACATATGCAGGCTCTCCATTGCGCCTACCTGAGTTTTTGGTTCCTTGATGGCTGGTAATTAAGGTCAAATTAGTGAAAATAAGTTTTT
>JACYFF010031957.1:17900503-17962980 GCA_017589665.1 Selenicereus undatus
ATATATATATATATATATATATATATATATATATATATATATATATGCATGCGTACACACATATCTATTGGATTAATTGTGTCCCAAATTTCATGTGATTCTTTTATATAAGTTTTTGCCATTTTGAAAGATGATAGGTTCCTTTTTTATAAGACATTATTGGGCTGATTTTATACATGGTTAATTTATGGTGACTGTTATTCGTCATACTCTTTAAAGAGTTATCAATACAACATCTTATGAACTGGGCATTTTTGTGCTGCAGTTTTGGGTGGCTGGTGTTAGGGATGGAAATGAGACGAGTTGGGGACAGGGGGCATATTCCCCGTCCCCATCCCCGCTAAGATACCATCTCCCGTCTCCGCCCTGTTCCCCATTGCATGCAAAAAAATTTCTCCCCCATCCCCGTCCCCAGTAGGGATCTTATCCCCAATGGGGATTTTTATCTGCCATTTTTCTCCTCCTTTGTGATAGTTATATTATAAGTCTTGGATGAAAGTCCAACTTATCATCCCTAACCCCTAGCTCCAATTAATTGTAGAATAAGCTTTTGTATGCTCCATGCAACATAAGTCTAACAAATTTCATTGAAGTTTAATCTAACCTAAATTAAAGTTTAACAAGTCCATACAACATAATTCTAACAATGCACAAATTACACAAAATAAGTCCATACAATCTAGGGTTTTTTCAACTTAATTTCTCAATATAACTTTAGTATTATGTTCACAAATAAATAACTCATATATAATTTTAAATAAATATGTTGTGACGGTGATGAGGATTTTTCACCAATTGGGGATGGGAAAATGAGGATATTTGCCTGATCGGGAAAGCGGGGACATGGACGAGGTAAATTTTCACCCCGTCCCCGTCCCCTTCTCTGCTCGGAGATTTATTTATGTTCCTATCCCCGTCTCCATCCCCATTCGCGACAGGGATTTTTCTACAGTGGGGGGCGGGGATTCCCCACCCCACTACCATCCCTAGCTGGTGTGACATTCATTGGTGTCTCTCAGCACCACCCTTTGTGGCCATTTGTGAGGCATTATGGAGTTGATCTTTGTCTCTTCTAGTGCACATTTTTAGAGTCAAGTGGGAATAATTTGTCTGAGAGTTTTATTTTCTTTGATCTTGATGTTGGTTTAACATCCGTACTCTATTTTGTTTTCATCTGATTAGGCTTACCATTGTTGAAATTGTTTTTGTACTCACTCTTATCATAGTGGATTTTGTACTGTCTTTCCACCCGTGATTTTCTCCCGAATTAGCTTTCCGTGTCAATCTCTTGTACCCATTGTTGTCTTGTTAATCGAATTACCCATGTCTTTCATGCTTATGCATACACTACACTCCGATTTACTATAATATCTTTTCGTAACGATACCTGACATAATGGTGCTTCTTACTAATTAATGATGTACTAAACAAGCCTCTAAAGTGATCCTTCTTGAGGTTTCAAGTATTAACTAATATGATTTTATGATCACTAAAATCACAGCATTGTGTTGATAAAACATGACTCCAACTTGTGTGTGAAGAATGAAAAGTGATTGACCTACTTTGCCTTCTTTCATTGCTATTAGGATAGTCTCTCTCTTTGGTGCGATGAAACAATTAGTGAGAGCAAGATATAGAGGTAGGGAGAGGGAGAGAGAGAATTTGCGTAAGAGTAATAGAGAGAGTGATTATTATCTATTCTTTCAGTCTGCCAAAAGAGAGTGTGTGTATGCTGACAGTATTAAAAGATGAGCAAATTGGTAAAATTAAAACTTAGGATATAGATGTATTAATTAATGTAAACCTCAGATGAGTCAGTACAAAATACCCCTAAAAACACCTTACAAGACTAGGATATAAGTTCCACCAGCTATGCTAAACTCAAGAATCTTAATCAGACATCATAATGTATGAACACCCCTGAAGCTCCTTCGCACATGTTTAAGACAAAAGTACCCCACTAAAATCCTGTCTTTGCCGAAGGACAATATACAGACACCCGAGACTCCAAAACATCATCTGACATATACCCTTTTAATTTCCAAGGACTAGAAATAAACTTCCCTACTTGTTTGTAGCTTAGCCTGATTGAAGAATGCCATTTTCCAGAAAAAGGACCTTTAACTAAGATAGCAAATATAGGTTGTCAGTGCGGGTATCAATTAGCTTAATTGATAAAGTCTTTTAAAGCTATTTACCAGAAATTTGGGTTCAAATCCCTTCTACATTAACATTTGTGTTATAACGGATGCGAGAAAGTATGAACAAACTGACAATTACACGCAGATTTAACGTGGTTCACTAACAATGTGTTAGCTACGTCCACAGGTAGAAGAGAGGAATAGTTTTATTGATGTTGAAGGAATACAGAAAATACGCATTACATATATTGGGTTTAGGTTTTAGGGTTAATCCTAGCCCATACATCACATACGTCATCAGTTTAAGGGGCGTTGCCCCTGAACCCCCAAACCAGGGCGCGTCGCCCCTAGACCCCGACTCACCGACCGGTCAGTAAGACCACCGTGCTAGGTCTGCAAAAGGGGCTACAGAAAACAGATTCAAGGCATTCTAACAATTTGCTTGCCCCTAAGAAAGGCTACCTAGCACAAACGTCCTACTAACATGGTTATAACTTATAACTACCTTCTTTATTAAGAAGTTGACATAATGAGTAGGACGCTGTTGGTTTTGGCTGTAGATAATTCGTCTTGTCTAGTTGCAGTTTCCTAATAGATGATGCTCATCATAGTACAATGGCCTTCGGCCATGGTTGTTGAAAACTGCATGCCCTACGTATACATAATAGCTGTAAACATGACAAGTTCTTCTGATTATCTAGGATAGTAATGTAAAGAAAAGGGTGTAGGGGCAAGGAGGGGCACTATGTGCTTGCTGCTCGAGTAATCACGGTTTTGAGAGATGTACATATATGCAACTTTATTCTTACATGGAAAGGTTCATTTATGATATACATATGTAAGTATATGCACTTTCTTTAGCAATATTCTGGGCATTTAGATAACATCTTACTCTTGATTTTTCTAAGGTTAGTCAAACTAGACAAGATTCAAAGCAGGAGGACAGGTCATGTATCTTGGTTGACAAGATTCAAAGCAGAAGGATAGGTTAGTCAAAGTCACTCGCTCTCTCAATAAGAACTCACTCTCTCTAATTGACCCAACCGAAAATCAAAATGACAAGAGAGGTTGAATGCTTGGGAAGATCACACACCCACAAGGACTGTCTATAAGAACTCACTCTCTCTAATTGACCCTACCTCTCAAGACTTCAGCTTGGATGTTCTTCTGCATAACCCCCAGTCACCACAAGGACTCGGTGTTTCTTCTTTTGTTCCCCCCCCCCCCCCCCAAAAAAAACAAGTTAAAGAAAGTACATGACGACTTTGTCATTTATGAGGACTATTAGAGTGTGTGGTATAAACACATATTTGGTTGCAATGCTTGTCTTTAGTTGCAGGTTGGACCTTGTTTACCAATTACCGGAAAACAGAGGTGCTTGATGTAGTCCTTCTCCTGTTATCTTCATTTCTTGCCCAAATAAGCATGAAGTTTAGATCTTCCCTTTACATTGAAGGACATACTTCACAATGCATGCAGGTTAAGACAGTGAGAATCTATCATGAGATTTGTGATCATATCATAAATCTCAGTTCGAAGGCATATTCTTTACTAAAATATGATGTGCATGATCGCTACATTAAGTGTTATTTAAATCAGCAACCACACAACACCACAAGAAATCCCTTCTTCTAATAATAGCAATCTAATCAATTGCTAATCCTTGACTTCTAGTTTGCTAGAGTACTGTGAAATGGGGAAAACTGAATATATATCGGATTTTAAAATGGAGGGGAAACCAAATTCGTCAGGCCAACCAGCTGCCTTGATGACCTTACCCTTTTGGTTAAGTAGTTATGTTGTTTCAGTCTGGTTAGCCAATACAATGTTAGAGCAAGCTAACCATTATCAGATCTTGTTCCTTGCCCTTGAAACCCTTGTAGGGGTAAGACTATCTATATCGAGATCTCTCTAGACCCCATGACCCGCATTGGGAGTTTTCATTGTTGATCATCTTCTTCCCTGCCCCAGACTTTTGCATAGAATTATTTGAAGGGAAGACCTTGGAGGACAGTAGAGGGGTAATTAATGCACACATCTGGTAGTGTTTCCGCTTAACGGAAACATTATAGTTACGAATAGTTGGTTTTCTTTTCATTAGGAGCTAGAGATTCTTGCTGATTCTTTTGGGATATTGTTATGCTTCCAATCTTAAAAAGAGAAAAACATCAGTTTATATCGAATCAAGTTAAATGTAAAAAACATCAACTTACATGAATAGTAATCTGTAGATGCTAAGTCAAATCCCTGTAATTTTATGATGCGTTACTGTCCATCTCAGATATCTCAGCAAGCTTCTGAAGGTTCAATTTGACAAAAGTATCAGCAAACACCTTGGTCTCCTCAGAGGTATTACCCACAGGTATATCCACACTATAAGATTCAACCACAATGGTATAAACCCTTCCTTTGCTCTCCCTCATCTCATTAACTGATGTAACCGAGCAGTAGTTCATCAGGCGGTGCTCCCCTCCGAGTACTTTGAAGCTCAATACGCGTCTCTCATCATCGAGCATCTCTAGCCTCTCGATGCTGGTCTCTGCAGGTAAGCCCGAGATGACTGTGACTTCCCTGATCGAACCAACTACCACAAGGTTATCATGTCTTGTCTTCATTTTGCAGCTCTTAATGAAGTGCTTGTAGGCTTGAGGCTTGTCAAAGGCTCTTACATAACCCCATACGATGTCTGGGGGTGCGGTTATGCGTTGGATCACCAAGGATGTGCATTTGCTTGGACACGGGCTTTCTCTGACTTTGTGGTATTTGCTGATGACTTGTTCTAGTTTTTTGTACTCATCTGGGGTGAGTTTCTCCATCGATGAATTTAAGCAGCTATAGAATAAGAAAAACTTGGAATTGGATTTGGATGGAATTAAGAAGAAAAACTTGGATTCGGATTCAGGGGATAAGGCTGCTACGTCTTATCCCCACAATATGTGTAGATTGATGTTAGCTTGGAATTTGGATTTGGATGGAAAAGGAAGAATTGGGAGTGTTGAAAGAGAGGATGAAGAAGAATTGAAGATGAAGGAATGATGGTGGGGAGAGCAGAAAAGAGGGAGAAAGAGAGAATGCAGCTCTTCATGTGAGAAAAGGGCTTTTAGATTATTTTATGGAGAGTTTTTTTTTATTTATTTTATGTTTTTGTAGATTTGGGGAGTTAGCGAGATTGAATGCTTTAGTGTTGAGTAATCGTTTGGGGGGATATAGATGTGATTTTTTTTTCATACTGAATAAGTTTAATGATGTTGGATTAGCAAATATATTGCAAACAAGGCCTATATTGGTTATTAATTGCTTAATTCTTAGAGGAGAAATTAGTGGTTGCTTAAAAAATGACAAGCTTTGTTAAGCCAAGCTTGTAGTGTTGTCTTCTGATATGAGGGTTAATCCTTTTTTTATTTAATGAAGTAAGTTTAACTTAGAATCTCTCCCTCAAAACCGAACCAGAAAAAAAGGAAGTACAATGACAAAAAAATAAAATAAAATGACAAAAAAAAAGAGTAATTCGCACTCAAAATACATACGTAAGGGCCAACATGTTGAGGCTGATTTTGAACCGTAGAAATTGACCTAGCCGAAGCTACATAGCCATTCCTTTCTAGAGAATTCCTTAATTGCTGATTTTGTTAATCATCTTCATGTTACAATTTTTTGTAACTTAAGACTCATATATAATACCGAATATGGTATCATTCCAAGTGTTAGATTTGGTTAATTATTTTCACAGAAGTTTATGGGCTTTAGCCTCAAATTTTGTGGGTATGATAGACTATTCCATAGATCTAATGTTAGTACATTAGAAGGAAATGAAAAAGTTTAAGAAATATAGATAATTTATCTCTTTGTGTTTGATTGGAGACTAAAGTTGCCTTTCAACCTACTTAATATGATATGTTGTGATTTGCTGAAGTAATAAAACTCGGATATATTCAAAAATAGGCTGAGAATATTAATCGTATATCTAATTTTAAAATAAATAAAAAAATCATAAATTGTGAAGGCAAACTAATCGAATTTCGAACATAGATCTTTAGTTAACAATTTAGGCTTGGTAGCAATGTCGTATCAAGTTCATTAAACCTGAATGTAGATAGTTACTTAGATGAAGTATTAACTATACGGTCTAGTTAGGATTTTGACTGTTAAAATTAACAAAGATTAGGATTATTCTAAACACTTGTCATTAAACTTCGGGAACATTAATAGATCCTAAATTCTTAATTTCTTATTCACCAAGAATTTATATTAGAATCAGAACAATTTTATACATGTTTCCAAATTTGAAAATCTGCTTAAATGTGATTGAAATTGTTTGACGCGATTTGGAGTAATAAAAAAGATGCATGCCCCAATCATACTTCCTACAGGCTCTACCATAAGGAACATTTTTTTCTTCCGGACAAGTAGATAGGTTATGATTAATAAGATAAGACTTCATGGCCGCAGATATGTAAAGCAAGAACTAATTTTTTTTGGGGTGGGGGGCAGCAGGAGGAACGAATGGATTGATGTATCATGCATTCATAAGGAATGGAGCGTATAAATGTATGTTAGAGGAAGAAAGTTAGTTAGCTAATTCTTGCCATGTCAGCATCATCTTGTTAGAGTTTGTTAGAGTTTGTTAGCCTTCCTCTTACACAGAGAGATATATAAAATGCCTCTGTGTTTTGATTGTAAATATGTATTCTGGAATGCACAATGCATACAGCAAAGAATTCTCCCCTTCCTGATTCTTTCATTCTCTCTCTTTCATCTTCTTCACAGGTTCAAGACTTATCTGTTAACATGGTATCAGAGCATTGGAGATTCTGAGTTCACTGTTCTTGCAAATTATTCTTTCAAATCACTCTTTTCTCTTCTCACAAAGATTCATTCAATTCTTGTTACAAAATCTCAGAGATTCGATTCTGTGGTGATTCATTTGGTACTTGTTTCACAGACCTCTTAATCCATCGATTCTTGATATTAGATCTTGATCTTAATCCATTGATTTCCATGGCAACCCCAAATACAGAAATTTCAGCTGAAGATCTTGCTGAGGCTTATCTCTTACATCCTTCAGATCATCCCGGTCTGCTGCTTATTTCCACTCCTTTTAATGGGAATGGATTTGGATCTTGGAAACGAGCAATGACAATTGCTCTTTCTACCAAAGGCAAACTCTATTTTGTTGACGGCAGTCTTGCTAGACCTCAGGCTACTTCATCAGAACTGAAGAAATGGACAAGATGCAACGATATGGTAATGTCCTGGATTTTAAATGTCTTGACCAAGAACATTGCTGATAGTGTCATATATGCTAAGACTGCTAGACAAATCTGGATTGAATTAGAGGAAAGATTTGGTCAAGTAAATGGTGCTAAGTTGTATCAGGTGAAGAAAGAATTATGCAATGTTAATCAAGGAACAGATGATATAACATCATACTTCACCAAATTGAAGAGTCTATGGGATGAATTAGATGACCTTGATGAGATACCACTATGCACTTGCTCTTCTGCTGATAAGTTGCATAAAAGGGAACAAAATCAGAAACTGTTGCAGTTTTTAATGGGGTTAAATGATGACTATAAAGCTGTTAGAGGTAACATTTTAATGATGAACCCTCTACCAACTATTGGTCAAGTTTATTCTATGCTGGTTCAAGAAGAAAAGCAAAGGGAAATCAGATCCATTGGACAAATTTTTGGTGATTCTGCTTCTCTGGCAGTTGAAGTGCATAAACCAAATCATGTGTACAAGGGCAGAATGGACAGAGTTGAGGCTGCAAAGAAATCCAACCTATTCTGCAACTACTGCAAGAAACCTGGGCATTCTGTTGATAAGTGCTACAGATTGCATGGTTTTCCCCCAAATTTCAAATTCAAAAATCCTAGAAGAACAGCTGCTTTGGTGCAAGCTGGTGATCAAGAGAATGGACTTGCAGTCCAAGAACATGTTTCCTCTGGAACCCAAAGCACTGTTACAGTCCCTGGACTAACACAAGAGCAATCATCTCAACTCATTGCTTTGCTTCAGAATGTTCAAGCCAACAAGACTGGACACAACACATTCTATCAAGGTTCTGGCTATTCTGCACTTTCAACAGCTGCAGGTATTAGCACCACTGACCACAAACAAAATTTATGTCTATTATCATCAGTAACTGACTGGAAGAACATATGGATTGTTGACACTGGAGCTAGTGATCACATGTGTCATAATAGAGATTTTTTCACTGATATCACTATCCTTTCCAAGCCTATTGTTGTTACTTTGCCTGATGGCAAGAATGTTCCAGTAACTCATTCGGGAACCATCACTTTCAGCAGCACTTTATCATTACATGGAGTTCTTTACATACCCAGTTTTAAATACAATCTATTGTCAGTGAGTAAGCTTTGCAGTCATGAGGGATGTTTTGTGGTTTTTACACCCAAATGCTGCCTTATGCAGGCCCCTTCAGTGAAGAAGCATCAGGTTCTTGGTGAACATTTTGGTGGTCTTTACTTGCTGCATCCAAGTCCTACAGTCAATGAAATTGGTGCTGACACTAGTTGCTGTCCCAAGAATATCTCTCAAAGGCATCAGACAACTGCATACAATGCAAGAAGCTCCTTGGATGATATCACTCTTTGGCATGCCAGATTAGGGCATTTACCTTTTAGCAAATTACTAAGTTTGGGTTTGTTTTCTACTCAATGTTCTGCTGATGTAACAAGACAATGCCTGGTTTGTTCTAAGGCCAGACAGCATAGGTTGCCATTTCCCCATAGTCAAATTCATTCTACACATTGTTTTGAGCTTATCCATATTGATTTATGGGGGCCATATCATGTTCAAACATACAATGGTTACAAATATTTTTTGACCATAGTTGATGATTACAGCAGAACTACTTGGACTCATCTTTTGACAGTCAAAAGCAATGCTTTGCCTCTTATTAGAGCATTTGTAGAGATGGCTTATACTCATTTCAATGCGAAGGTGCAGACCATCAGATCAGATAATGCACTTGAACTTGGTCTCAGCAAAGAAGCAACAGAGTACTTTATGACTAAAGGGATTCTTCACCAAACTAGTTGTGTGGGAACACCTCAGCAGAATGGGGTGGTTGAGAGAAAACACAAACATTTACTTGAGACTTCTAGAGCATTGTTGTTTCATTCAAATATGCCTATAAAGTATTGGGGTGAGTGTGTGTTGACAGCCACCTATCTTATCAACAGGTTTCCCTCTAAAGTCCTCAAGGGTCTGAGTCCCTTTCATCTATTATTTGGCAAGAAACCAACTTATGATCATCTCAAAGTATTTGGCAGCCTTTGTTATGCTTCCACCCTAAAGTCTGGCAGAGATAAGTTTCAGGTCAGGGCTGTTCCATGTGTTTTTCTAGGATATCCTTTTGGCAAAAAGGCTTACAAGGTCCTAAACCTTGAGACACACCAAGTATTCATCTCTAGAGATGTTGTCTTCCATGAGAAAACACTACCTTATCAACACATTTCAGCCACAAATGATTCTACAATTTTTCCCAATTTCAGTTCTCATGACTATTATGATCATGAGTCTCTTTTAGACACCAATACAGAACATTTCCAAAATATCCCTATTGATCTTGATTCCCATTTATCCCCTCCAGACAATCATGGCTCACAGCATACATCTTCTCAGCCTACCAGAAGGTCTAATAGACTCCACAAAACCCCTTCTTACCTTTCAGAGTATGTCTGCAGCAATGTATTGACAACTGATCACAGTTCTCCACATTCTTACTGTCCTAATACAATAACCTCTATGTGTTGTAATATCTCTACAGTTCGTCCAGAAACTTTGATGCTCCAGAATAATCCTTTACTCCAACACTTGGAGTCTTGTCAGGAACCTACTTCCTATACAGAAGCATCCACCAAACCTGAATGGCAGGAAGCCATGAAAAGGGAGTTTGAGGCTCTTCAAGCTAATAACACATGGGAATTGGTTCCACTACCTGCAGGCAAGAAGCCCATAAGTTGTAAATGGGTATACAAGGTTAAGTACAAGGCAGATGGGAGTATTGAAAGATGCAAGGCTAGGCTTGTTATAAGGGGTTTTACACAAAAGGAGGGCATTGATTACACAGAAACCTTCTCTCCCGTGGTCAAGATGACAACAATTAGGAGCCTTATTGCTACTGCAGTCAAAAGGCAATGGCCAATTTACCAAATGGATGTCAATAATGCCTTTTTACATGGAGATTTACATGAAGATATTTACATGAAACCTCCTCAGGGTCTAACAGTTGCTACTGAAAATACTGTTTGCAAACTGAGGAAGTCTTTATATGGGCTTAAACAAGCCTCCAGGCAATGGTATGCTAAACTTTCTGACACTTTGAAGGACATTGGATTTCAGCACTCCAAAAATGACTATTCCTTGTTCTGCAAACAACAAGGTCAGTCCATTGTTATCATGGCTGTCTATGTGGATGATATAGTTGTGACTGGCAATAACCCTGAGGAAATCAAAACTTTGAAAACCTTCCTTGACAGTAAGTTCAAGATTAAGGATTTGGGTGAGCTCAACTACTTTCTAGGCATAGAAGTCATTAAAGTCCCTAATGGCATGATCCTTACTCAAAGAAAGTTTGCATTAGATCTTTTGAAGGAGTTTCAGTGTGATGAGCTTTCAGCTGTTTCCTGTCCTTTGGGACCCATATCTAAAGAGCCTTCCAATGCAGAAAGCCTAGCTGATGCTACTAGTTACAGGAAACTAGTAGGCAAACTCAATTATCTCACAAATACTAGGCCAGATCTTGCATTTTCAGTTCAATACCTTAGTCAGTTTCTCCAAGCACCAACTGTCTCACATTGGAATGCAGCTTTACATGTTCTCAGATATATCAAAAAGGACCCAACTCAAGGCATATTTTTCAACAACAAAGCTGAATACAAGCTAGAGGCTTTTTGTGATGCTGATTGGGCTCAATGCCCTTGCACTCGAAGGTCAGTTAGTGGATACTTCATAATGATGGGAGGTAGTCCAATCTCATGGAAATCAAAGAAACAGCCCACTGTGGCTCTCTCCTCTGCTGAAGCTGAATACAGATCGATGAGGGCTGTGACTGCTGAATTATCTTGGTTAACAAGATTGCTTTCTGAACTTCAAGTCCCCTCCATCATACCTGTTCCTGTCAAGAGTGATAGTCAGGCAGCCATCTACATTGCTAAGAATCCCGTTTTTCACGAACGCACAAAACACATTGAATTAGACTGCCATTTTGTTCGTGAAAAACTCCATGAAGGCTTAATCTCTTTATCATACACCAAGACTACAGAACAACTTGCTGACCTCCTCACCAAACCACTTCCTCGCATGCAACATCATCATTTACTTTGCAAGTTGGGTGTGTCCTCTGTACACCCTCCAACTTGAGGGGGGGTGTTAGAGGAAGAAAGTTAGTTAGCTAATTCTTGCCATGTCAGCATCATCTTGTTAGAGTTTGTTAGAGTTTGTTAGCCTTCCTCTTACACAGAGAGATATATAAAATGCCTCTGTGTTTTGATTGTAAATATGTATTCTGGAATGCACAATGCATACAGCAAAGAATTCTCCCCTTCCTGATTCTTTCATTCTCTCTCTTTCATCTTCTTCACAGGTTCAAGACTTATCTGTTAACAATGTACATTTATAGAACAAAATTGATAATCCTGGGTGAAGTTGCCCTTCTCAATCACGTATATCCTTTTGGGGGGGGGGGAGTACTTGTTCAAAGATATGCTTAATCTATAGAAACCGATTGGAAAACTTATTTGAGACTAGTTCATGAAATTTCAATCTGTTAACACCATAATCTAGTATTAGAATATTTGCTCAAAACCATGATACTTACCTCGGTTTGGGGGGGGGGGAGAGGGGGGAAGGGTTAATTGGATAAACAAATTTTGTCTAGAAACAAGTCGCAAGCTTTATTGTGTACTTTATCAGTTTTGTGGTCCATCTAGACAATTTTTTGATTTTCGGAAATTGGTACTTGTCTTCTCTAAAAATTTTACTTTAGTGGCCAAATCATCTGCAGCAGCAATGTTCAATATACCTCATCAAGAACCTTTGGATAGATACCTTGGTTGCCCCATTTTCCAAGGGAAGGCTTCACCTACTTTGTTTTCAGATCTAGTTCGTAAGGTAGATAGGAAGTTATAGAATTGAAAAGCTGGCTCCATCTCCAAAGCAGGTAGAGTGATTCTAATTTAGTCCAATCTTAAGTCACACAATGCAATGTTTTAAATTGCCTAAATCTACGTCCAATAATCTCAATAGAATCAATCAAGATTTCTTTTGAAAAAAATCAAACACAGAAAAAGGTCTCCCTATGGTGTCCTGGGATAAAGTTTGTCTTCCAAAAAAGTTGGGTGGGCTTGGACTTTGCAAAATTGAGGCAGTCAATAAAGCATTCCTGTAAGTTCTCTTGGAAATAACTTACTGAGTTGAATAGTGTTTGGGTTAAAGTTATGGGTGCCAAATATCCTTTAGCTTCAAACTTCTTTACTTGTACCTATAAATCTAATGATTCTTGGGTTGGGAAGTGCTTACTTCAAAATCAAGAACTTTTTCATCAAGGAATTCATTAGAAAGTTGGGAATAAGCATTCTATCAAGTTTTGGTATGATAATTGGTGTGATGCTTCACTTGGAAGAGCTAACATGATGTCCCAAACATTGATGCTGTAGTAAGTGATTTCATTACTCTCATTAAGGAATGGAATTTTCCTTTGCTCAATTCTTTTTGCCAAATGATATATGCAATTTAATTAAGAGTCTTCCTATTCCCTCTCATGATATTGACGACCCCTTTTGTTGGGGTTTGTTAGGACGTGGTTCTTTTACCACTAAATCTGCAACATGTAAAGCACATGATATTCCCTTAGATATTCAAAATCTTAGGGAATTTGCTTGGATTTAGAAACTTGATATCATGCCTAAGCTAAAAAAATTTCTTCAGTAGATTTCTCACATGGCTTTAGCTACCCCATGCTAGCTTGCTTCGGAGGGGACTGAATTTAGACCCACCCTCTATTTCATTCCAAATTAGAATCTATAAACCATCTCTTCATCCAATGTTTCATAACCAAGGGTACTTGGGACTTGGCATATCCGCATAAATGGGTTGACTTGAATATTTCAAAACATGGAATTGTATCAATCTTTGATCTTTAAATTTTGCTAGAACCCAAACAAACCTTAACCAGGTTAACCGCATTATTTATCTTCTACAAAGTATCTGGAAAAGTTGTAATGTTGTGATTTCAAAAATAAAACTTATAATTCTATAGGAGCAATTATTCGAGCCAAAAAATATTGGACTGAATAAAGGGCTAGGAAAAGATTCAATTTAGATGCATAATCTTCATTTCACCATCATTCTCATTCAAGTCCTACACCCTCATCTTTCGTTAGCTGGGCCAAACCATCAAGAGCATTCATGAAAAACAACTTTGATGAATCCAAATATTCTTCTTTAACAACAGGAGGTTTCGTCGTAAGAGGTTAGGATGGAAGATTCCTTCAAGTGGGGACTACTAATCCTAGAGCAGCCTCAGTATCAGTAGCAGAAGCAACAATAGTGCGTAATGGTGTATGTGTAGTAGTTTAATCAAGGTATTGTTCACTTGTTGTTGAAGGAGATAATTAGGTGCTTATCAAAGCCTTAGGAATAGAAATCTAGATTCACTAGGAGATTCAAACTCTAGTTGAAGACACAAAATTTTACCTCGGCTCTTACTTCCAAGTATTTGTACAATACATTTTCAAAGAAGGGAATCAAGCAACATATTGGTTGGCTAAATTTGGCCTTTCTACGTATTAATTTATTTTGTGGTTCTCTATTCCTTGTGCTTCTTTTCTTTCTATCCTCATTGAGGATAGCATATGTATAACCCTTGAGAGAATGACTGCTTAATCATTGTAGTACTTATCATTTCAAAAAAAGAAAAATTGCTAATACCAACAATGTATAACGCAATTGATTTTAAGTGCCCTTCTCAAATAGGAGATGCATGATCAAATTCTATTGTCATCATTTCTGCTAGTTATAGGAGATTTAGGGGGGCACAACCAAGCTTAAGTCTAGGTACATATTGTGGGCCTAGCCCACCCTCGGCCAATACTTGTTGCACTACCCTGCATTGAAGTCTGATAGATTAGAAAACTTACCCAATAACACCTCCCATTATAGGTCCCGCTTTCGTAAGGCCTGGAGAGATCCAGATGTAGGCAACCTTACCTCTACCGGCATCCCTGCCTATAGAGAGACTAATTTCAAGAGATCCACAAAACAAGATTTTGTGAAAATATTTTATAGGAGAAGAATTTTGTGAAAATATTTTATGGAAAGAAACTAATGATAAGCAACAGGGAATAAACTAAGAAGTACGAATAAATCTGTTGGCAATAACTACATAAACATAAGTATTACACAGCAGAGGAAGGTACTTTACTTTAACAAACAGAGGTAGAAACACTGTCTCTTCCCAGATGCATGTATTACTTGCATTGAAACACAATATACGAAAAAACCACAACCAAACCTACCGTACTGAAACCGAGAGATAACTACGAGACTCACAACCAAACCCAGCCTACTGGAACCGAGAAACAACTACGAGGCTAACTCTATGTGTCTAAGATCTTAATCCTATCCTGCCATAGTCTCCTATCTTGAGCCATGTCCTCCGTCAACCCTACAACCTTCAAGTCCTCTCTAATCACTTCGTCCAAACATTTCTTTAGTCGTCCCCTCTCTCTGTTACCTTGGGGGATGTTAATCCTCACATCTCCTAACTGGAGCATCTGTACTCCTTCTTTTCACATGGAAAAACTATCTGAGTCTTATTTCTCTCATGTTAACTTCGATGGGAGCCACTTTATGAAAATCTCTAATTACTCCATTACTAATTATATCCATTCTCATATAACTACACATCTATCTAATCATCTTCATCTTTGCTACCATTAACCTTTGAACCCTTGTCTTTTTTATATGCCAACACTCCTATCTATACAATATATTAGGTCTAACTACTATACAATAAACTTTGCCTTTCAATCCTGTAGGCATCCTCTTACCCCACATCACACCTGAAGCATACTTCCTTTTTTGTCAACCCACTTTTATGCGCTAATTAATATCCTTGTCAATGTCCCCTTTTTGTTAAATAATCAACGCCTAGATATTTAAACTTCTCGACCTTTGGCATCGTCACCCCATCAATGGTGACTTTTCCCCTCGCATCTTCCCTTCCACTGAAACAGCAATGTAGGCATTCAATTTTTGATCTACTTACTCTAAAGCCTTTAGACTCAAGTGTATGTCTTCATACTCCAACTTGCCATTAGCTCCCTCTCTAGGCTCATCAATAAGAACAATGTCATCTGCGAATAACATACACCACAGTAATTCATCTTGAATCCCTTTTATAACTTTATCTATAACTAGAGTGAAAAGAAAAGGGCTTAAAGTGAAACCCTAATGCATGCCCATACTAACATAGAAGTTATTAATTAGTAGCCCCTCATAGCATCCTAACATTAATCCTATCTCCATCCTACATCTCCTTAGTAACTCGAATATACACAGGTGATACTCCTTTCTTTTCTAAACATCTCCATAACACTTCATGTGGAACTGTATTATATGCTTTTTTCAGGTTAGTGAACACCATAAGAAGATTTACCTTTCTATCTCTGTACAATCCCATGAGCCTTCTAAGGAAGTAAATTGCCTCTGTGGTCAACCTGTAAGGCATAAAACCAAATTGGTTATGTGATATCAAAATATCCTTCTACAACCTTATCTCAATCACCCTCTACCATAGCATCATAGTGTGACTGAGCAACTTTATAGCCCTATAATTATTATAATTTTGAATATCCCCTTTGTTCTTATATAATGGGATGACTGTACTGAATCTCCATTCTCTAGGCATCTTAGTAGTCATAAAAATAACATTGAAAAGCTCAGCTAGCCACTTCAATCCCTCTTCACCCAAAGACTTCCACACTTCCGTCGATATTTGATCTAGTCCCTCTATCTTCCCATTGATCATCTTCTTTATAGTATCTTTAATGTCGTCCTTGCTGATAGGTTCACACAATCGTGGATCAAGTTGACTCTCACTACTCTCTCTTTTCACTTCACCATTAAGGAGTTTGGAAAAGTACCCTTCCTATCTCTCCTTAATCTCTACATCCTTAGACAACACCTTATCATTTTCATTTTTGATGCACCTCATGACACCCAAATCCCTTGTTCTTCTTTCCCTAGCTCTCGCTAGTTTAAAGGCTTCCTTTTCAAATTCCTTGGTCTCCACCGTTTGAAATAACCTATCATAAGCTATGCTCTTAGCTACAACGACAACTTTCTTGGCTACCTTTTTTGCTGCCTTATATCTAACTTTACTAATCTCTTTCTCTTCATCCGTTTCACTATTCATGAGAGTAGTGTACCTAGGATTTCCTTAGTTGATCTTTGAATACATTTTGTAATTGCCTCCCACATTATATTTACATCCTCTACCTACCTCCAAGCCCCTTCTTCAGTAATCCTCTCCACTAACTTCATAGCGTTCTCCTTAGTAAGATTCCACCACTTAACTCTAGGTTCCCCAACACTCCTTTTTTTCCAATTTGAACATTTAAGCTCCACATCTAACACTAGCAACTTATGTCGAGTTCCTAAATACTCACTTGGTATCACCTTACAATTCTTACATACCCTCCTATTATTCGCCCTAATAAGGAAGTAACCAATTTGAGTCTTTATGGAACCACTCTTAAAGGTTACCAAGTAGTCCTCCTTCTTAAAAAAGGAGCTTACCACCAATAATTCATAGGCGACCGCAAAGTCCAGAATAGAAACTCCTCAATTGTTTCTCTCCCTATAGTCGAAACCTCCGTGAGCTGTATCATACTGTTAGGGAAAAAAATAGAGTTCTAATATTTATAAACCCCAACTGCAAGGTGTATCGTTGAGTACTTGGGGTGTCGTCTGCAGGGAGTTGTGTTTCCAACTACCAGAACTAACTAAAGCGTCTCGAGTTAGGAAAAATCGAAGGGGATAGAAAATAGAACTAAACTACTAAAGCAAAAACGAAAGGGCTATGATTAGACCTAAGATAAACCAAGTGATCAAGTCAAGTCCTCACCTTCCCAAGTTACGCTAGTATTCAGAGATGGTCGGTTGCATCATTAAAACCACCCGAGCCCTCTCTCAAGGGCCATGAGCTAGTCTAATTGTTCTAACCTCCTATTTTTATGGGATTAGTTCAATTAAACTACAAGATTGACAACCCTTGATCGAGCTAGCGACGAGACTATTTTCATGTCCAAATCCCAACTATTCTTTCTACTCACACTAAACAATCGAGCTCACCTCTCAGCACAAGTCAATTGCCCTAAAACACGGATGAAAGCTCTTTCAAGCATTTCATCCAACACTTGGCAAGCGTGAAAGAAAACTCTAAATTATAGGCATAAACAAGGTAGGATTGGGGTCTAAACAAGGTTAATTAGCCATCAAGGGCTAGCCACAATCCAATCCAACAAACACTAACAACTAAACATCATAAACACATGAAAACTTAAACTAGCAAACAAGAACATGAACTTGAACAAGAGAAGAAAGAGAATGAAATAAATCAAATCTAAACAACTAAATAAACATAAATTAACAATGAAAACTAAAGCTGTAAACTAAACCAAACAAATACAAGAATTAAACTAGCAAAGCATAAACATGAACAATCATATGAAAAAGAGAGAGAAAATGGAAGAAAACTTAGTCCTGATTGATAGAAAGAACTTGAAATCCAAAGCTTGAATCTAATATTACAATCTTCAATCCTAATCTAATCCCCCTATTGAGGTTTTTATTTGATAAACTAACCTAAACCTAGCCTAAAAATTGCCAGAGAGAACCCAACCAAAAAAGCCCCCTTAAGAAAGAGAGAAGAGCTGCTTATAAAGGCCGAAAAACCGCTCCGCCACATAGGCTTGACGAACGCACGACCGTGCCATGACGCACGGCCGGCTGTGCGCCACATAGCCGTGTGTGTGGCCATGCTGCATGTGCACAACTTCGGTCTTCGTTGCACGGTCGCACCTGCCCTGTTGCATGTTCGTGCCTTCTTCCACGCATCTTTCGTTGGTCCCAGGCTTTGCTAGACCTCTCTTCTTCCTTGAAATCGCTCCTAAGGTGTTCCTTTTTATCAAAACCCGAGAATTTCTCCTTAAAGTAAGACAAAACATATTATAAGCACAATTGAATCAAAGAAAGTGAACTTGACCCTTCTCATCTAGATTCAGCATGTAAACCATAAGAAAAGTGGATCAAATAAGGGATAAAATGAGGTCAAATATAGGTGCAACAAATACTCCTTTGCTTGGACACCAATATGGCCATTAAAGTCGCGTACTATGAAAAGTTCTTGCTCCGAGGTACGCTCTGAATGACCATATCCTAATCCTCCCAAAATTACTTCTTAGTATCGTCCAGCACGGAATAAGCCGTCAGATTTTTGTCGGAATTCCGACGAATTTCTCCGTCGGAATATTTAAAAAATTTTAAATTTTTCATCCATCAACTCGGGGCAAAAAAATTTTAAATTTTGAATTTTTTTTACTTTTCGACGGAATATTCCGTCGAAAATTCCAACGGAATCCAATTTTTGTCAGAATTCCGATGGATTTTTCCGTCGGAAAATTCAAAAAAAAATTTGATTTTGAATTTTGATTTTTTTTATTTCTTAATATTTTCTGGTGGAAATTCCGATGGAAAATAGGTTCGTCGAAAAATCCGTCGGAATTCCAGCGAATTTTTCTAAATCCGTCGAAATTTTTAGTTGTGAGAAAAAAAATAGGATTGTAATTATTTATCATATTTATATAACTTAAATGTTAAAATTTTTAACAAATCTTACTTTTTTTAATGTCAAATATTTTATGTGATTGTTTCAAATACATCTCAATTAAAAGGAAGCAAAAATTATATTTGCACCGATAAAAATGCATTGAAAATACACCAACTTCCTATGATTGGTTCATTTTAAATATTTTATCCTGAAAACTCCTATTTTATGGTGACACATTGCACCACATTATATTGGTGTAAATTCAGTATTTATTTTGTTTGAAGTATTTACAATGATGAAAAAAGGAAAAAGCGTACACATAATGTATGTTTTTAAAGTCATATACATATAGAACCACTTAAAAAGCACATCAGTTGGTTTCAAACCATAAACTACTTATAATCATTTTCATTTGGTTCACCAAATACCATGAATTGCACTAACAAGGGTTACAAAACAACAACCGCTGCAAGCTCTTTAATCATTACGAAAAGATGGCATCTTAAAATAAGATCAAAGGGATTTCACCCTCGGCACAAGTTGCATAAGCGAGATTTGCCACTCCCCGGCAATTATTATTGACTTTTAGTTCATCAGGCCAAAGCCACTATGTTGGGCTAATTTAGGCCAACTCTAGATAACTTAGTCCAAAATCTAAACCCATCGCTGTCTACATTAGATTGACTTAGCTAGGTCATTGACTAGACCGAATCGTTAATCAAACTTATTTAATTCATGGCTGCTCAATATGATTCATTTATTATTGATTTTTTGGAACATGTAACATTTGGAAGTGTTAATAAGTTGGAGGCGAAATAAGTATTTCTAGAGTTCTGATCAACAGAGCAATTGAGTTGATTAGCTTCGAATGATCATCAAAACAACCAATAAATAAGCATTTTGTAAGTTTGATTTTGACCAAACTAATGGAAGCCCATGTTACATGATTCAATTGCTAACTTAAACTAGAAATAGTGTTAATTTGTACACTTCTTAGCGGTGACAGTTCTTATAACAGTTTCACATTTGTGCATCTTTTCCGATTTCAACATCGATGACATTCCTATATTTGCGGTGTAATTTAGATTTGAGTACATCGAACTTTTATGTATTCATTTGCAGGACAAACATTTTGAAAAAGTCACAATCAGATCCATTGAGTTATTACACCATTAACATTTAGGGGACAAATCACTGTTGCAATTTATTTGGAAATCGCTAAACTTTTTGTGTTTGCATTTTAGCCTAAATCCTTAAAAACGTATTTGCATTTTAGCCCAAATCCTTAAAAACTTACTTTCAAAAAATCTAAAATTGTGTATGTGGTTTTTTTCTCACTAGTAGTGCTCAAAGTCCTCTTTCATTTGGTATCAGAGCCACATGACTAAAAATAATTAAGATAATTAAGCTAATTAATGACTAATTAAGCTAATTAACTGTGATTAATGCTTGAATCATATGCATATTATTCACTCTCCAGAAGGAATTACTTCTCTAGTAGCTCAGTTAAACTATATTACTGATATAGTTTTAGAATTAAAAGGGAAATTAGCTAAAATTAAGATTGAAGTGAAGGAGCTTAAGAATCAGTTAACTGTAGTCCATTTTTCTCTTATTAACGAAGTTAGACATAGCAGAAAATCTACTTTCAGTATTATTACTCCATTTCAGCACAAATATCCTTTCCAAAACCTAAAAAACAAAAATATGTTTCCTTTGCAAGATATAAAAATCCAAAAAGAAGTGGAGAAAAATCCGGTGAAAATCAGCTGAAAAAGTACAAAAAGAAGATGGAGTATAAGCAGTATTCTCTTGAAGAGCTGCAAAAAATATTCGAGAAAGAACAAAATTCAGAAAAATTAAACAAGATCATGGGCCCAATTAGTCATAAACATGATGTGTTATCTGATGATAATGAAGAGACTAATAATGTTCAATTAAAAGAGAAAATATATCAGCAGATAAATCTGATTAAATTAGAAGATCTTGATGTTTAACCATTGGAAGAAGTTAGGAGAAAATTTGATAAGAAATATGGTAAAATGATTGTTGAAAATTAGAACAATGAGATTGGAGAAGAACTCGAGTTACATGAAACAAAGACTAATCTAGTTGACAATGTCATTCCTATGCCGGAAGAATTTGGTGAACCTTCTAAAAGAAATACTCATTTCTTAAGACCTAGGTACATTCCAGCAGGACGCACAAGTAATTTTTCCTTTGGGTTTATCCCAAAGAAAACCATGACCTATGAAGAAATTGGCATTATCCTAATTAGTCAAACAGGATATATTTTAAATATTGACAGAGCGCGTAATAGTGAAGAAATATTTGGGCACTGGAAAAGAGGAATGAATAGTGTCTTAAAACTAAATACTACATGGACTGCCGCAAATTTTATAAACTACATCGAACATAGATTCTCTAGCTGATAAACCTTCGCTTTGACCTCATTTCAGATCCTATTTGATCTCTATCTCTCACGTTTCTATGCTAAATCTAGATGAGAACGGGTCAGATTCATCTCCTTGGATTCAATTGTGCTTATAATTTGGTTTATCCTTACTTTTGGGAGAAATCTTCGGGTCTCGATAGAAAGGATGACTTTCGCAATGAATTACGAGGAAGATTGAGGTCTAATGAAGCCCCGAGAGCCAAAGGAAGAAGGGTAGAAGAGGGCACGACCGTGCTGCAGAGGCTGAAGCTGCACACTGGTTCGTTGCAAGAGGCGCATGGCCGTGTACTCTGCCAGTGTGTAGCGCACGGCTGCCTGTGTGTCTAGGCACGACCGTGCACCCTATCAGTTTTTGCTACTTAAAGTGCTTTTCGCCCAATTTAGGGGACATCTATTTCATTGTTTTTCCTTTCTTGAGAGCACTATTTATAGGAGATTTCTAGGGTTTTATTGAGAGAGTTTATTCATGCTTTTGGATTCAATTTACCAACATTAAAGATTATTCTACTTTGATTCGACGACTCAAATTTGCCTGTTTCTCCTTTCTCTTTTGATATTACTTTTTAGGGTTTTGCTTGTTCATCCATGTTGATTGAATTAGTTTTTGAGATTGTTGCATTCAACATGATTGTAGGCTAAATACCCTATCTTAGGTTGGGATTAGCCTCTATTATGCGATTTGGAACCATGTTCTAGGCTTTGTGAATGAATGCCCATGTTTATGATTAAAATCTCACTTTGCACGCCATGTGTTTGATGAGTTGCCTGAGAGGGATGTATTCATGTTCTTAATTAAGATTTAGGACTTCAACAAAAGTT
Source organism: Selenicereus undatus (assembly GCA_017589665.1). Taxonomy (NCBI): domain Eukaryota; kingdom Viridiplantae; phylum Streptophyta; class Magnoliopsida; order Caryophyllales; family Cactaceae; genus Selenicereus; species Selenicereus undatus. Next base: position 17,922,783 of record JACYFF010031957.1, read on the forward strand.
GAATCCTTTATCTAGAACGACTTTGTGAGCGATTGATTTTCCTAACGTGAAAATAGTTAAGGTTCCAATTGGGAACTAAAGGTTATTTAATCATGTGGCATGTCGATCTTAGTTTCATGAAAATAGATAATAAAGATTAATTAGCTAGTCTAATGACCTGCGGAAGTAGGCATAGATGCGTTTAAATCTGTAACCATTCCATCTCAGTTATTTGCGTAGGCAGGTTTGTATGATCTAGTTCAAATTCCAAAGAGCATAATAGTGTAGTGAATCCCAATCTAGGATTTTTGTCATTCATTGATTTCGTTTAATCAAACAGCTTCTAGCAGATTGAAGCTGCTACCTTTCAGTTTTCTTCAAATTGTGTTGTTTTGCCTAGATTGAATGGTTTAATTAGGTCTGGTAGTTGAAAGCAGGTTCCCTATGGATATGACCCATACCCGCCGGTTGCTAGCTACAGCTATACCATGCGCTTGCTGTATAAATTTAAGACAACAAGTTTTTTTGGTGTCGTTGCTAGAGAACTTGTTCCTTTCAATATTAGAACCGATTAAAATACTCTAGACTAGGCCTTTATTTTCCTTTTTGTAGTTTTTGCTTCTTCTTCATGCTTGCTAGAAACTGTTTACGCTTGGGTAACGTCTATTTTGTATGTACAGGAGGAGCCAAGAGAATCAAAACCTTGTCCCAATCAATCCTAAAATCAAAGCAACCGCTCGAAAGCGAGGTGGAAAAGTGAGAAGAAGGAAGAGGCAATACTAGAGATGGCAGGGCAAGAACAAAGGGTGTTGCGTGACTACGCCCTGCTGCAAGCATCGGGTATCACATCATCCATTGTGAACTTGATAGTCGAAGCTAATAACTTCGAGCTTAGTCCTACACTCATTACCTTCGTGGAGCAAGACCAGTTCGGTAGACATCCCTCGGACAACCCCAATGCGCATCTTCGCAGGTTCCTTGCGAAATGCAACACCATTAATCTCAACGGGGTGTCCACTGATGCCATTCGGCTGCGACTCTTTCCTTTCTCATTGAAGGCTAGAGCCAGTGACTAGTTGCAGAATGAAGAGCCCAACTTATTCACTACTTGGGAGGCTCTTTGAAAGCCGTTTCTCAGCAAATACTTCCCGCCTGCAAAAACAAAAAGCTCAGGACCGACATCACCTCCTTCTGTCAGAGAAATGGGGAGTCCTTGTACGAAGCGTAGGAGAGGTTCAAGACCTCTAGTGGCAGTGCCCCCACCATGGTGTTCCTGACTGGTTGCTAGTCCAGACATTCTTTAATAGACTAGAACAGTTAGTCAAGATCTCAATAGATGCCGTTGCAGGAAAAGCTTTCATAGGGAAGTCCATTAAGGCAGCGAAGGTATTGTTGGAGGAGATGACCACCAACAATTATCACTGGTCGAGCAAGAGGGCCACCTTAAGAAAGAGCGGTGGCAAGTATGATATCGATGCTATTAAATCTTAGCCAGCAGAGTAGATGCATTGGCCCAACGGCTTGACAAAGTGGGTAATTGCTCGGTTCCAGGCATCTCTTTAGGGCCATCAGTTGGGGTATATGCCATTGGTGAGATCTGCAGTGTGCAGGGGCAAACATCTACTCAGTCCTACAATGGTTCCTCTTTCATTGAGCACGCTGATGCCTTATACAACTTTAACCCACCACCACAAAACAATCCATACCCCCAATACTCACAGTTCAGGGTGGAAAAGCTACTCAAAACCCTCTTACAGGAATCCCAACCCTCAACCTCAGAATGCCATAAAACCACCTGGGTTCCCGTACAGAGCCCCCTACACTCCACTATCACCACCTGCACAACTCAATTCAAACTTAGAGAGTCTCATGACGCAATTCATAGCTACTCAAACTAAGACCAATAAAGCTCCTAGTGCATCGATCAATCAACTGGCCTCCAAGTTCGATGCTATGGCCTCCCATAAGAGGGCGATGGACACTTAGATCGCCCAGATGGCCCAGTAGGTCAGTCACTTGTCTAGGCCTTAGGGGAAACTACCAGGCCAGCCTGAGACTAACCCCAAGGGCCATATCATCACCCTTTCTGCATTGGGCGAGGGGTTATAAGAGAGCCATGTGATGGTTCTCCATAAGACAGTAGCAATTCCTGATTCTATAGGAATTGATGAGCAGAAGGATTAGGGGAATTTTGAGCTCTATTGGGAAGTTTAGTCCTCCACCTCCAGCTCGCCCTTATCAGCCACTTGTATCCTACCCTCAGAGGTTAGCTTGGGCCAAGCTCTCTCAGCTTGAGTCCAGATTCACACAATTCTTGGATATTCTGGGGCGGGTCTATGTCAATACCCCTTTCTTGGAGGCTCTCAAAGCAGCACCAACTCATCTGAAATTTCTGAGAGAACTTCTTTCCATGAAAGGTCAGCCTGAGGGAGGATCAGTGGTCCTTATTGGGGAGGTGTGCAGCGTAGTCTTGTAGACCCAGTCACCACTTAAGCTGCAGGACCCAAGCAGTTTCTCTATCCCCTATGCTATAGGGGACTACAAATTGAGGGCGCTTTTTGTAACCTGGGAGCTAGCATGAGTCTTATGCCTCTTTCCCTTTATAGGAGGTTTCAGCTGCAAGTCCTACAACCCACTAGTCTAACCATTCAACTCGCAAATCGCTCAAATGGACGAGAACTGTTCCTGTTCAGGTGGGTAAGTTCATCATCCCCTGCGATTTGATTATCCTGGATATGGACGAGAACTCCCAAGTGTCTATCATTTTGGGGAGATTGTTTCTAGCTACTGCTGGGGCGGTGATCGACGTACAAACGAGCACCACACCTTTTCAGGTATGTGGAGAGATGTTGGATTTCTGTTTCCCTCCACCCACACCATCTTCAGTGCCTGTTAGCCGCCCACCCCATGCGGTCCCTGAGCACGCTGACGCTCATGCAGTTAATTCTGAGAATGAAGTGCTTAATGGAGATAGGGGACCTCGTATGCAACCTGCAACTTCTGTTTGTACTGGGGAGGTTGTGGATCCTACTCCACAGTTCCACACCTCTGCTAGTACACCTCTTGTGCCATTATCATCTACCATTATGAGGTAAGGGTTAAGCTAAGGACCATAAACAAGCGCTTCTTGGCAGGCAACCCAAGTATTTCATTGCTTTTGAAAAGAAAAAAAATCATGTTTCATTCTCCCCCCCTCCTCCTCTTCCCTGAGGCGCGATTGGTCCTTCCCTACCCTTGGTCTTTCTAATTGCCCTTTTCATTGAGGACAATAAAAGTCTTAAGCAATGGGGAGGGGGGAGGGTGAGCTGATAGCTCTTTGGGTGGAAAGGTGGATTGTGAGGCGTGGGTTGAATGACATCACTTGCTTTTGCATCATATAGATAGGATGGCATGTAGTTTTACTAGGTTGTCTTTGCATTTTTCCTCTAATGGAGCATGTAGTTTAGAGCATATAGGTTAGATTTTGCATATCGAAAGGAAAAGTGATTGAGTTAGGAGTTCATAAGTTTTCCAAGTACTACATCTTACCATCCTCTTCATTATCCTTTATATATTTCCTACTTTCTTAGTTAGATTTAGTGCTTTCTGAATAAAAGAGTTGCCTAAAAGTTTGTGAAAACCCTTATTATGAAGAGAATACAAGGGGTGATGAATGATTGATTAGGTTGATCTATGTGTTGAAGTGTGGCCTGTTATGGTGTGAGTTTTGTGAAAATGTGTTTGACATTGCCACCTGTGGTTCCCTTGCCCTATGTTGCATGCCAATTGCCCTTGAGATTTATGTGTTTTGCTAGATTGACCTTGATAAGTGAGACATATCGTTGGAGTAAGTTGCTTGACTGTGGTAGATTTACCTGTAAGACTTTGAGCCTATTGAGTATTCATTGCATATAGTCTCGTACTTCCTTTCATATGTGACTCTTCCATGATTGCATCTCCAGAACTTGATCTTGTTGTATTTGAAATCACATTTAGCATGTGCATGTGTTAATATATTAAGTTAATTTTTGTTCTATTTAGCCACATGAGCCAAAGAGCCACCCATTAATGTAGCCCTTTGTGCCTTTCCCCATTTCTTTGTTGTTACACCCTATGCACTACACACTTGACCTATCCATATTCTCCATATCCTTGTCAAGGTCTAGTGGAGCAACACTTCTATTTGAGTTGGGTTTGCTGCAGAGGTTAGTTCACCTTGGGTACTTTATTGGTGGCTTATTTGGGGGGATTCGTGATTTGAGTTTGTATTTCCCATGCCATTCACATGTCTTTTTTCATTTCAAAGAAAATAAATAGAAAAGAAAAAAAGGAAAACAAAGAAAAAGAAAAAAATAATAAGAAAAGAAAAGAAAAAAGTAAAAAAGTTATAAATAAAGTAATTGGCATGAGGGTAAGGTAATAAGGTTTTTGTGGGGTTTGTTGCTCAATTTCAAATTTGGTGTGAAGTTGTTGTTTTGGCATTAGTTGTGGAAGTGTTTTTTGCTCCCTAGTCTTTTGACTATTAGCTCCACTCTTCCCAAATTTACTCCACTTCTCACCCTTTACCTTTGGCCCCATTACATCCTTTTTACATGTCCTCATGATTGGCATATTGCATTTTGCATCAAGTGGTGGAGAATCGAGATCTCTACCAAGCTTATAGTAGTTTGCTTGATTAGATAAAGTATTGAGTGCACCCTTGTTACATATTCTAAACACATTGAGGGGAGTGTTCCACTTTGTCCTAAAGTGAGGTTCTACCGATCTTGCTTACTCACCACTTATTGAGTAAGGTCTTGTCTTGCTATGCGCTTCAATATTGGGGTATTTGATGTGTTGCATCTAGGTAAGGGCCTTCACAGATGGGAATGTGCTTGTTTTATTAAAAATGTTTCATACCTTAACTTGACCACCTTTAATGCATGATTTAGCTTGATCTATCGATTGTTCATCTCTTGCCTAAGGAGGCATGTGACTAGAGGTTTATCTCCCTCTTTGATCTTTCTTGAGCTAGTCTTGCCTGAGGACAAGTAAGAGATAAGTATGGGGGAGTGATAGACCTCACTTCAAACCTTATTTCAAATCCTATTTGATCCCTATTTCTCACGTTTCTATGCCAAATCTATATGAGAAAGGGTCAAATTTATCTCCTTAGATTCAATTGTGCTTATAATTTGGATTATCCTTACTTTCAGAGGAAATCTTCGGGTCTTGATAGAAAGGATGACTTTTGCAATGAATTACAAGGAAGGTTGAGGTCTAATGAAGCCCCGAGAGTCAAAGGAAGTTAGGTAGAAGAGGGCACGACCGTGCCGTAGAGGCCGAAGCTGTGCACTGGCTAGCTGCAGGAGGCACACAGTCGTGCGCCCTACTAGTGTGTGGCACATAGACCTGGCAAAACTGACCCGAGACCCGAAATCCGAACTGAATGACCCGGACCCATACCCGACCCAACACCCGAAATATGCTCACCCAAAAGTGGACCCGAAACCCGAATTGACCTGACCCGAACCATACTCGACCCGAAAGTTTCAACAAAGTTGCTTGTTTTGACATGACAAGCGTATTTCACCAAAAATTGGTTGACCCGAAATCGACCCGACCCGAACCATACCCGACCCAAACCGAAATGACTCGAAGTGTCACTTAACCCGAACATGACCCGATCCGAACTTGACCCAACCTATACCCGAACTGAATGACCCATTTGCCAGGTATAGTGGCACTGGCACACTGCTGCCCATGAGTCTAGGCATGGCCATGTGCCCTGTCTGTTTTCGCGACTTGAAGTGCCTTTCGCCCAATTTGGGGGACATCTATTTCATTGTTTTTCCTTTCTTGAGAGCACTCTTTAAAGGAGATTTTCAGGGTTTTATGGAGAGAGTTCATTCATGCTTTTGGATTCAGTTTACCAACATTAAAGATTATTCTACTTTGATTCGATGACTAATTCAAGTTTGCCTCTTTCTCCTTTCTCTTTTGATATTGCTTTTTAGGGTTTTGGTTGTTCATCCATGTTGATCGAATTAGTTTTTGAGATTTTTGCATTCAACATGATTGTTGGCTAAATCCCCTATCTTAGGTTGGGATTAGCCCCTATTATGCAATTTCGAATCATGTTCTAGGCTTTGTGAATGAATGCCATGTTCATGATTGAAATCCCACTTTGCACGCCATGTGTTTGATGAATTGTCTGAGAGGGATGTATTCATGTTTTTAATTAGGATTTGGGACTTCAATAAAAGTTGAATCCTTTATCTAGAGCGACTTTGTGAACAATTGATTTTTCTAACGTGAAAATAGTTATGGTTTCAATTGGGAACTAAAGGTTATTTAATCCTGTGGCTTGTCGATCTTAGTTTCATGAAAATAGATAACGAAAATTAATTAGCCAATCTAATGACCTGCGAAAGTAGGCGGAGATGTGTTTAAATCTGTAACCATTCCATCTCAGTTATTTGTGTGGGCAGATTTGCATGATCTAGTTCAAATTCCAAAGAGCATAATACTGTGGTGAATCCCAATCTAGGATTTTTGTCATTTATTGATTTTATTTAATCAAATAGCTTTCAGCAGATTGAAACTACTGCCTTTCAGCTTTCTTTAACCTGAGCTGTTTCGCCTAGATTGAGTGGTTTAATTAGTTCTGGTAGTTAAAAGCAAGTTCCCTGTGGATACGACCCGTACTGACTGATTGCTAGCTACGGCTACACCTTGTGCTTGTGGTATAAATTTAAGACAACACTGAAACTATAGCTGACTGGTACAATTCCTTTGGGGAAGATGGTAAAAATTCATTAAGAATGATGGAAACACCAGCTGCAATGTTCAGAAATTTATGCAAAGAAATCGAAATCAAACTCATCGGAGTAAAACTTGATTTTGCTGAAAAAGCAAGAGAATGGCAAAGAAAGATTAATACTATAGAACAATGGGATATGAGATATCTAGAAAATTATATTACTGAATTCAGTCAATATTGTTACAAAATTGGGCATAATGAAAGTAATCCTGGTATGTTCTATGACAAATTGCTATATCCCATAAATTGAAAACCTTGGTTTAAGAATTTCTTATTTACGAAAATGGGTCAATGAGCAGTGTCTTGATCTCCAAAACCAAAAGAAGATAAAGAAGTAGTTCTTAACTTGTTGGGATTCACCTCACCAATGGGGAAAAGAACATAAAAAAAGAAGGAAATGAAAATTCTATAAGTAAAAGAGCTTTAACAAGCAAAGGGGTGAGAAATATGGAAGAAAATATTATAACAAACCAAGTCCTAGAAAACGTAGATTTTTTAGTAAAGTTGTTTATTACCCAGCAGAGACAAACAACTGCAAATGTTGGGCATGTGGAGAAGTAGGGCATTATAATATTATGGTAAAGATATTGATCTTAATGCTTTACTCTATGACATTAGGCATACTAAATCCAATAATCAAATTACCACAGGGATAAAAACCAATTTATGTATCAATTGCCGAATAGGATATTGTGTAAGTCTAAAATATGAATTTGGTAAAAACTTCTTATCTCTTAAGATAAAAATAGTTAGGATGGACATGAAAAGAGGAGGATATCCTTTAAAGATATATTAGATAATTATCTATAATTTAGATAATACAATAGACCCAAAGACTAAGGTAACATTGATAGAAGCAGAGAAATTTAAAAGTCCTACCCCTATGCAAAAAATCCAAATGATTAAGTCCAATCCTCAGGAGATAAAAATTGATCATTTATGGATATCTAGCTTTGCTAACCCTACAAAGATCAATAAGAAAAATATAATAAAAATTGATGAGGGTAAAATCACTATTAAACCCCAATTATTAAGAAGTATAAGTACAAGATCATATTAGGGAGAAAAATCTTCATCATCTAAAGAAGAGCTTAAAGAAGATGGTACAGTTAACTTGACCAATGAAATGAGTGGAATGAGTTTTGAATCTATAAGACCCAGTGTAGATCGAAGTATGAGTCTAGAAAGAAAGGTTACTGGATATAAAACTAGAAGTGTTAGTGAACTAATCTATGAGGATGAATTAGTCAAAAACATGATTATGGAGATACACTATGAAGCTACCAATAAAAATCCTAATAGCATCTATATCCCAATAAAGGTATGTTTAGAGGGATATAATAAATATAAACTGTGTGCTTATATAGACAGTGGTTGTTCTGCATGCTTTGGAAAGAGAACATTGTTTTCAGAATTCATGTGGAAAAAAGCTAAGAATCCTTTACAAGTAAGGATGGCTGACAATAGTATTATGAGCCACAATGAAACTATAGAAGGGTTATTCATAGAACTAGAAGGAGTTCAATGCATTATACTAGTTCTATAGGCTGCTGATCAACCCTCTCATGATATGATTATTGGAAATAATTTTCAAAGATTATATTCTACATGCACATAGACCATAAACCAGATAATATTCACAATTAATGGTCACTCACCTCCTGTTGAAAAATTAAATAAGGCATGCACTCATCAGAAAATTGAATTTACACGCAGTCAGCGTGGTGAGAAGGTAATGCATGCACAACGAGAGGTAGCATTAACAATTTCATTATTTGAGTTATCTATTGAAGAGCATATTATTGAACAACAAGAGAAATTATGCAAAAAAAAACTCTACTTTGATAATCTTCTAAAATTTTGAGATAAAGATTAATCATTTGCTAAAATCACTTTATTAAATCTCAACACTATTATTCGAGTAAAACAAATGGTGTATACACACCAGGACATCCAAGAGTTTAATAAACAAATCAAAGAACTCTTGGATAAAGAATTAGTCAGGAATGGCAAGAGTCCTCATACTAGTCTTGCTTTCATGGTAAGAAATCATGCTGAAGAAAAAAGAGGAAAAGCTAGAATGGTAATTCATTACAAAAAGCGTAATGATAATAATGTCTTTGATGGTTACTGTATTCCTAACAAAAACAATCCTTTTCAACAAAATTTAAGGAGCCTCTTGGTTCTCGAAAATGGAATGCAAAAGCAATTATTGGCAGATAAAAATGGATAAAGAAAGTATTCCTTTAATTGCATTTAGTGCCCCACAAGGATATTATTAGTGGATAGTAATACAATTTGGTCTTAAAAATAAACCTTAAATATTCCAGAGAAGAATGGATAACATCTTTAAAGACCTTAATCATTGTTGTTTAGTTTACAGTGATGACATCATTGTTTTTTCCAAAACCCTAGAACAACACAAAGATGATGTCTTGGTTGTCACCCAAAGATGTATTGATCATGGTATTATACTTGAAAAAACTAGTGCATTTATGCTGAACAAGAGATTGAGTTTTTAGGTCTAGAGATAAAAGCTGGACAGATTATTCTACAAAATCATATTTCGAAAAAAATAGAAAATTTTCCTGAAAAAATTGAAGATAGGAAGCAACTAGAAAGATTTCTCGGATGCCTTACCTATGCTTCAGATTTCATTAAACATTTAGCTAAACTAAGAAAAGCATTATAGTAGAAACTCAAGAAAGAAGTAAGTTGGATATGGACCACTAATGATACAAAGATCGCTCAAAACTTCAAAAAGATGTGTAAAAAACTACCTGTTCTCAATTTGCCTAATTAAGGATATGATTTTGTTCTTGAGACAGATGTCAGCAATGAGCACTGGAGTGCAGTACTCAAAATCAAAGAAGGAAAAATACTTTGCAAATATTATAGTGGAAGTTTTAATAATGCAAAATGCAACTATCCCACGATGGACAAGGAAATCCTTGTAGTCATAAGGGAAATTGAAAAGTTCTTAATCTTTTTAACCCCAAAAACTTTTTTTATTCGAACTAATTTTAAAGGGATACTTGGTTTTATGAAAAAGAATTTATCAAATATGCAATGGTTTTATGAAAAAGAATTTATCAAACATGCAAACGCAAGGGCAACTCCTGCATTGGCAATTATGGCTTAACCAGCTTTCCTTATCTATTAAACGTGTATAAGGATTGAAGAACTCTCTGGCAGATAATTTAACTCGAGAACTCGTCAGTGGTGATCATTAAAGTCGACCTCCTGCCAGAAAAGGAGAAAATCCATAATGAAATGCTATTCTTACTAGAACGGGTTTCTCTTTCTAGTAAAGTCCTTATTGATAATTTGGAATTCTATACAAAAAGCAGATCGTGTTTTGGTCTACTTTCTTCTGCCTACCTAATAGCCCCAAGGTTTTCCCTTCCAGAGTTACAAGTTAATTACCTTAGATATCTTTATAATTCCCAAGAAAAATTAAGTTCTCATTTTCAAGAAAAATGATTCAATCAGTGGTAGGCAACCTGCATCAATTATTATCATAACTATTCTTATGATATTTGGGAGTCTTGGAGTACAATGATCTATTTTTCAGATAAGTCTAGAGTTGGTGGTGTTAGTTTTCCAACTAACTCTATCTCTCCAATTCACCCTCTCATTAAAGCTTGGGAATGCGGGGTGATAGTTTACTTTATGAAAATTCCAAATCCAGAGTTCCCATTTGTCTCAACATTAACCAAATTCCAACAGTCCATGTTTAAGAAGATCCATCAGATTCTTACATATCTTGATGGTCCAACAAAAACTTCATAGAGCATACCTCTATATTTGGAGGTACATTGTTCACTAAGAGAATATGAAAATGGAAAAATCAAACCAGCCCGTTATCTTGTCCAGATCGTTGATTACAACAATCCCTATGATCAACGACAAGACTGGTGTCCAGAACGAGGAGAATTTGTTACTGATCCCACTTTAGCAAGAGCTATCAGTTTTTACAATATTTATCATCAAACTTGGGCATTAATTGAACAAGAAAAAACGATAATACATTGTGAAAATACTACTTTCGCCTATGACAATTAGTTTAAAGAACATATGAAGGTGGAGGGAGTAGTCTCAGAAGATATCTTTGATTATCCCTTTGGTGTTGGATCTGGAAAATTCTTATCAGAAAAAAGAAAAGAAATATCTTCTTGAGTTATTTGAAAAATGGGATTCAGAGCATCTTCAATTAGATTAAGGTTTTGATGACTATCCAGATAATGATGGTCTAGAAGATATAGCTGGAGATAAAGGCATGCAGAATCTCAATAATGATGACCAGTCTTGTTATCATTAAAAGCACTTAAAAGTGGTTGCTCCATTGTTGTACTATTTTGAAAAGTGTCTAGTCTGTAAAATAAAGCAGTGTACTATAGCTGTCAATGTGAAATATAGCCATGTGAAAAATCAGTATATATTGTAGCCATTAGGGCATCCTCTGTATCCCCAACCCTCTATAAAAGGAGAGGTCGATGCTGAGAAGGGACACGGTCATTTAAGCATTCTTAAGCAAAAGAGAAGTTGGGATTCTCTATTTCTCTATGAGCAAGCATCTCTAACAATCTTAGCTGAAGTTCCTCTTCAAGCTTTCCATTGTAATATTTTCACTTTCAAGCTTTCAATAAAAGAAAGTTTCCAAGCAGGGAATGTTATTCAATCGAACCTTATGTCGTAAATATTATAAGTTCTTGATTAAAGTCTCACTATCCTTTAAAATATAAAACTTGATTAGTGACTACGGTCTGAGGTAGAAAACGAAACATATCTATGATGTTCCTGATCTAAGAAAGGTGTGGTTGAGATTAACAATCTCTGTGAACTATAAGCTAGAGGAACGCTAAGGTCCAGTGCCGACAAAGTTCAGGTAATAGTCGAAACTCTCTAATTAAGTTTTAATTATTTTTACTAAGCATGGTGGACCCATAAACGTAGAAAGTATAACATATAAGATATAAGTAGTACATTTTGATAACTAGTACCAACAGTAAAGTCATTATAAAAAGTTTAAACAAGCATATTTCATGAAAAAACCCTAAAAATAGCTTATTTGCATAGCTAACCCTTTTCATGGACTTTTCTACAATTTCTAAAAGCTCAAGGACTAAAATAATGATAAAAAGTACCATCAACTCATTTGTGCAAAAACTAGGAGTACCAAAGTGTTATGTTTTTCAAAACTTGGTCTAACATGTGAATACACTAGAACTGGAGGTACCAAAGTATCAAATTTTCTATATTTGTGTACCATTGAGGTTGCTTTTGTTGCATTGCTAATTAAAATGATTAGTACAACAATCTTTTTACTGAGATGCCTCGAGTTGTATCGTAACTAGCCTATTTAGATTTACAAATCTTTTACCCTAAAATGTAAAGTATTTTCCAAATGCTAGAGAAGAGAGGATCATCAAAATGTGATAAGCCATTATGTTCATATCTCACATGTGATGATCTTTGTTAATTATTTATTTTAACAAGATAAGTGCAATCACGCACTAGATCTCTATTTCAGAGGAGCTCAATGGGTCAATAGTACATGGGGTGGATGGGAAATAGGCCTAAGATCAAGCCCATACATTCCCTCTCACCTCTTGCATTCTCAAACTAAGAATTTGAAACCTCTCATTGTTCCTATTCTTTTTTGCGATAAGATTCAATTGTAAGCTGTAAGAAAATATAAGAAGTTGTAAAAAGCCGTAAGGAGTTGTCAAAAGCTGTAAGGAGTTGTACAAAGATGTAAGGAGCTGTAAGAAGATGTAAGGAGTTGTAAGCGATGTAAGGAGCAATAAGTAAATGTAAGGAGTTGTAAGAAGTTATAAGGAGTTGTTGAATTATTGAAGAGTTGTATAGTATAATTTGTAGACATGTACTTATATTATTGGTGTTTAATGTATTTGTAAACACAAATTTCAAACCCAAAATAAATTAGACAAGAAATTCAGAAACAAATTTAATTTTTGTATTGATGTTGTATATGGGTACAATCTCTTAATTAAATACAATGAAATGATCCTCTGATTCGATCTGCTAGCGACTTGATTGACTCGAGGACGTAACCACTTAATCTTGATCATTGCAGAATTAGCTAAAGAACTCTGAAAACCATTCTTGATCTTGATTTGCAAGTGATTGATTGTAGTTTCTGAAACTTTGCAAGTTCTGATCCTTCTAGCTTGGTAGCTGGATGTTGTTTTCCATCTGAGCTCTACATTCTACAAACGCCAGATCTCGAATGTAGTTGGCCAAATTAATTAATGCGAGGTCGAGGTTACTTGATCTCAATCGATGAAATGAGTGAACAACTCTAAAATAGACTTCAATTTGAGGATGCAGAAGTTGTTGAACTAACTGATTTTGATCTTTCTTACTTGGTAGCTGGATGTTGTCTGTAGTATGAGCTTCTAGAGCTTGTAAGATGCTAAATGTTGAGCTCCTCTTGAGAATGAGGGGGAGGACCCTATTTATAAGCTCCCAAGCTAGGGTTTGAGTTGGATGTTGGGCTTAGGCCCATATATTAGTAATTATTCTCTAGATTTTAAAAGAGAAATAATCACAATATTATGCATCATCAATGATACATGAAGCTTCTAATTGGTCATAATTTGGTTCCATTTAAATGGACCCTCTAAAGTCAATTTTACACGTGGTAGCTCCTAATTGGCAAAATAAGAATTATTTTATTTTTACATGTGGGTTCATATGATTTGTTAGCAAATTTTTGCCATCTACAGTATGATTTGTGAAATAATGTGTAATTTATTAGTCATATTTACGAAATAAATTTGATAGCATCAATAAACAAATTACTTCTTAATATTATTGAAACAAAATTTATTTCTTTTATAATGAACATTTTGGATGAGAAACAATAATATTAAAATAATATACTTATTCAAAATAAACCTTTAGCCAACTAAATTAAACAACAATAAAATATTTAAACCCCACAAACTTTTTCAATCAAAATTTCCTACACTTGAGGTGATTTCTTATATTCACATTAGTTTGATCTTCCAATAAGCAAAGTATAACCAAAAAAAAATTCTCTCAAAATTGAATACAACTCTTAATGTAAATGTCTGACCAATATATTATTACCAAGGAATTTTATAAATAACACTTAAAACATTAAGAAATAATGTTTGAAATAGGAAAATTGTACTGTCGTATTAGACAACCAAAAAATGAAAATTACCTTCCCAAAAAAAAGATGGAAAATTTAATTGGCCAACAGGATGCCTTAAATGAGACAAGAGCAGCAGCTTAAGATAATCGTTTCTTCTTGTACTCTCCAGAATTTTACTATTTTTGCATAACAAGCGCATATCAATCTCAACAAGAGAACCAAATTTGAAACAACCAGCAAATGTTTAGCTGTATAAGGACAATAATAAAATCGCCATGGATAACCTTAGGGATGAAGTAGTTGTAATGCTTTCATCATATACAGTTTCAGAGTTTTTATATATGATTAAGACTTAAACATGAACGAAAGCTCTGTATTATAATTTTAAAAGTATGTTCACTTATTTCATCTATAATAACATATATTGCTCATTATAAAACTCAAATATAATTTATGTCATTAAATTTTGTTTTTATGTTTATATAAATGTTGCGTTCATAACGTATTCACAAATTTTGTATATTAGTAGTATAATAAAAAACATATACATATTTCTGTAATTACTAGAACAAAAATAAATGAATGTTATACAAAACTCTATATGGGATGTAACAAGATGTAACAAGATGTAAGGATATGTAAGAAGTTGTAAAGAAATATAAGAAGATATAAGAAGCTCTAAGGATTGTGTTAAGGATGTAAGGAGTTGTATGAAGATGTAAGAAGTTGTAAGAAGTTATAAGTTGTTAGCTAAATCTTCCAAAACACAAAAAAGAACAAGGTCGTAATCAAACTTGAATACCGTACAAGGTAGATGAAAGAGATACCAATCAAGCTATTGCCTGACTGGTATGGCACTTATCAACATTTGCATAACTATGCTGAACTTTTTATGTTGAGACAAGTCACACGCCTAAAGTTTTAATTAAAAGCTAGAGTACATCTATAATTAAATTGATAACTACAAAATGAATGCACTATATGATAAGCAAAGACTATCATTCCATAAAGTAGAGAACACAAATATTGGAAAAATGACATTAGAGGACAAGAACTAAAGTTAGTACAATAATGATGTAAAATTTGGCCACAAATTAAACAAAATCTCATAAAGTATTAGGAAACAAGTATATGAGTTTGTTTAGGAAACTAATTCTTTGTAATATACGATAATTATCTTCTAAGGATAATTGGCCAGTATCTATGAAGCAAGTGTCATGCCCACTCAAGTATAAGAGAGCTCTCACATCCTCCTTAATGCTCACAAGCAACATCAAAGGGGACTTAGCCCATGTGCTGTTTTGGAGCTTCAATTCCAACCTCATCATAAGCCTTTAGGATATGTTACTCTTCTATTTTGGGAAGGTCAAGAGGCCTTCTAAAGGGTTTTGTCCATCAAAATGAATTTAAACCCACAGAGATAATAAGAAAGGCCTAAAACAGCAAGGTATATGCTAGCTACAATTTAACCCGGTTTTGTGGGCTTGATTATTCAAGTTTAGTATGAGTTTAAAATGCTGAAAATCCACTTTTTGGGAACCTTCTTATGTCAGCTAAAAGGGAATAAAAATATTTCTAGGTTAAGGTATTGGGTCATAGGTCAAGTGGAGTATTTTTCCACGTGCTGTAGAAACTATCCCAGCTTGCGGATGCTGCACCTTTTTCCCTATATCTCCCAAACGGTAACTCCAAATTGCTACCCACTAGAACCACGTGAAATCTGACTTCCTACACTTTCTAGCAAGGTCTATTTAATCAAATTTGTTTGAGAAACCTAGGAGATATAGCTGTTTGAAGTTGACCTTTGTAAACTGAAAAGTGCTGGCAAAAGCATAAAGCACTTTTCAGCTTTTGTTTGTTGCTTTTTGGTCCCCCCCTGCTTTATGGACGTTTGAAAGGCCTTTTTGCTTCTTTATTTTATCTTGTAAGAGGCTCTCATATATAAGGGAGGCCTTAGGATGTAAAAATTAGATTCGTTATATGCAAAGAAGCTCAAGCTTTCTTTTTCTCTCAAAATCTTAAGTTCTCTTTATCCTTCTCAAAGGTTGTGAGTCTTAAGTGGAATCCTTTATAGAATTGTGGGTGGCTTAGCCTTTAAACAATTCTTGGTGGATCCTTAGTCTTGATTGGTGGCCTAGCCTTTAAATCAAGTTATATCTTGTTACTAAGAGGAAATTTTAACTAAACTCACACAAGCTACATCCGGCCCCTTTAGTGCACGCTCCATTTGGTATCAGAGCTAATCTAGGTTGGTGTTCTTGAGTTTATATCACATTTTCTTACTTAGTTTCGTCCTTGTCAAGCTTTTCTTTCACCCTTGTTGTGAACAACCTTGGTGAAGTTATACCTCTCTCACTAGCTTAACCCTCTCAACATAACCTTGGCTAAACACTTCCTTAAAGCCACAAACCATAGCTTACAATTGATTTTCTCCCACAAAAATCCCTCTTTTACTCCTCAAAGAACCCCAAAAAACAACCCAGACACAACCCAAACACAATCTCCAACCAAAAACCCCTTCAAAGTTTTCAACCACAAAAACTGTGTTTTCTAGGCAGCACCTTTGGCACGCCCCCCCCCCCCGCGTGCCTATAAGCACGATCGTGCCACCACCTCCCAGTGCCAGAACTCTAGCACAGCCACCTCGTGCCCTTGGGCACAACCGTGCTTCCCTTCCCCAGCTTGTTTTTGTACCGTGCTACCCCTAGCGCGACCATGCCCTCTTCTTTTCGAACCTTTAACCTCTTTCCCCCTCTTTTCTCTAATTCCCACCATGTCTAATGAGGAAAACCCATCCACAAGCTCTCACCAACCGACAAGGGTACCAAGAGGTATGAGCCTAGAACAAGCTCATATCATAAGACAAGACAATGCCATTCTAGCCTTACAACAAAGTATGAGGCAAATTAGTAGGCAACCTAAGCAAATGACCAACCAATTTATGGCCCTCCAAAGAGGCCAAAGATCTCAAGAGCCAAGTGATGATGGGGATGAACAAGGCTTCTCTAGTGACTCAAGCATGGGAAGCAATCTAAGAAGGGGAGGTAGAAGACCTCCTATGGATGAGTTTAGAGATATCAAGGTTGAGCCATCGGAGTTCAATGGCAACTTAAATCCCGATGAGTTCCTTGAATGGGTTCAAGCCATGGACCAAATCTTTGAAGCTAAAGGCTATGATGATGAGAAGAGTTTCAAGGTTGCTAGCCTCAAACTTACAAGGTATGCCTCCTTATGGTTTGAAAATGTCAAGAAGCAAAGGGCTAGAGAAGTAAAAAGAAAGATTAACTCATAGGAAAAGCTTAAGTCTCTTACGAATAAGAGATTTCTTCCCGAGAGTTACAAGCAAGATATCTACAACCGGCTATTCTCACTCAAGCAAAACAATATGAGTGTGGGTGAGTACATGAAGGAGTTTGAGCAACTCCTTTTGAGGGGAGGCATCCATGAACCCCAAGAGCAAACCATGGCTCGGTTTCTCAGTGGGCTATACCCCCTCATTGCTAGAAAGGTGGAACTTTAAACTTATTTCACCTTAGATGATGTCTTCAAGCTAGCACTCAAGGTTGAGAAGAGAAAGAAGGTGTTTACCAAGCCATTCCCAAGGGAGCAAGTAAGTTCAAAGCCCCCATTCAAGCCCTTCATTCCTACTAAACCCGAAGGTACCTCACGGGTTGACAAGGGCAACACCATGGCTTTTCCTACACCCAAGGAATTGCTTAAGAAACTTGAGGGCAAGAAATGTTTTAAATGTTAAGGGTATGGACACTTCCAATATGATTGTCCCAACTGAAGGTTTATGACCATACAAGAGGTTAAGGAAGTAGATGCCCTATTGATGGAAACTCAAGAGGAAGCTCATGAGGAAGAATCGGACTACATGGAAGAAGAGACTCAACTTGAGGCCGATGAAGGTGAGTTACTTGTCTTAAGGAGGGTTTTACACACCCAAGACACTCCTTATGATAAAGCTCAAAGAGACATGATCTTTCACTCCCAGTGTACCGTACAAGACAAGGTTTGCAACTTGATTATTGATGGAGGAAGTTGCACCAATGTGGCCTCCACCACACTTATTGAAAAGCTTGGCATTCCTACTATTTCACATCCCAAGCCTTATTCTCTCAAATGGCTCAATGATCGTGGCGACATTAAGGTATCTAAGCAAGCACTCATCTCTTTTTCAATTGGTAGAAAGTATAGAGATAATGTGCTTTGTGATGTGGTACCTATGAGTGCATGCCATATACTCTTGGGTTGGCCTTGGCAATTTGATAGACATGTCTTTCATGATGGGTTCGAGAACACTTACTCTTTGGTCATTGATAAGGAAAAGATAGTCTTAAACCCATTACCACCAAACCAAGTCCACAAATCTAGACCCGGGGTGGGAAGTGAGAAAAATAGAGACCTTCTCATGTTGAGTGAAACACGGGTTGAGAGAGCTTTAAGCAAGGGTAAGCAAGTCCTAGCTTTACTCATGCTTCAAAGCAACAAAAGTGAGGAAGTGACTCTCCTACACCCCCTAATCCGACCCCTCCTCTCAAAACACAAAGATGTCTTCACACAAGATCCACCATCTAGCCTCCCTCTAATCCAAGGCATTGAGCATCAAAATTGACCTTATTCCCGGTGCCCCACTTCCTAACAAAGCAGCCTATAGATGTAACCCTTAAGAGGCCAAAGAGCTTCAAAGACAAGTTGATGAATTGTTTGCTAGAGGTTATGTGAGGGAGAGCATGAGTCCTTGCTTGGTCCTGACCTTATTAGTGCCTAAGCAGGATGGGGCATACCGCATATGTGTTGATAGTAGAGCTATAAACAACATCACTATCAAGTATAGGTATCCCATACCTAGGCTTGATGACATGCTTGATGAACTCCATGGCTCGTCCATCTTCTCCAAAATTAACTTAAGGAGTGGATATCACCAAATCCGCATGAGGGAAGGTGATGAATGGAAAACGGCATTCAAGACCAATGGTAGGCTTTATGAATGGCTAGTAATGCCTTTTGGCCTCTCTAATGCCCCTAGCACTTTTATGAGGTTGATGAATGAAGTCTTGAGGCCATTTCTTGGAAGATTCGTGGTGGTGTATTTTAATGACATTCCAATCTACTCCAAGAGTCAAGAGGATCACCTACACCATTTAGAAGAGGTATTCAAGGTCGTGAGAGCTCAAACGCTCATTGGCAAGTTGGAGAAATGTGAGTTCTTTTCACCCCAAGTCACTTTTTTGGGGTATGTTGTCTCCAAGGATGGTATCTCCATGGATCAAGATAAGGTTGAAGCCATCAAGTCATGGCCCACTCCTACCTCCATCACCGAAGTTAGGAGCTTTCATAGCTTGGCATCATTTTATAGGAGGTTCATCAAAGGGTTTAGCACCCTCACAGCCCCCATCACTGAGTGCATGAAGAAGGGATCCTTTGAGTAAACCAAGGTTGCCCATGTCGCCTTTAAGAAGCTCAAAGCCAAGCTATGTGAGGCCCCGGTGGAGGCCCCGGTGTTAGCCCTTCCCGATTTCAACAAACTCTTTGAGGTTGATTGTGATGCAAGTGGAGTTAGCATAGGGGTTGTTCTTATGCAAGACCAATGCCTTATTGCTTACTTTAGTGAGAAACTCAATGGCTCAAGGAAGAACCCCTCAACATGTGACAAAGAGTTTTATGCATTGGTAAGAGCTCTTGATCATTGGTCTCATTACTTAAGGCCAAAACAATTTGTGCTCCATTCGGACCATGAGGCATTGAAGTATTTGAATGGCCAATGCAAACTCAATCCAAGGCATGCTAAATGGGTTGAGTTCTTGTAAAGTTTTTCATTTGTCGCCAAGCACAAGAAGGGGAACACCAATGTGGTTGCGGATGCTCTTTCAAGGCAGCATTCTCTACTAGTTATGATGGAAGCAAGGGTCCTAGGCTTTCAATTCATCCGTGATCACTACCAAGAGGATGAGGATTTCAAACCCTACCTCAATGATCAAGAGGGCAGGAAGCATGGCCCTTATACTCTTTAAGAGGGCTTCTTATTCAAGGGTAACAAACTTTCCATCCCAAAGGGACCTATTCGAAAGCTTCTTGTCAAGGAAGTCCATGGAGGAGGTCTAGCTGGCCATTTTGGGATCAATAAGACCATTGACATGCTCAAGGAACATTTCTTTTGGCCTAAGATGGGAGGTGATGTTCATGAGGCGATTTCCAAGTGCTCTATTTGTCAAAGGGCCAAGAGTCAATTCCACCAAGGGTTGTACACTCCTTTGCCTATCCCTAATGGTCCATGGGAAGATGTGAGTATGGACTTCGTAGTTGCTCTTCCAAGGACTCAAAGGGGTAAGGATGCTATTATGTTGGTGGTGGATTGTTTCTCAAAGATGGCTCACTTCCTTCCTTGTGAGAAGACGGATGATGCATCTCACATAGCTCAACTCTACTTCAAACAAGTTGTTAAGCTTCATGGCATCCCTAAGAGCATTGTGTCGGAGCGAGACACAAAGTTTCTTAGCCACTTTTGGAGGTGTTTGTGGAGACTCCTTGGTACTAAGCTCTTGAATAGTACCTCCCACCATCCTCAAACGAATTGGCAAACCGAAGTCACTAACAAAACTCTTGCTACTTTGCTTAGAAGTTTGGTGAGTAAAAGCATTAAGGAGTGGGATCTCAAGCTTCCCCATGCTGAATTTGCATACAACCGTACTCCTAGTTTTGCGACGACTCATTCTCCCTTTGAATCATGCTATGGGATCAATCCACTAACTCCCCTAGATCTCATACCACTTCCACTTGAGTCTAGAGTGAGTTATGAGGCCGAAGAGAAGGCAAGGGAGATGAAAAAGCTTCACCAATAGATTCGGGCAAAGATTGAGAAGACTAATGAGATGTATAAGGCAAAAGCAAACAAGCACCACAAGGCTATCACCTTCAAGCCCGGGGATTTGGTATGGTTACACTTGAGAAAAGAAAGGTTTCCATCAAGGAGGAAAACAAGGTCATGCCAAGAGGGGATGGTCCTTTCAAAATCCTTGAGAAGGTGAATGATAATGCCTATAAGCTAGAGTTGCCCGGGGATATGGGTGTATCCCCTACTTTCAATGTGGGTGATCTCACACCCTACCTTGATGATGAAGAAGATGGTGATGATTTGAGGGAAAATCACAATCAAGAAGGGGAGGATGAAGCAAGTGTCATGCCCACTCAAGTCTAAGAGAGCTCTCACATCCTCCTTAATGCTCACAAGCTCCATCAAAGGGGACTTGGCCCATGTGCTGTTTTGGAGCTTTAATTCCAACCTCATCTTAAGCCTTTAGGATGTATTACTCTTCTATTTTGGGAAGGTCAAGAGGCCTTCTAAAGGTTTTTGTCCATCAAAATGAAGTTAAACCCACGGAGATAATAAGAAAGGCCTAAAACAGCAAGGTATATGCTAGCTGCAATTTAACTCGATTTTAACTCGGTTTTGTGGGCTTGATTATTCAAGTTTTTTATGGGTTTAAAATGCTGCAAACCCACTTTTTGGGAACCTTCTTATGTTAACTAAAAGGGCATAAAAAGAGTTCTAGTTTAAGGCATTGCGTCATAGGTCAACTAGAGCCTTTTTCCACATGTTGTAGAAACTATCACAACCTGCATATGCTGCACCTTTTGCCCTATATCTCCCAAACGGTAGCTCCAAATTGCTTCCCACTTGCACCACGTGAAAGCTGACTTCTTAAGCTTTCCATCAAGGTCTATTTCATCAAATTTGTCTGAGAAACCTAGGAGATATAGCTGTTTGAAGTTGACCTTTGTAAACTAAAAAGTGCTGACAAAAGCATAAAGCACTTTTCAGCTTTTGTTTGTTGCTTTTTGGTCCCCCCTGCTTTATGGACGTTTGAAAGGCCCTTTTGCTGCTTTCTTTTATCTTATAAGAGGCTCTCATATATAAGGGAGACCTTAGGATGTAAAAACAGATTGGTTATATGCAAAGAAGCTCAAGCTTTCTCTTTCTCTCAAAATCTTAAGTTCTCTTTATCCTTCTCAAAGGTGGTGAGTCTTGAGTGGAATCCTTTATAGAATTGTGGGTGGCTTAGCCTTTAAACAATTCTTGGTGGATCCTTAGTCTTGATTGGTGGCCTAGGCTTTAAATTAAGTCATATCTTGTTAGTAAGAGGAAATTTGTAACTAAACTCAAGCAAGTTATATCCGGCCCATTTAGTGCATGCTCCAATCTAATTGGCTAGCGAGAACTGAGGCGGCTAGGACTCTACGTGAGCAGTGGAACTTGAGCACCATGTCTGTTGAAGGGTTTTTGAGGGGTGGTGAGTGAAAATTAAAGACTAAATTAAAGTGAGTGAATAAAAGGGGAAAATGATACCTCAAGCACCTACGGTTGTCAGTCGTAGTACTTTAGGGTCGGTCCACAGGGAAGACGTGAGATTTATGGTCATTTAAAACTAAACGATAAAATTTACTTATCTAAACTAAGTGGAATTAGTTAAGACAATTTAATAACCTAATTCAACTAAACTCATTTAATCCTAATTAACTCTTCTAATCCTAATTCAACAAAGCATCAAAACAACCTAATTAACTAAATAAACTAAACCTAAACTAACCTTTATGTTAATTAACCAAATCAAACCAAACTACTAGTGAATTAAGCATGATTTTATCATAACTAAACCATATTCTAAAACTAAACTTGCAAACTGGGAACAGAAATTTATTCAACATTTTCGATTTGCCTCTAACAGAAAATTAACAGGCCTAATAGGGCATGAACACGGCAGTAGGGGAAGGGAGAACCAACACCAAAGCAAAACATGAACTGAACACAGCAACGAAACAGGGGAAGGGAGAAACGCAGCATTGAAACAATAGGATTGAAACAAAAATGAAATTCAACAGAATCAAAAACAACAAGGGAAAAGGAAGAAATCGAAGCAAGGCATAACGAAACTCACAAACTGTGAGCCCCAAACGCAGCCAGCGAGTCTAGATGAACAACCATCCGAACCCAGAAGCACAACACCAATCCAAAAATAGGGAAATCGCCAATTCAACACAAACCCACGAATTTTTTTGCAGAAATCAAACCGAAATTGAACTAGAAAGCATCAATTACAAGAAATTCGAAAGTTGAAATTCCAAACTAACATTAACCCTAATTCTGAAATTCGAAGAACACAACTGAAATTTGAGGCTAGATTAAAACTAAAACAGAAATTAAACCTAAAAACTAGCCTAAATTACTAACCTAATTACCTAAAATTTACCTAAGCTACGCTACCTTCCAATGGCGTCCTCTTGCCTTTATACCCGAAGTCCATCTCGATCTCGACCCTTCGTCTGGTGGTGGTGTGCTGGACGGTTAAGATGGGGCCAGCAAAGGGTGGGACGTGGCCTGGTGTTTGTGGTGGTGGATGGGTTTGGGAAAACCGTGGGCTGGTGAAGAACGGTGGGTAGAGAGTGGTTTTGGGGTTTTGGGATATCTGTGGGCTGGGTGGTTTTGGGAAGGGATAAGAGAGAGAGAAATGACGAGGCAGAGAGAGAGAGGGGATGGTGAGGCGATAAGGTTGTGAGGTTCTGGGAAGGGGGTTGGGTTCTGGGACGAAGTCGGGGGTCTGGGTTTGGGGAGAAGAAGACAGACGTGAAGAAGGGAAGAAAGAAGAGAGGGGTTTTATGGGAACCGGTTCAGCTAAACCGGTTTAGGCGAACCGGCTGGTCCGGTTCAGCTGGACCGGTCTGGTTTTTTTTTTCTTCCTTCTTTCTTTGGCCGGTTTTTCTGGAATTTGGCCAGGTTCTTCAACCTCCGACACTTCTTATATTTTTCTTGCATTTTCCGCCATTTTTTCACATTTATTAAAAATCTGTAAAATAAAATAAAATCAATTAAAAACCTAAAAAATATTATTAAAACGAGCATAAAATAGGTGTAAAAGTACCTTAAAAATAACACATTTTTAGTTCAAACAATGTCTGAGTTGTGTATATATATGATGTTGCATAGCTTGTAATTCTATCAAGGACAACACAAAACCTTCAATACAAATCTCTTGACCATATTCTCAAAGTTCTTTATGGTATCAGAGCCTTGTGATCCAAGGTAAATTATCTTTATAAAAAATCAATTGGTGAAGGAGACAAAAAGAACTTCGTTATCGCATCCCATTTTGCATAATTCCTGCACCCTTACGATGGACCAAGAATATTAACTACTGCAGTAGTTTTTGATGGGAAAAACTATGAATTATGGCAACAAGCAATTCAAACTACACTAAGAGCAAAAAATAAATTTGGTTTCATTGAAGGAACCCTAAAACAACCCGAAAAAAATTATAGAACAAGAATTCTCCGAAGCGGATGCACGGGATTTAGTAAATTCCATGCTCTTCTCCTAGCTTCTCAATGTAATCAATCCCAAGCTATGACTCTGCGTAGCTTACATGGAAACAGCATATGACATATGCGATGATTTAAAGAAGAGATATTTGGTAGCAAATTTATCGAAAATTCATCAACTTAAAGCTGCAATTGCAAATTGTGAACAAGGAAATCTCGACGTGGGAGATTTCCATAAGAAGTTAAGTTCTTTGTGGAATGAATTGAATAACCATATAAAGGTGCTAATTTGCACTTGCAAAGGGTGTGAATGTGGAGCAAGCAAGAAACTTGTCCGAATGTATGAAAAAGAAAAAGGCTATCAATTTTTAATTGGACTAAACAACGATGAGTTTTTATCCATGCGAAGTCAATTGCTTGCCCAAGATTCATTACCTCAACTTGATAAAATTTTGAACGTAGTCAGGCAAGAGGAGAACCATCGAAAAGTTATGGTCCAACAAGATGACAACATCGAAAATGAAGCAACTTTTGGCGATAAGTCTACCTCGAACCATGCCACGTCCTACATGCAAACATTGCGGCAAAAAGGGACATGAAGAACAAATTTGTTTTGAAATTATTAGGTACCCAACTGGATGGGTACCATGAGGAGGGAGTCGTGGCCGCAAGAGATACCGCAGAGCCCAAGGTGGCCGAGCAACCGCTGAAGCGGGTCGAGGTTAGGCAGTCACGTACGCTGCCCATGCAGTAGCCGAACATCATTCAAGCACCAAGGGCGAAAGGGCTATCGATCCACCGCTAGTACCCAGGCTAAGTGCTAAGTAAGTTCAGCGCTTGTTGAGTCTCATTTAAACTCTAAAAACAAGTGGTGAAAAATCGTTAGGTAATGATGAATGGTTGCTTGATAGTGGGGTAACTTGTCACATGACACGTGATCTCAGGAAATTAACTAAGCTCCACAATATTCATCCAATTTTGGTAAAAATGCCCAATGTGCAAAGTAGCATTGCAAATAAATAAGGAATGGTGAAATTAAACTCAAGCATAATTCTCTATAATGTATTATTGGTTCTTGATTTAACTTACAATTTAATAATGGTCGCACAATTAATTAATGATTTGGTATGCATAGTGATACTTACTCCTCAACTATGTGTGATATAGGACCTTGATATGAGGATGCCGATTGGAATGGGTGAACAACGAAGAGGGTTCTATTTGTTTAAGGATGCACCATTGAGAGAATTCAAGGCAATTCAAGTAGAAACTTGGGATATATAGCATCAAAAGCTAGGACATCCTTCAAAGGGAGTCATGTCGTTATATAGCGAAGTTGGATTTTTTAAAAATAAAGATGGTCATGAACTTTGTGATGTTTGTTTTCGAGCAAAACAATCTCGGTTGCCTTTTCCTTTAAGTGAAATAGAGCTACTAGCTATTTTGACTTGATTCATTGCGATATTTGGGGTGCATATAGAGTTGAGTCACTAAGTGGAGCACACTATTTTTTGACCATAGTTGATGATGCTAGCACAAGAACTTGGGTTTTACATAATGAAAGACAAAAGTGAAGATTCTAAACTGGTTATGAATTTTTGTGTAATGGTGAAGAATCAGCTTAACATGAGTGTCAAGGTCATAAGAAGTGATAATGGAAAAGAGTTTACCTCTAGTCCCATGAAACAGTTTTATAATGAAAAAGGGATAATGCATGAAACAAGTTGTGTTGATACACCCCAATAAAACGCTAGGGTTAAAAGAAAAAATTGCCACATCCTAAATGTGGTAAGAGCCCTTCGTTTCCAAGTAAATCTACCATTGGAATTTTTTGGGAGAATGTCCCTTAACAGCAGCCTACTTAATAAATAGGACACCTACTCCTATCTTGAATAGAAAGACACCTTATGAGATTTTATTCAATACACAACCCACATACGATCATATAAAAGTCTTTGGATGTTTATGTTATGCTTACAAGTAGCAAAGACAAAAGGATAAATTTGTATCTCAAAGTCAAAGATGTATTTTTGTGGGTTATCCATTCAGAAAGAAAGGATGGAAAGCTCATGATTTGCAGTCCAGAGAATTATTTGTGAGCAGAGACGTAATATTTTACGAGAACATATTTCTTTATGAGATTATACACAAGTCATGCGAAGATCCTATGCCACCAAGGGAATTCCTTGATCTTGAAGAATGGACATCAAGGGAGAAACATCTTAACCCAATCAACACATCAAGCCAACTTGAGCCTGCTCAAATCAGTGGGCTCACTGAGAAAATGGGCAGCGAAGGATCAATCCATAGTGATCAAGCCCACATTTAGATCGGGCAAGAAGAAACTGAGGATCAGGGCCTAGTTAGGCCTGCACACACAGAGGAGGACAGGGGCAGAACTTGGCCTTATGCAGATAGCCCAAGCAGTGAAGTAACTAACCAAGACAATGAGCCTTCTCCAATCAGGTATGTGTCAAGGCCCAATGCAAGTGGACCTCTTCTACCTATCGAGACACCATCAGATCGAGGGAGTCCCAGTACTATAGCAGAAGATTTGGGCCAAAGAAACCAAGAACGAAAGTTACCGAATCACTTGTAAGACTACCTATCTTATTCCGCCAGAACAAAAGATCCCACTTCAATAGGCCCACTACAAAAGGTGTCCTCAGGTAATCTGTATCCTATAGTAAATTATGTCACTTGTGAGAAATTTTCTGGTGTGTATCAACAATATCTTGCTGCTATTACCAAAATTGTGATTGGGGAGCTCTGGTATTTTCATGAGGCCATTTAAGATGCTAATGGGAAAGAGGATATGGCAAATGAAATTGAGGCATTTGAGGCAAACAAAACCTGGATAATTACAAACTTACCAAATGGTAAGAAACCCATAAACTACAAATGTGTATACTGAGTTGAATATAACTCGAGCGAATCCGTTGAGCGATATAAAGCAAGACTTGTTATTAGAGGAGATCAACAGATGGATGGTTTTGATTTTAATGAAACCTTTGCTCTAGCAGCAAAGTTGGTAAGTGTACGATGTTTCTTATCAGTAGCTGTTGCTAGAGGTTGAGAGCTGCATCATCTAGATGTTAACAATGCCTTTCTACATGGAGATCTGCATAAAGAAGTTTATATGTGATTACCTCCCGGTTTTCGCTCTAGATGACCTAACAAGGTTTGCAAAGTTCAAAGATTTTTTTATGGTCTAAAACAAGCACCACAACAATGGTTCGCTAAGTCACCATCAACATTGTTGCATTATGGTTTTATTCAATCTTATGTTGATTACTCCCTACTTACCTATAGAAAAGGAGACATTTATATGGCCTTGTTAGTATATGTTGATGATTTGGTGCTTACTGGAAATAAGTTTGAAGTTTGTAGCAAGTTCAAGCAATATTTGAACAACTGTTTCAAAATCAAAGATTTAGGTCCATTAAAGTATTTTTTTTGGGTATGGAAATAGCCAGAAGAAACCCCAAGGATTATTTTTATACCGAAGAAAATATGATTGGGAAATTGTTGAAGAATGTGGACTTCTCGAAGCTAAACCTGTAGATTTTTCCATGGAAACAAATCATAAACTTGCTCTTACTACCGGACCCACACTGGATGATGCAACGCGTTACAGGCGTCTTATTAGCAGACTTATTTATCTTACAATCACAAGGCCAGAATTATGTTATGTTGTGCTTTTTTTTTTCCAATTTATGCAAGAATCGCAAGAACAACACATGGATGCCGCCATATGAGTTTTGAGGTACCTAAAGGGTGTACCAGGACAAGGATTGTTTCTTCACTGCAATTCTAACCTACAGGTATATGCTTTCTGTGATGCAAATTAGGGAGCATGTCCTCTTACCAAACATTCTCTTAGCAGTTATTATATTACTATTGGAGGCTCACCAGTCTCATGGAAAACCAAGAAGCAAACTACAGTTTCTCGATCCTCAGCGGAAGCAGAATATCGTGCTATGGAAAACGTCATAAGTGAATTAATTTTGCCAAAATCATTCCTTCCATCACTTTGGGTATTTCTTGACAAGCCTATCAAGCTTTATTGTGATAATCAGGTCGTTTTACACGTTGCAAAGAATCCAATCCTCCATAAATGAACCAATCACATTGAAATTGACTGCCATTTTGTTTGAGAACGTATTATTTCTGGAGACCTTGCAACTGCCTACATACCTTCAAAGTATCAAGTTGTTGATATCTTCACTAAACCTCTTGGGAAGCAACAGTTCAAGTTCCTAAAGGGCAAGTTGGGCATTGCCAACTTGAGGGGGAGTATTAGGAAACAAGTGTATGAGTTTGTTTATGAAACTAATTCTTTGTAACATATGATAAATATCTTCTAAGGATAATTGTCCAATATCTAACCGGCTAGCAAGGACTTAGGCGACTAGACCTCCAGGCAAGTAAGGGAACTTGAGCAACATGTATGAGCTGTGTATATGTATGATGTTGGATAGTTTGTAATTCCATCAAGGAAAACACAAAACCTTCAATACAAATCTCTTGATCATATTCTTAAAATTCTTTATAAAGCCTTCGGCTTCAATGAACAAAATGTGCAACTTGAAAGCTGTGAACAGTTAGGGTATGACTGTATATAAAGGGCATGACGGAATTTTATTTTTTTTTGGTTCTTAGTTGGCAAAAAGTTCATTTGCTAATGGCTATTCTTTTTTTTTCTTTTGTAATCAATGTCGAAGCTAGGATGTTGGATTAAGGGGGCCAAAGTTTGGTTGACATCAATTTTTTAATAAGTCAGTCATCCAATTGGACCTTATTTAGAGATAGCTCAATTGACTATTTAATGTCATAATTTAAATGCAGAATTTTGTACTTTATGATCCTCCATAATATAGATATTAGACTTTTTACATGTACACTTATATTAAAAAAAAGAAAATAAATATACAAATGTTAGGATCTTACAAATATATATTTACAAGTGTCCTCCTCCTTAAAAAAATCTAGAAATATATGCTAGTATGCTTTTTTTAGTTAACAAATAAAGGAAAAGGGAAATTAAAAAACAGTTTCATAAGCTTAGCTCCCTATATGGTTTTTGGTTTTTTTTTCTCAATTTCCAAATAAACATGATAATCAAACATAGTTTTGAAAAAATTGAAGTTCTATATTATAGAAGTTGTTCAACTAAGATTACAAGAATAGGATTTGCCATAAGGTATCCACTTTTGATCCGTCAATGACATTAACTATAATATTGGACCCTTAATATATTGGGCTATGTATTTGATTATTCTGTCTTCCTTTATATCTTAATTCTTGAGCTCTTGGGCTTTCTTTAGACCTTTTTTTAAAAAAATATTAATTATAAATTGAAGAAGTGAAACTATTTAGGATTACTTTTAAATTTCAAGGGATTAGAAAGGGGAAATAAACGGGCAGGGTACACTTTAAATGGGGCATAACCGACTCATGTTTTTTTGTTAAAAATGAGTGTTGCTTTTGGAGGGAAAATAAAGTGAGGCAAAATACACAGTGCAGCGAAATGACAAAAATGCCCTTAATGAAAGGAGTCATGCTTCCCAAAAACCTTCTCTCTCATGCGAAACCTGGAAGGAAAACCTAGAAGGAGTAGAGGGCGTAGAGGCAAGGGGGAAGAACGAGGGTTTGCATACCTGGGCTCTCTCTCTCTCTCTCAATCTCTCTTCAAACTTGAATGTACCCCTAGAATCTGTAGTAGTGAGCAAGTGTGGCTCAGAATTGGGGGAAATCAATGCCCAATTTGTTGAAGGCAGCTTCGTTGTGGGAGAAGAAGGAGGTAAGGCAAGGTGCATTCCTGTAGGTGAGAGAAAGTGCAAAAGGAAGCTGGAAGTGAGCTTGCAGGGTTTGGTAATGGTGGAAAGTTGACAATGGAGGTCAGCCGTGAAGTCTGAGGTAGAAGGGTTTGGTCATGGGACGTTGGTACACGCCTTCAAGTATAGTGGTAAACATAAGGTATGTTAAATGTTGTTTGATATTTACGATATTGGTAAGTGGTATGACATTGTGGTGAATGATTCAGGGTGTAGGAAGGGTAAATGTCTAGGTAACATATGTGCCATGTTGTTAGTCACGGTTTACCAGGGTATCGTTAATGCCGTTGCATGAAAACCCAAATGCATGGGTGGATATGTAGGAGAGTGGAGTAGGGTGTCGTTGTGATGAAGGGGGTACTGTAAAACCAGGGGAAAATGTGATGTTAACCATAGTAAACGTAGTGTAATTAATAGGTAGACAGACTGTAGTGGTGTTGGAGATTGCTATTATGCAGGTGTGTGTAGTGGATGATGCAGAATTCGTAGTGCTAACCAACAACTGTCATTGTTTGATGTGTAGGAGAATCGGGAAGGTCGTACACCCACACAGTTGCACGGCAGTCAGTGGTGCAAAATGGATAGAGATGGTATTGCTATGGGAGGTTGTGGTGGTGGCAGAGAGGTAGTTGTGTATGTGTTATGGGGGTGAGTTGGACGATGGTGGAGGTGGAAAAGTAAGGTATGTAGAGGGTTGGACGAAGTGTATGGTGCTGAAAGAGGATATGGGGTTAGAGCAGGTGCGAAGAAAGGTGAGTAAGATAACCGGCAATGAGTTGACTGTGCAGAAATTGTGGTACAGTTTGAAGTACGACCGGGGGATGGTAATGGAGTTGGAGGGGGATGGTGATGTGAGTATGTTCATGAAGAGGAATGACGAGCACGGATATTTGTACGTGGGCGAAAGTGATGGGACGAATAGGCGTAGAGAAAAGGCAACGTGGACCTGTGATGAGGGGGTAGTTCGTGGGAAAAGCGGCAGGGATAGGGATGATATGGTCGAACAGGTTCGTAATGGACCAGGTGTAAAAAGGTAGGTTGCATGTGAATACTGGTATGATGAACGATGTAGGTGAATGTGGGTAATGACAACAAGTTATTGACATGTTGCTTAATAGTGTATTTTGCTCGCAAGGCGGCTGGGAGTGGAAGCGGTGGATGCAGCGATGGTGAGCAGCAAACCAGGGTGAGAGTGGACGGGGAAATAATTGAGATGTCTGACGATGATGAGATATCAGTTGCGTCGGAGGATGTGGGGGAGGATGAGGTGGCGGTACAAGGAGGGAAAGAAAGTAACCAAGGTAAGGGGGTGATGAAAGGAGGGACGGGAATGACAGCATGTGGCCACGGTCGGGTCTGCAAGGGCAAAGCTACTACCGTAAGTTGAGCATATGGAAGAAGTTACTTAGGGGGAAGGGATAGATCTTCCAATCAACTGAAGCATTTCGACAAGTAATATGCAAGTTCGCAATTGCGAAACCACTTCAGTTATCGACTTGAGCAAAACTGCAAGCGAAGAATTGTGGTGAGGTGCGATGTAAGTGACTGTCCCTTCCACATATGCGTAAGAGGTAGGAAGAATACGCAGGTTATGTGCATCAAAGATTTTGTGGGGCAGCATAAACACAGTGTTGGAGAACTGTGTCAAATGGGTGTATAGGGGAAAAGACGTGTTAGAGCCGAACTCCTTGCACACCTGATTGAAGGAAAGGTGAGGTTGTGTATGGATTATGCACCGAGGGACATTACGCAGGATCTGGAGTTGAAGCTGGGGATTCGGCTGACATACATGCAGTCGTGGAGGGCAAGGGAGTTTATGCACATGATGGTGCTTGGGAGGCCTGATGATCACTACAAATTGTTGTCGTGGATGTGTGCGGCCATAGTCAGAGCAAACCCTGGGTCAGTGGCATTCTGTGAGGTAGAGGGTTTGAGGTTTAGAAGGATGTTTGTTGCGTATGCCGCTAATATAAACGGGTTCAAACTGGGGTGCAGGAAGATACTGTTCGTGGATGGGTGCCATCTAAGCGGACCTTACAAAGGAACCCTGCTTGCTGCGTGTGCATTGGATGCGAATAATCACCTCTTCAATTTTGTGTATGGCATAGTTTGTGGTGAGGTAATTGAGGAGTGGGTATGGTTCTTGGAGACAGTGATGGAGTGCTTGTGAGGTCTGAAGCCGGTGATCATGCCCGACAGGAACCCTGCCTTACTAGCTGCGGTGGTGCAGGTATGTGGTAAGGAGTACCATAGCTACTGCTTACGTCACCTGACGGAGAACTTTTTGAAGGAGGCAGCAAAGCATGGTATCCGGAAAGAAGCAACAAAGTAGAGATAGTGAAGGAAACGTTATACCGAGTTGTGTACGCTCCATCAGCGGTGGAGTTCAATGTCACGTTGCAGGAGTTGAGGGGGCACAAGGCAGAGCTCGATGCATAGGTGGACAACAATGAGCCAGAACAGTAGGCTGCTTCGAAATTTGGGAAGGAAAGGTGGGGCAGAATGAACAACAATGTTATAGAAAGCTGGAACAATTGGATGAGACGACTACCTCCTATGCCCGTGCCGTGGCTTATCAGTGGGCACTTGGAGAAGCTTGGGAAAAAGATGGACAATCATAGACAGGGTACGATGAAGTGGAAGAATGGGGTGGGGGAGAGAATTGAGCAGAAGTTGGCTGACCATTACTAAAAGATGGGTTGTATTGCAGCTGTGGAGTGCTACAGTTTGATATTAGGGGAATACAGTGTGGAGCTTACCAACAGTCGCAAGTTAGTGGTGAAGTTGGGACAACAGACATGCACGTGTAGGGTGTGGCAAACGCGAGGTATTCCGTGCTGTAATGCGTTGGCTGTGATAGCTAAGGCAAACTTACGGGTGTATGACTACGTGCACCCCATTTATAAGAATGCAACCCAACAAATCATATACAACCAGCTAGTGCACCTGATGGAGACACACGACATGAGAACAGTTAATGCGAGAACGGGGCGAGTGGTCGGCGAGGATGAGCTTGATGATGACTACGACCATTGCATATTACCCCCCACCAATGGGAGACAGTCAAGTAGGCCACTGGCGAAGTGTAGGGAGTCACAAACGCAAGGGACGAGGTGTCAGAGGTGCTTCAAATGTAGTGAAGTGGGACACACGAGGCGTACTTGTCGCAATCCCCGTGCGGACTTTGATGCGAGTTACGAAGGTGATATTGTGGAGGTTGAAGCTTTGTTGGATGGTTCCTATGTACCAGGTCATTGAACCACATTAGGTTGCCATCCACAGATGTCCCCAATTAACAGAAACTTTTGCATTATGCTCATATTGCATTGTCAACTGTGAGCAAACCCCCAGCCCTGTTTGTGTGTCAATCACCAAGTAAGTTTTCGATGTTCCCTACTACAAGGCAACCTCAAATGTTTACCCCATAGGAGGCCAATGTTCACCGCGGTACGGCATGGTTTGAAACTGGTACACCCGTGGGTAACTATGACACTGCAGTCCTCCCACTTCAACATTCTGATCATATTAGCTTCTCAGCTGTCGCCACACCCCCTCCCCTGTTTGGCTTGTAATATGTGAGTAAATTGGGCCATGTGCATAAGGGGCTGGCATGTTTACTCCTGTTTGTATGTTAATGATGAAGTTCGGTTGTATATTGTTACGTTCTGTCAGGTAACCTGCTATGTTAACCCAGCATGAGGCGTATGTTCACCGTGGTAAACCATGCTGTACAAGTGGTACACCCATGGAGAACTAACAAATTGCAGTTGTGCAATTGTGGCATTTTGCTCATGCTGCCTTCTCAGCTGTCAACACACCCCCCACCCCTATTTGTATGTTAATGCTTAAGTTCATGGTGCGTGTGCATAGGGGG
Source organism: Selenicereus undatus (assembly GCA_017589665.1). Lineage (NCBI taxonomy): Eukaryota > Viridiplantae > Streptophyta > Magnoliopsida > Caryophyllales > Cactaceae > Selenicereus > Selenicereus undatus. Next base: position 17,956,718 of record JACYFF010031957.1, read on the forward strand.
CTGGCATGTTAACCCTTGTTTCGTTGTTAATGATTAAGTACGATTTTGTATTGTTGGGTGTTGTCAAGTACTCTTCCATGTTTACCCAACATGAGCCCTATGTTCACCATGGTAAATGATGGTGTACTAGTGGTACACCCATGGGAAACTCACATATTGCAGCTATACAACTGTGACATTCTGCTTATACTGCCTTCTCAGCTGTGAGCACCCCCCACCCCTGTTTGTATGTTCATGTTGAAGTTTATGGTGCGTGTGCATAGGGGCCTACTAACGTGGCATGTTCACCTGGAAAGAGAGAGATGTTGAATGTGGTAGAACTGTGCAAGCGGTAAACGCATAGGAAAGTGACGGACATGGTCATTCATGAGTACTTTGTGTTATCCAAACACACTGGGGGGGACATGTGTGGAGGCAGAGAGGTGTTGAAGTTGCGGGGGTAATCTTACTCTGAGGGCGCCAGTTATGCGTTGTACGTAAAAGCAATGAATGTGTACATAGAATTGAGTATGAAATTTTTTGTTTGTGCAATCTCGACCCATATGTAAATGAATAAGCGTATACTGTGAAATGGAATATGTAACGAAATCAACAATATACAAGATAGGTAGAAGGAGTACTTATACTGAGCTTGGTATTGACAGTCATGCCCTGAACGTACCGCATTGTTGGGTGCTGTCATGTTTACCCAGCATGAGGCCTATGTTCACCGTGGTAAACCATGGTCTACAAGTGGTACACTGCTGGAAAATGGACAGATTGCAACTGTACAACTTTGGTATTCTGCCAAACACTGCCTTCTTAGCTGTTAGCACACCCTCACCCCTGTTTGTATGCTAATGTTCAAGTTCATTGGTGGACATCCATGGGGTCCTACCAACGTGGCAGGTGCACCCGGAAAGAGACAGATGTTGATCGTGGTAAAGCATGGTGTAGAAGCAGTAAACCCATACGAAAGTGACAGACATGGTCATTCATGAGTACTGTGTGTCAACCAAACACACTGGCAAGAGTCCGAGTGGGAGGCAGAGAGGTGTGCAGGTAGCGAGGGTAATCTTACTGTGAGGGTGACAGTGATGTGGTACACACATTCGTAGGTGAAGAAGTCGCTATAGGACTGCGTCCACATCTGCGTACCATGAAGATATGTGTTGTTCACCACGATCAGGTTTGTCACAAATAGGGGGACTTCATAAATGGTGTCACCCCAAGCCAAGTACAACATTTAATGTAGGCAACTACTCCATCTAAGAATTGAATGTACAGTAAGGGTTGGGGCGGTTGCACATAAGGACTGGCTCATCAATTAATTGCCTTCAAATGAACTGTGTTGACTTTATAAACCACAAGTGGGGGAGGAGCGAGTAGTTAGGGGTGGTATTATTGTGTACGTTGTCCTTCTAAACTGTGACTGAACATGGCTGGCCCATCAAGAAGAATGTCCACCACTCAGACATCTGGAGGTTCTAGATCAAGTTGGAGTGACTTCGACAACAGAGCAAAGTATTACCGTAATTTCGGCTATGAAGCAGTAATGTATGAGACGGACAACAATTACAGGCGCTGTTACCTTGTTTGTCCACTTGAGGTAAATTGTAATTCATAAGTTGTGCATGTCTTGATTTGCCAACCTCTTTTATTCTGTTTTTCTTGTACAACTCCTCCTCCACGGTACTCACCTGTGGTGTTCATGTCCCTCCATGGACGATCGCATGTAGAATGAATCTACCTGTTAATACTTGGCCAAGGTAGGCCCCGATTACCCCAAACAAGCCAAAGACGTAATTGACCAACTCACTAAGGTGCTATGAGAGGTTCGAGATTTGGTGCGCACCAAACGACATGATCACCACTTCATCCAAGAAGAAGATCGGACAATGGATTGGAAGGTGAAGGCTGATCTGCTTAAGTGGAAACTATGGTGTGTAGTATTGGTTGTACTGAACATCGTACTTGTCATTTTCCTAGCGTGGGTGGTGGGGTACTGATCCCACAGATTTGGGGGGTATTTTTTGGAGTGTTTGTAGTCCTTGTGTTTGGGTTGATGATTTGAAATGAACATTGTATGTGAAGGGCACAAATGATGTGCTTCATTTTGGGGTTATTGACCTCACCATGTTTTAGGAAGCTATGGTTCTGTAATTTACTGCTTCATTTTAGCGTTGGCGAACTTGTGCAATGCGGTACAATGCAGGTCAAAATCTGATGTTCGAGTAATACAGTCAACCTTCAGTGCAATGTTATCGTTCCAGGCTATTGAACAACCAAGACTCTATGTTTAGGGCAGTAATTGTTCACAATGAACGCAATAATTGTGTGTGGTAGTTCCAGGACTTCAATAAATATATGTATGTAATTAAGTCAAGGAAAATTTAATGGAATTACACAGCATGAGCAGGACAGGTGGACACCCAAGGTAGTGTACTTGGTGTCGTTGAAGTGGGTGGGCCACCTTTTCCACTGCAATGCAATTAATTGATCAAATGTTGTGATGATGCAAGCATGATTTCAGGATAGACATGGCTTAGTAAGAATCACATATTACATGCAATGATGGAGAGAATTTGGCGGGCAATGTTGGCGCCCATTTCACCTCCTGCAGCAGCCAACCTCGTTCACCGAACCATGTACAATATAAAACTTGTTTCCACCCACCAACCATTTGCACTTAATACACCTCCATTACTTCTCTGCTGACCACCCCACAAGTAGGGAAAGTGAATTTAATATAAAGAAATCATGAAGGCCAGATGGAGTTCATCGACCCCCTTGCATCGGACGTCTCATGACCACTGCAAGGCCCACACGTGGGACCTCGTAGTAAGTTCGTACATGGCACCGTGGTCCCCATATTATGCAAATGTGGTAAGGACGCAGAAATTGTTGTCGACCCAGATGCCCCACGTATGTGCCGCGCTATTTGTCCACAGGTGAACCACGTTGAAGTAATTTGTTGCCCACATCTGATTGTATTAACACTGCATTTAACCTTCAGTAACCTCTGCTTTATATTTGTAGAGGATGTACGGTAATGATGTCTAGTTGAAGCGAAATCGGACAAGGCATGACAAGGCCATTATCATCTGCAGACTACAAGCATCCATAAACAAACTGAAGGCAACATTACTAGAGAAGGGACACGCTGTCAGGGCTTCGAAAGAAACAAACACAACGTTGATTGTTGCTGTGTCATGTGCTCAGTGACGGTGCAAAGCATGGATGATTACAACCACAATAACGTTGCTGACGTTGTTGACCATGTTCGCTCATGTCATTAACTGAAGATGGAGGTAGGATGACTTTTTTGGGTGTGGATGGCATCACACACTGTATTGTGATCAGTATCTTCCACATGTATGTATGGATAAGTGCATTGTTATTTTGGGTACCGTATTTGTCCAGCACAGAAGTGGACATATATGAGGTTATGGTCCAGGGTCCGAGTTCGGACAATAACGTCCTCTATGTCCACCTTTTTGCCTGATAGTAGAAAGGCCTAAGTACAAAATGAACCCCACCCCATGTGCTGTATGCGGTCGTTTTGATATATAGTGTTGGTATGCAACTGTTGTGCAAACTCTATGTGCATAAGTATGTATTTAAATTATGGTTATGTATGAAGTATGAAATTCGTTCCTAGTTGTGCACCACATTCCGTAACGTTTGTCGTAGTAGTAAAGGCTACTGCTGAAATCGGCTAAGTGGTGGGATGATTACCGCATTTACCCAATTCATCCACCACAGTTAACAAATGGACATGCCCCGGTAGACAGATTCAGTAAAGGAATAATGTGGATGGCAGGCAAAACTAAAACAGGCAGAGTCGTTACCTCAGTTGACAACGTATGCACAGGCTCACAAAAGAGTACCACACTATGATGCGATTTCGACCATGGAAAACGACATCCCTTAAATAGGTGAACCAAATAAGTGGATGATGCATACATAGGCACCCCAAAAAGGGAACTGCTAACAATGAACTAAATACACAGCTCCTTCACACCGGTCACAAGATAGGCACAGTGCCATGACATACCACCATAGTGTCACACGTACACAACCATGGTCCACCAATGGACATATCCACATGACCATATGGAACAAGTACGCACAGAACAAACCCCAACACACAGCTGTGGGTATGAGGACCACATCCGAATATGTTGTTCACAATGGTAAACCACTACACATGTCCTGGTACACAAGTAAGCACTAAGTGAATGACACACAAGTACGTGAATTGACGTACTTTTTTACAGTGAAGTACATAAATAATGGGCAACAACGCAACACATCCAACTACAACACACAAGGTCAGTAGATGACAAAGTCAATTAGGGGATGAGGGCCATGGGGAAGTTCCGTATGGTTCCCCGAAGGATGACGGCCAAACACTTGTCCCGCAAGCTTCGGATGTCACTCTGGTTGAAGCACATTGTGCGGCCAGTCAGTGCGAGAAGGTCCACGAAGATCATCACAAATACGCCATAGTCATGGCCACTGCAAAAGTAGGATCATTGTTAGAATGATATTGTATTTTGAAACCTAAGACAACGTATACCATATTTGTAAGTGGAAGTCCTTCACGTACTTATCCTGCTGAGGGCAATCCATGGGTACAACCTCCCATGTGAGAACATCGGTGTAAATGTCAGCCTTCATCACCGCAAGCGCGACGACCACTTTCTGGGCAATCAACAAACAACGTTACGGGAAAAGTGGGGAAGGGACACCAACAAGGGATGGTAGAGGGCAGTGATCTTAACTGCCCAATCGACCATCATCTTCCGCTCATGCTTGTCCTTTGCTTTGCTTGGAGGCAGAGAATCGTAGACACACATATGTCAAATCGACTTGTAGCAGGAGCCAATGCCTTACGTGGTCATCAAACAACGGGACAAGCACCTGCATCGGGCGCATTGTTAGAATGTACGGTTGGTGCTTATGTAATTCAATCACGAAGGCATGCACGTACCTGGGACACACTCTCTTACATATGCTTCGGTAGGGCGGATGGAAGCATGTACTCGATGGCCCCCAATTTTGCCCGAGTCAGCCACAAATGCATTGGGGCAAAGAACGTTAGAACCAACATTGTATACATAGCAGTGCACATAAAAGAGACACAGGGATGGTATCGCAATTGCCATATACAAGCTCGGTTGTCTTCGCAAAAAGTGATTGTTGGCACCATTTTGGATACAATCGTTGTCGCACCATTATGAGAGAACTATAATTGTCAATCGCAAATCCACTGATGCAATAGTCTTTCGCCTTGTACCCTGGACCATGACGCGGCACAATGTTCAGCAAGCCCTTAACATCGATCACTACAATGTCACTCACCCCGCCTTCAACTACATTGGAAAGCCTGCAATAGTTGAGAAAAAACACAGCATGTTAGCCGTATACGGCCTGTTGGGGTTCATGACACTACGAAAATGTGCACTCCATTGTATACACTAGTAAACGCGGGCACAAACCACTGATGGGGGTCCCGGAAGGACTTACATCGTCTACGGACATCACTCAGCAGTCTCTCGTCCTCCGCGGACAAAGCATGCATAAAGTACTTCCTCACGCCCTGCAAAGCACACGCCACACAAATGAACTCGGCATGGACATAGAAGACATATGGTGTCTCATGTTGCGTAACAGATTCGAAGCACCGTAATGCTCACCTAGTCCTGGAGCCCACCTTTAGGGGGGGCGCAGTCAACACGGGTGCTCCAAATTGGGTACGTCGATGTTGCTGATGGGGGGTAACCTCTACTGTAACAGCGGCAATAGAGAGGGTACCACCCACATGCCCTTTTATAGTACAAGGTAGACCAAGAATGGTCGTCCGGCTTTGATGTTGTGGACAACCTTACAAAAATTTCCCACATTACACATGAAATCCTCACCACCACTTGGAAAGAAACATACAAAGGTAGAAGTTAACACATATAACATGTCCATAGATATGTATGGAGACATACCCACAGGCATATGCATGGCAGTCTGATACGTGTGGCGCAGTGGGGCGCACAATTTAGCATGGTAAACAACGGCATCATACTGGCAGACGCACGAACTCATGCAGTTTAACCATGTACACATAGACATACATATACATATACACATACACACATTTTCGTTCTCACATGTACACAGCCATACAATGACATATATATAGCCATAAATCTTTGCATATATATATGTACATTAGTGTGTGTGTGTGTGTGTGTGTGTGTGTGTGTGTGTGTGTGTGTGTGTGTGTG
>JACYFF010031957.1:17963380-18007698 GCA_017589665.1 Selenicereus undatus
AGGCAGACAAGTCCACCTGTCAGCAGGACTTGTCACAGGAGGACTACATAGACAATGAAGTCATTCACACAACAAGGACGTACCAATTTGCTACAATGAACAACGGAGGTGGAAAACTACCTCCCTAAGTTAACCGAAACTTTTGCCATTGTGTTCCCCAATGTACTCCATGTTTACCATGTTGTACTCTACTTACAACATATGTTCACAAGCGCCACCCTAAGGTCACTCCTACTTTTGTGTTATGAAGAGGTCTTTACTCAGGGGCAGTTTGCCAATGTATGAGACACATAATGAACCACTTACCTCATCTATGTTGCTACATGAGGAGATCATTTCTGCATCCCGCTTCGTTATTGGGGGGCGTTGGCCATTGTATGATGACCCAGCTGCAACGGGGGAATTTTTACGGCCAACTCCGACATCCTCATCTTCGACCTAAACAATAAGTATTTTACATAATCAATTACGGTAGCTCCACACATGACAATATGAAACAGTAATTTGACATACATACATGCACTACTTTCATACCTCAACAGACAACATTGCTAGTTCCAGGAGTTTCCCTACCCCACCGTCAGACTCATCACCTTCCACATTCCCGAGTACCCCTCCATGAATAAGCTCCATTGTGACGCCTTCCATCTCCCCCTCATATTGTCCCTAGAACCATTAACATGTAGTCACTGCAGTCAGTGGATTACATTACAGACAGTAAGTCAATGTCGTGCAACCTCCCTACACTTACCACACACGCTTTCGTTACACGCCCTACCTCGATGCATGCAGTATGCGCCGCACTTTGCCGCTCCTGTATGACCTTACCGCAGTCGTGAACATCGTCTTCCGTACGATCTTCTTCGGGGCCAACATCTTGTCTCTTCGAAGGAGCTCCAACCTCTTTCCTCGATCGCTTCCGGGACGTGTACACCTTGCCACATGTACGCTTCCCCTTCCCTCGTGCCCTGTCCGGGTTTAGGTAAGGAGAGGACTGCAACGCTGATGGATGCCGCTGACGAGGAATTCTCCTAATTCTTGCAGCAGCTGTTGAATCCCTTCCTCCGGATCCCGTTGCTGGTGAGCCCAACACAACAACCTGGGGGGCAGATTCACCCCCGCACCTCGTCACCAATGCCATGACCAACATCCATCGAATTGTGTGCGTCATCAGTGCGCAGCTCTGTATCACCCACCGCGGCATCGGAAGCCTCCAATTTCCCTTCCTCGTGTGAGGCTTCCGCATACCCCACACGAGGCAACAGTCGGACCACACCATCATCGAACTCCGAATGATGTACTAGGGAAGCACCAGCGTCCCCAAGTTGCCCCACTCTCTCTCTCCTCTGCTGCCTACACTTCTTCTCTACCAGCATATGCTCTGCCATCCCCTGCCTTAATCATTGCCCTCAGCTCAGCTAACTCCTTCTTTGTCGTAGCTAACTCTTTCTTCGTGGTTGCATGAGCTTCTTTCTCCTTCCGTAGTACATCTCTCACTCTTCTCAGTCTCACCTCCAAGCTTATAACTCCCTGCAACAACGATCACATTCTACAATCACATCCCAAACACAATTACATACATACGCTACTCTCATTCTATTATTTGCAAACGATAATATGGAGTTCAATGTACTAACACAATTTTTAACGCATAATACCATAATGTGCAACCTACATATATACCAAATTATAACTGCATCATGAGTTCCATTGCCACATTTCTACGCCAACACAAAAACACTATACTCATCAAATCAAGCGGGTCTTACCTCCGCATCCTCTACGTAACCTTTATACTTATCCGTATCAATGAAAGCCATCCCAACATCCTTCACTCTCTCCTCCTCCCTCACAACAAGGACTGCATTTATCTGCACCACATCCAGTTAACCATATTAACCACTTACATTGCCTCTTACAATACTACAGAAGCGTCAGTTGCAAGTGTACCGATCTGGCTGTCCTGAATGGTAGCAACCACCAACCTAGCATCATATTTTTTCTCTTTGTACAAGTGGACCCAACTCAATATTCGGGGCACACATTTGTCATCCCTAAATGAATCGATATTGGTGTGCTCATAAAACCACACCTGTATTTCACAACACAAAATGTCACACCTTTACATTAGTCAACGCATGATGTTCACCAATATTAACACACTTTCGTAACGTAATCTCCTACCTGTAGTATCATTGCAAAGCCGTTTATTTGAACATTTCTGGCGCTGCGCATCTTCTCCTTTGCTTCCTCGATCGCCTCCACGAGGAACATCCATGTTGCCTCTGCCCAGTTGTACTCCGCCATAGATTTCACATCGTCTACCATGGAAATCAAATCCCATGCCACACCACCAGCACATCTTGGGAATAGCAACCCACTGACAACCAACAATGCATACAACTTGGCGAACATACCCACTGTACCCCTCGTATTATTTGACCTACACAGCTCCAGCAACACTGAGATGTAGTTCCTATATATTCGCACATCTTTCTGCAATGTCCTCCTCTTCCCATGCTCATGGGAAACATGATCATCCATTGCCTCCTTCAGTAGTCCCTCCACCTCACCACGCACCTCAGTACGCTGAAACAACACAGGCTTCCCATGCGCAAGAAGTCCCGTACTCAATGCCACATCATATAATGAGAACAGTACCTCCCTCCTCCCGATCTTGAAGGACTTCGTGTCCAAGTTCCAACGCTCTATAAGGGCCCGCACAAGGTATCCATCCATTGCAAATGACCTATACTCAAGTACCGGACTCCACACAATGTCTCTAATTGCACGCTTTCGGTCATCATCCAACTCATTATTTAGGGCACACACTACTTCCAATATGCACCGATACCGGATGACAACATCAACACTAGCCTCCGCCACTTTCTCACCTGCCTCATCTGCCACTGCCTTCCCCTTCCCCTTCACTCCCCGCACCTCCGCTTCCCTTCCACCCTGTCCCGCATCTTCCTTCCTTCCACCCTCCTGCATCCTCGCCTCTTGTTCCCCTCCTTCCTTTCTTTTCTTTGATCACATCTCACCCCCTAACCTCCCACTGCTGCTTGTACTCCCCTCCTCCAAAGACACTGAGGAGCTGCTACTCCCATTGCCACTCTCCTCCTCGTCATAATTTGAATCACTTACATCCGTCTCACTATGTGAATTCTCCCCACCCATCACTGTGCCTTCTATGATAGGGTTTCGGCTCCTTTTCCGTCCGCTACGCAGCGCCATTGCAAACACCTGCATCACATCAATCATAACAACCACATTAAACAACTGCAAAATCATATTCCCTCCCCTCATTACTCACCCAACAACTGAACACATTTGCATGCATGAACATCCCCTCTGTCTACCCAATTGTACGTTATTGTGTACCGCGGTTGACAGTTATTGTACCCTTAGTTTACCCCTTACACGTTCCATCTTCGAACTTTACCCTGAACTTCTAACCATCCCCACCTTTAACAAGTGTACGGAATCGATTCACATTTTGTATGTAATGGCCACATCGCGACGTCAGCGACTGCATCCCACATATTTCATTGTCTACAACCTATGCAATGTTCACATTTGCACCTATCCAGACTTCACATTTACACCTATCCACACTTCACCTATGAATAACATTCATGTTTCTTACCTATGTACGTTGACTTACTTCCTTCTGTTTACCTATTCAATCCACCATGCCGACCATGTATTACACTTACTGAAACACGTACCCACATCTAATTCATTGCCATGTTTTCCTTCATGCTCTCCTCCCTATTGGGGTGCATATTCAACACTTACATCAATTTAGATCACTTCATCTGATTGTACCAACATGTCTACCACGGTCTACACAGGTTTCAACTTACATTATAAAGTTCACATCACACATTTAACTCAGCTAATATCGGGTTACTCAACATGTTGTATTCATTCACACTTTCGTTATGGGTACAACCTCCACCTACAGTACCATCAACCTAAGCAGTATGCCCACCTGACCTTGGTTTACCTAGGTCACTAATTAGGTTAACCGCACACTCCAATTCACAGAGTTTTCTACAACACAGGGCATGAACACAGCATACATTTCTCCCACTGCTACTTCAGAACAACTAACCCCCTCACAATGCAACTCCCCCAACCCCTTTCAACAGCAATTGAACCTGCCTTTTCTACATTTAATGAATTGAACTTACTTACCTCAAATTCAACTTGATGCTACCCTTGTATTACGTTGTTGGGTCGTTCTTCGTCTTCCCTCCTCTTGTCGTTGTCTCACTTGACACTTCTCTTCTTCTTCCACCTGCACTGTCCAACCTCGCTTTCTCTGTCTATGGCTCTCTTCTCCCTCTTTATCTCTCTATCAACCAAACTCCACTGCCGCTTCTCCACCTTCTTCCCGTCCTCCTTTGCCTTCGATCACTCTCTGCCAATCGCTTCTTCTCTGTCTAATTGATGCCCTAATCTCTCACTATTGCGGACATGCAAAAGTCTGTTGTTTGCTTTCTCCCCCAACTGCTTCCTTCGAAAACCACCCCTTCACATTACTCCCTTAGTAAACTGCCAATAGAATCCCCACAATAACTTCCTTTTGCTCATTAAAGGTAATTTGATCATTCCACTTCACTTTGCTTTTCCACCCATTTGGTTCCCGCCCCCCCCCCCCCAAAAAAACCAACACCCATTTTTAACAAAAATGCTAACTCAATTATGACCCATTTAAAGCGTGATTAAGCAGTAAATTTCCCATCAGAAAGAGAGATGCAGAAGCAAGTTAAAATTTAAAAAAAAAAACTATTTTCGAGAATTTCTCAGTGAATGAAATTTAATAATGAAAAAAGGCAAACAGAAACTTAAAGCATACGCCTACTGTCTGACATGCGAAACCTACAGCCTTCCAACTCAGAGCTACAAGAGTCGAACATGGATCATTGAGCATGACAAGTTTACCCCTCCCGTCTGAGCTACAGCACATGACTATTTTCTTTGGCCAAAAACTATATTTGTTTTTTGGGGGGGAGGCAGGGAGCGGGTGAGGCACCACCCGCCTTCATCCAACAGAGCTTCGCCTTTGGGTGTAATGCTAATGGCTATTCCTTTTAATTGAAGGTGATAGCTCAACTGATGTTGCTACTAGTAGCCCTCATCTCTCTCCTAACAATAGAAGCAACTTCTGATAGCCCCTTGACTAATTAGAGGTTATTAACCATTTTCCTAAGCTCCCTAACTTCCCAGAACTTGTCTCAACCCTAGAAGGCTCTTGAGTAAATGAGGATTTAGGTTCTCTTCCTTACTTGACTCTTCATTTTCTTGCTCTTCATTGACCTTATCTTTCATTTCTTCAGGGCCTTACAATCCTTCCCAAATATGCTCAAATCCTCCTAATAAAGGCACGGTTTACCTCTTCAATCATTAGCTATAGGGTGATTCTGCATCATGAAATATTAAACAAAGCTAATATCAGAACACAGCCACTAAAAAGAGCCATTAAAAACATTAACAAGATCAAAATTTTGAAAGCCCTAGCAGGGAGGGGTCTGTTCATCATTTTTGTGCGCTTCTGGTTAGAAATTATCAATAAGATTATAAAAGCAAGAGAAGAAACGGACCAATAAATGAAGAAATCAAACATAGACAAAAGTCATATATGATGATAAATAAGGAAATACAACCCATAGTTAGGTTACTCAAATAATAATAATTTTGGTCTAAGTTTGCAGCAATCCAGAATGCTGCAAAATGAGCATATTGACAGCTAGAGAAACAGAACCAGCATTTTCGGTACAACATTTAAGCAATAACATTTTCAAAATACTGCCACAGAGTTGATAAATATATGATGGCAGTACATCAAGAGAAATAGAACTTGGACGCAGCAACTACAGGAAAAAAGTCCAAAAAATTATGTTGAACAGAGTTGATATTTCCGTATTCCATGTGGCAGAACAACATAAGATATTCATTTTTTATCGTACGTAATTGATAAATCATAAATCATAGCTTGCATTCGTATAAGCTTTCCAAACTTCTTTCTTAGCTACTGTTGACTTTGCTTTTGGGTCGCATCCACATCCACTTGCACAACTTCGAACTACCATATCATGTACAAAATTATATATGCCTTTTAAAGTGTCAAAGTCAAGAATGTACATGTGGCTGAGCTTTTAGATTTGATTCAAGTAATTTTGCCTTAATTTTCTTTGCTACGATATTTAAAAACCTTGGTTTAAACCCTTTATCGGTTTTGAATGCTGTTCCACCATTCACTAGATCTTTAAGAACTTCAAGGAGTGCATCACCATCTTCTTCTTTCTTCCATTTTCTTTTATTTTTTCCCAGACCATGATCTTTTGGTGAAGTCATCATGTGAATGGCAGCAAAAGTTTATACTTTGAACCTGCAAGCAACACATGATCCCATCAGCCATCATACAAATGACCAAATGACAACTTGATCTCTCAATTTTAGAAGTCAAAACTTGTGCTTGTGTCAAGATAGTATTATAGATGTTTTGTCTAATTTCCATAAGACGTTTCGTATTGCATTATTGGGTTATGCTGAACTATTGATGGTACTCAATCTACCATTTCAATGCAATGGCAGCAAACCAAAGAATTCTGAATTAGCGGTAGAACTGTACCAACACAACAAGTGACAAATAGGCAAGGCAGGGGATCTTTATTAGCTGTTATTATTATAAATTGCAGTAAACTCATGAAACAGATCAATGATCCCATCAGCCATCATATTCTCTTCCCTTATTATCTGGTAAATAAACACTAATAGTCCATTTATTTAAAAAAATTTCAACGATCACCAGGATAAGTTTCCAAAGTGTCTAAACGACACTGGCAAAATATGCACTACATGAGCTATAGTAATTAGCTTACATATGCTTAAGAACCTACGAATACATCACATTACATCATTTAACTCAAGAATCCTAGTATACATAAATAGGACTTCTTTCTCAAAGTAAAAAGGGAGGTTCCAACTCAATTTACATAAATTGAGGACTTCTACCTCTCTTTTCAAGAATGTATGGGAAAAGGGAAATAGAGAGGGGGTAAGCTACCACATACTTAGTGAATGATTCTCAAACCTAAGAAAAACAAATAGTTGCATACAATAAAAACAAATAGCAAACACACTGAAATTACATTTATTATTAACGTATTAGGCACACAAGACGCCAAAACCACATCTCCATTCAGCTCATCCCAATCGTTAAGGTTGGCAGGCAGTTTGATCCCTAATTACACAACTTATCATGAAAGAATTCCACATAAAGCTACCACTTGAGTTCTTTAGGAAGAAACGAAAATAGTGCACGAAAACAGTAAGAAGCCCTATCCAAGCTAAGAAATTTCATTATAAAATGCTTTCCCTTGTAAAGAATTGCATTATAAATGGATAAGAACCCTTTCTCAAATAGTTTCTACAGTTTGCAAATCCTTGCATTGAAGCAAATCAGAATCGAGAAGTTTTCAACTCGTAACGGGTAATCAAACATTTTCAGAGCTTAGAATTTACATGTTAGTGCTCTTGTTAGTTGAGTGACACAACTCACGAGTTTTTGTATCCCCAGGGCCTTCTAAAGTCAACAAACTCCTATCCTTGTTAGGACAGTAACAACTAGAACTTCTGCTCCAATCAGGATCCTAAGGTCTAGTCCTAAGGTCGAGTCCTTTATATTAGCACTATTTTCCTAACCCAAAATACATCAATACGATTCACTTTCAAATGCACTTGACATTAAAATTCCTATATATTCGTTTTCAAGAAAGCTAACCAACCTTTATTAACAGTTGCAACTTACTCATGTTAATAGCTTTAACTTACACATTGTTCAAATTTGCAAGGAAAACTTGCACACGAGTTATCAACCAAACATCCATCCAATTTCACATAAAAATATGTTTAAAACTCGTCTTGGGAGCTAGCAGCAGCAACTTACTTATAATTAGTTTCAATTAAACGCACTCAGCAGTTTGGATCTACAATTCAGTCAAATGCTTTTAGGTTTGCTAAATTCATTAATCAAAGCTAATAGGGAGGGATCTTAGAATCGTGTTTGTAACTTCCACATTTAACTTTATTAATTTAAAAGGGAATCCTTCAACCTGTACAACAATTCTACACTCCACCTATCTCTGCCATACCCATCATGCTCAAGTCATAGACATACGCTAGGGATGCAACGAAATTAATGGTCTTCGTCATGAAAAGACGGGGAACTACGCTAGCCGGAATCGACATGCCCCTATCTTTAGCTTGAGTTCTAGGCACAAGGAATACCAAAGCACAAATTGTGAGCGACAATGACATCAACATAGCTCATTCGTTAATCACAATTAGAATTAGACATTAACTACTTTAATGAAATCAAAGATAAAATCACAATTAAGAACACTTCATAAATTTATCAGTTCAACACCCATACCCAATATCTCCCTCGTCACTAGAGATGATCAAAACTGGTTTATCTAAAATTTGGTTAACCGGAAAGTTGGTTTGCAAAAAGTGTGAACCAAAACCAAACTGAAACTTTCAGTTAACCGAATTTTTCGGTTCAGCAAAAATGTGAACCATAACCGAACCGAAAAACTCGGCTAAAAGGATTTTTGGTTCGGTTAACTGCATTTTCGGCTCAATTACTGGTAAGCTGTTAATTTAAATTTTTAATTTTTACTCCTTTTTTTAAGTAATTTACCCAGTTCAGTACTTTATGTTAGCCCTATTCTCCTAGCTCAAAATACATCAAGTACAATTCACTTTCAAATTCTCGTTATATCACAATACTAGCATATTAATTTTCAAGAAGGCTAACCAAGCCTTATAAACCAATTGGTAAAAAGTAAAACATTGTTCAGCTTAGCAAGGAAAACTTATAAATCAATTATTAGCCAAGCAACCATCCTGTTTCACATAAAAAGATGTTTAAAACTCGTTTCAATAGCTAGCAGTTGCAATTACTTATAATTAGTTTCACTTAAAATCAGTCAGCAGTTTGGATCTATAAGTCGACCACATGCTTTCAAGTTTGCCAAATTCATTCGGGCCAATAGGGAGGGACCTTAGAGTCATGTTTGTAACTTTGACATGTAATGTTAATAATTTAAAAGGGAGTTCTTCAACAACCTGACAAAAATAGTACCGTCCACCTCTCTTTGCCATACCCATCATGTTAAGTCATGGATGTTAAGTCTCATTTTATGTATAGTTTTTATGTTTTATTAATTTATTTTATATTATTAATTTGTCTAACATTCGTTATTTTTACATTATCTAGAAAATAAAGGCTTAAGTTTAAACTTATGAAAATGACGGAGAAATCAAGCGTAAGGAAGACTGAAGAAGTTACAGTACCATGAAGCTAGGGAATCAACCAAATTGTCCAACAATCTCCGAACAATCTCCCCAAGACTCAGCAACTAACTTGTTGTACAAAACCCACTCACCATCATCTTCCATAAAAATCTCCACGTACAACTACCCTATCTCCCCCTCATATATAAGTCGCCATCTCAATTCATATAGCTACAAGCCCATCCTAAAAATCTCACCACCTTCAACATCATAAACGACATCCCACCATCAGCATCACACCGTCACATATCACCCTCATTTTTTTACCTAACCTCCATGTCTCTCGCTCACCCATCGTCACATATCATCATCATCACTGATAATCATGCCTAACTCCACAAAAATGCCTAACCTCATGTGGTCAACTCTCCCACATGGCATCACCACCACATAACCCTCCCAGAATCACGCCTAACCGCAAACCTCAACCAATCCCCTAAAAATCTCCACACCACACGCCTAACCAATAGCACCATCCCCATCATATATACCCACTACCCCATCATTAAATGAGGGACGCCATCATCTTCATCATATATTGTCAGCATCATCACCCAAAAATACACACACACATGTTCACCATCAAACAACTACATCATTCATCACATACCAACCACTCTTCACATATCATACATGGCTACCCCATCATCCAACGAGACACACCCACTTTACCAGCTCCAAGCCTCCACCACCGCCACTGCTGTGCGCCGCTTATTTCGAGTCAATGGTTCGAGACTTGAACGGTGTGTTTGGTTGTCATTCTAATCTACCCATTCCTTAGTTAATTCTTAGTATTTTAGCGTTAGTTTAGTTTATTTGTTTTCCTTTTTATTTAATCTGAATATGTTAAATGAATTAATTTGTGGTTTATTTAATATGTTAGGTTAGATTTTGTTCAACTTGACTTGATTGTATAAAACCATGTCAAATTTATGTGTTGAAATAAGTTGATTGTTATTCATGTTTATTTCATTGTTTAATTTGATTCATTAAAATTGTTACTATAAAAATTGATTTAACGGTGGTCTGGATTAATTTTATCATGAGTTGAATTAGGTTTTCAAACAAGGACTGCTAATTATAATTGCTGGTAATTGTAATTTGCTAGGGTTACACATGTTCAATTCTAATTAAATTAGTTAACTTATGATGGTATAAATTAGTTAATTTAAATAGAAAAGTTTAAATATAGGTCTGGTTCTTAGAAGTTAAACTAAAAATCAGGAAAGAACCGCTAGTAGGTCTTTTCTAGTGTCTATCTATTTAAAAAAAAATGAATGATGGATAGTATTAATGATAGATATGAATTAGGGTATGGTAAATCATAACTAGGGGATTTATTTGATTTGGTTATTCTTTAATAATATTTTCTTGTTATTCTCTTAGTTAATTGTTTATGATTTTAGTTGTTAATTTATTAATTGTTATTTGCGTAGTTTAAATCCCCTCCCTTGATAGTTTAGTATTTTAGTTGTGATTTAGTGATTTTGGAATTATCAAAATATTAGGTCTAAATTAGGTTTAAAAATCTGATTTTGTTTTTTAGGGCAATCTTGTTAGTTTGTTTGATTTTAAGTTTAAAATTAGTAATTGTTGATTAGTTTTACATTTTAGATTATTTTAGGATTTTAAAAGTATTTTGTTTTATTAGGATTAATTATGAAATTTTCTGATTTTATTTAATAATTTTTCCAGATTTTATTTCTAAACTTCTTGTAGGTTTAAATTGCAGATTTTTAGTTTCATAAATCTGAAAATTGAGCTTTTGACTTTATATTTTGTGTTTTAGGATTTGTTTTAGTGTAGTAAGTCAGGAAGTTTATTGTAGATAATTTTATTTGAATTTTTCATTTTTTTAACTAGTGCAGAGTAATTTATTTTGATTTTTTGTTTTAGATTTCTTCAGTTTTATTTTAGGTTTTAATTCTGTTTTTTTGTTATTTTCCAAATATTATTAATTAAATTTGATGATAAGTATAGGCTAGGTTTATTAGTGAATTTCGTAGCTTTATCTTAATTTTTATTTTCTGTTCAGCATTTTTTTGCATTTTTTTAGTTCTTCTGCAGTTTTTCATTTTCTGTTTTGAATTTTCTGCAATATTTGGTTCATAATCTGAGTGTTTTAGTATTTTTTTTCTAGGTTTATCATACTTAGAAATAGTTTTCCATCATTTTATATTTTATTTTTCTGAATTATGTTTTCTGTTTTGGGTTTTTCTTTGATTTTTACACTGTTTTCTAATTTTATTGGTTGCATGATTATAATCTAATTTTTTAACAGTTTTAGGAGCATATTTAGATTTGTCATATTAAATAATCTGAGGTAGTAGTTTTCTAGATTTTTCTTAGATTAATTTGGATTTATATAAATTAATTTGGTAAAATTTGAACTAGATATTAAGTAAACGTAAAAGTTTATATCTCTCGTCATGGGTCGACCCTTACTTGTGCTATATTACATGTTAAATTGAGAGTGAGGAAATTTTTAATTTGTTCAGTGGTAACACAAAGCTTCTAACAATGGACATATGCTAGGGATGTAATGGTATTCGCGATCTTAGTCAAGGAAAAATGGGGTAACTAAGCTAGCTGGAATCCACATTCCCCTGTTTTCAACTTGAGTTCTAGGCGAAATCGATATGAAGCACAAATTGAGAGCAATAAGTACATCAACACAGCTCAGTCATTAATGTCACAATCAGAATTAGACATTAACTAATTTAGCGAAATCAAACATAAAATCACAACTAACAACACTTCATGAACTTATCAATCAATACACATACCCAATCTCCCTCGCTAGTGCACTGCCCACACATCAGCCTCAAAATCATCTCAATTTCCATCCCAAAATAATCTCAATCAACTCATTCAAATCTCATTCTTCCCATAGTTACTCAATTTTCCATCCATTCAACTCAAGAACAATATCAAAATTCAATGACCAAAATAAGAAAATTCTTGAAAATTAATTAATAATTTTAGAATCGAGAATCACCCACCTCGAATCCAAGCTTTTGGACCTGATTCAAGGGCTAATTGGGCGATTTTGAGCTGAATTCGAGTCCCATTTCTCCCCGCGAGCTGCTAGTCATGAGTCCTCCTTCCCAGCTTTTCTTCCTTATTCTTCTAAGGCATCCCGTTGCTACCTATCCTCCTCCTTCCTCCCTCTCTCGGTCTCACTTTCGGGTCATCAAGTTTAGAGCAGACCACCAATGGTGGCAGTCATGGTACGTGGTGGCGCTGAGGGTTTCAAAACCCTACCCCACGTGACACTAGAGCTCGACTCCGACCAATTGAGACACCACAAAGTGGACGCCACCGCCCAGCCTTGCAGCCACCTCATCGTCACCAACCTCTACCCCATTGCCTCTCTCTATCACACTCCAGCTCTCCATATCTCACTTTTTGTGTGTCCGATGAGGAAGAAAGAACAAAACAGCAGAAGGAGCCCTACTCCAAGTGAAAAAAAGGGGCTCTCAATCTCCCTCTCTCCTTTTTTTTGCTAGAGCAAAATACATTTGGGCCTAAATACACTTGCCAAGCCCACATATAAGAAGCCCAATTGGTTTCAACATTGATTAGTCCATTACAACTTTGCTAATCTAATGTAATCACGTCTCAGCCTATCTCAATTAGCATCTAAATTCACGTAATCACATAAAAAAATATCATATATTAATTCACATAAATAATTACACTCAATTAGCACGCTAAATTAGTCTTACATAGCTAATATAATAAAATTCAGCTAATAAAATAGTTAACCATTAATTAGCTTGAACTTGAAAATACACGACTATTACAGAAATGAGTAGAATGAATTTTGAATTCATAAGATACACTGTATTATACCAGTGTTATGGACTACTTATCAATCCTCCCATGATCTGATTACTGAAAATAATTTTCAAAGGGACCATGCACACAGACTATAACCAAAATCATATTCACAATAAAGTGTACACTCCTCAAAAGATTAGGTTTACACGTAGTCAGCAGAATGAGAAAGTAATGCATGCATAGCGTGAAGTAGCACTAACAATCTCATTACTAGAATTATCAGTTATAGATTATATTGTTGAACAACAAAAGCAATTTATATAAAGAACTCTACTCTGATAGTCCTCATAAATTTTAGAACACAGATAAGATACTTGCAAAGATTACTTTCTTAAATCTCAACAGTATTATCCGAGTTAAAGAAATTGTATGTGCACATCAAAATATCCAAGAAATTGATAAACAAATGGAAAAAAATTTAGACAAAGGTTTGATTAGGAGTAGTAAGAGTCGTCACACTAGTCCTACATTTATGGTAAGAAATCATACTGAAGAAAAAAGATGAAACATTCGAATGACAATCAATTACAAAAGCTTAAAAATAATACTCTCTTTAATTGTTATTATATTCCTAACACAATAGTTCTTTTCAATAGAATTCACGGAGCCTCTTATTTCTGAAAAATAAATTACAAAAGTGGATATTGGCATATCAACATAAATGAAGAAAGCATTCCTTCAAGTGCTTTTATTACGCATTAAGGACATTATAAGTGGATAGTAATGTCGTATATATGGCCCTATAAGTGCACATCAAATATTCTAAAGGAATGGATAACATCTTCAAGGATCTTAATCATTGTTATCTAGTTTATCTTGATGGTATTCTTATTTTTTCTAAGACTATAGAACAACATAAAGACGATGTTCTAGTGGGCATCCAAAGATGTATTGATCATGGTGCTCTCCTTGTTAAGAATAAGTGCATCTGTGATGAATAAGAAATAGAGTTTTTAAGTTTAGATATAAAAATTAGACAAATTATTTTACAAAAACATATTTTTAAAATAATAGAAAATCTTTCTAAGAAGATTGAGGATATGAAGCAACTAGAAAGGCCTTTTGGATGTCTTACCTATGCTTCATATTTCATTAAAAATTTAGCTAAATTAAGAAAACTATTGTAGCAAAAACTCAAGAAAGAATAAAATTGGACATGGACCTTTAGTAATTCAAAGATTGTTCAAAATTTCAAAATGATATGTATAATAAAGAAGGAGAAGGAGAAGGAGAAAAACTCCGCAAATACTACAATGGAAGTTTTAATAAATCAGAATACAACTATCCCATGACGGAAAAAGAAATCCCTGCAGTTATATGGGGAATTGAAAAGTTTGTAATCTTTTTAGCCTAGACCTTTTCTTATATGAACTATGTGCAAAAGAATAAACAACAACAACACCTCCCAGTGTGGGTCCCACTTTCATGGGGTCTGGGGAGATCCAAATGTAGGCAACCTTACCTCAACCGGTATGACTGTCTGTTGAGAGGCTGATTCCAAGATATTCACAAAACAAAATTTTGTGAAAATGTTTTATAGGAGAAGGATTTTGTGAAAACATTTTATAGAAGAAGGATTTTGTGAACACATTTTATGGAGCAAAACTAAGGGTAAGCATCACGGAATTGAACTAAGGAGTACTAATAAATTAAGGGCAGTAACTATACAAACATTAGTAGAACAAAGCACAGGAATATACCATACCTTAGCCAACAGACGTAGGCAAACAATGTTTCATCCCAGATACAAGTGCTACATGCATACAAACACAATATCTGAAAAACAACAACCAAACCTACCCTACTGCAATCGAAAGACAACTACGAAGCCACCTCTCTGCGATCTAAGATCTTAATCCTATCCCGCCATAATCTCCTATCCTGAGCCATATCCTCCATCAGCCAGACAACTTTCATGTCCTCTCTAATCACCTTGTCCAAACTCTTCTTTGGTCGCCCCCTCCCTCTTTTCCCTTCGGAGAAGTTAACCCTCTCACATCTCCTCACTGGAGCATCCACACTCCTTCTTTTCACATGGCCGAACCATCTGAGTCTTGTTTCACTCATCTTATCTTCGATAGGAACTATTTTAACTAAGTCTCTAATTACTCCATTACTAATTTTATCTATTCTCGTATAACCACAAATTCATCTAATCATCCTTATCTTTGTCACCATTAATTTTTGGACCTGCGCCTTTTTTATAGGCTAACACTTCTCACCATACAACACAGCAGGTCTAACTACCATACGGTCGACTTTGCCTTTTAGTCCTACCGGCATTCTCTTATCACATAACACACCTGAAGAGTACTTCCATTTAATCCAACCCGCTTTTATGCGCTAGTTAATATCTTCGTCAATATCCCCTTTCTACTGAATGATGGAGCCTAGATATTTAAACTTCTCGACCTTTGGTATCGTCATCCCCTCAATGGTGACTTCTCCCCTCTCATCTTCCCTACCACTGAAACAGCTATTCTAGGTATTCTGTTTTCGATCTACTTACTCTAAAGCCTCTAGACTCCGGTGTATGTCTCTGTCGCTCCAACTTGTCGTTAGCTCCCTCTCTGGTTATGTTAATAAGAACAATGTCATCTGCAAACAACATACACCATGATAACTCATCTTGAATCCCTTTTGTAAGTTCATCCATAACTAGAGTGAAAAGAAACGGGCTTAGAGTGGAGCCCTGATGCAGGCCCATACTAACGAAGAAGTCATTGGTAACCCTTTCTGGTGTCCTCACATTCGTCCTACCTCTCACGTACATATCCTTAATAAGTCAAATATACAAAGGAGACACTCCTTTCTTTTCCAAGCATTCCCATAACACTTCACGCGGAACTCTATCATATGCTTTTTTCAAATCAATGAATACCATATGAAGATCTACCTTTCTATCTCTGTACAATCTCATAAGTCTTCTAAGGAGGTAAATCACCTCTGTGGTTGATCTGCCTGACATAAAACCAAATTGGTTCTCAGATATCGAAATATCCTTCCGCAGTTTTCTCTCAATCACCATTTCCTACAACTTCATAATATGACTGAGCAACTTTATACTCCTATAATTATTACAATCTTGAATATCCCCTTTTTTCTTGTACAATGGGATGATTGTACTAAACTTCTATTCTCTGGGCATCTTAGCAGTCTTAAAAATAACATTGAAAAGCTCTGCTAGCCACTTCAATCCCTCTTCGCCCAAATACTTCCACACTTTCACCAGTATCTGATCTGGTCCATCTACTTTCCCATTGGACATCTTTTTCAGGATCTCTTTAATCTTATCCTTACTTATAGGCTCACCCAATTGGGGGTCAAGTAGACTCTCACTACTTTCTCTTTACCTACTTTGAAAATCTTCCATCACTTCATCGTTAAGGAGTTTTGAAAAGTACCTTTTCCATCTTACCTTGATTTCTGCATCTTTAGACAACACCTTACCATTTTCATCTTTGATGCACTTCACAACACCCAAATCCCTTGTTTTTCTTTCCCTTGCCCTCTCCAGTTTAAAGACTTCCTTATCACCTTCCTTGGTCCCCAGTTTTTGATATAACCTATCATAAGTCATGCTCTTAGCTACAGTAACAACTTTCTTGGCTACCTTTTTTGCAGCCTTACATCTAACTCTACTAGTCTCTTTCTCTTCATTCGTCTCACTGTTCATGAAAGTAGTGTATGTCTCTTTTTTCTTGTTGAATTTCTCATTTACCTCTTCATTCCACCACCAGACTCCTTTCATTCTGTTGCCACTTTTCCTAGAAGTACCTAGGATTTCCTTGGTCGACCGTCGAATATATTCTGTCATTGCCTCCCACATTGTATTTGCATCCTCTACCTGCCTCCAAGCTCTTTCTTCAGTAATCCTCTCTGCTAATTTCATAGCATTCTCCTTAGTAAGATTTTACCACTTAACTCTAGGTTCCCCAACACTTCTCTTCTTCCACTTTGAACATTTGAGCTCCACATCCAATACGAGCAATCTATGCTGAGTTCCTAAATACTCACTAGGTATCACCTTACAATCCTTACATAATCTCCTATTAACCGCCCTAGTTAGAAAGTAATCAATTTGGCTCTTTATGGAACCACTCTTAAAGGTCACCAAATGGTCCTCCTTCTTCTTAAAAAATGAGTTTACCTCCAATAATTCATAGGCAACTACAAAGTCCAGAATAGAAGCTCCTCCATTGTTTCTCTCCCCATAACCAAAACCTCCGTGAGTCGTGTCATACCCGCCTGATTTGACACAAATATGGCCATTAAAGTCTCTTCCTATGAAAAGTTTCTCGCTCCGAGTTACGTCCTGAATAGCCATATCCAAATCCTCCCAAAATTGCTTCTTAATATCGTCCGACAAACCTATTTGAAGTACATAAACACTAATCACATTTAGGATTTCTAATCCCACCACCACTTTAATGGCCATAATTCGATCACTCTTACGCCTCACTTCAACAACAAAGTCAACCAACTCCTTAACAACCAAAATACCAACTCCATTCCTAGCCTTGCTTGACCCCGAATACCACAGCTTATACCCATCAACTTCTCTAGCTTTAGCCCCCACCCACTTAGTCTCTTGAACACAGGCTATGCTAATCCTACGTCTATGCAAAGACTTAACTAATTCTATGGACTTACTAGTAAGTGAACCAATATTCCAAGACGCTAGGCGCAGCTATCGAAACCCTACACCCCTCCTAACTCCAATTCCCCCCAGAACTGGTTGAAGCTACTACATTGCTCGCCACTTGTTGAAGCTACCAACACCAACTTCCCAACAACACAATAATGAAATATACTATTACTATTCCTGCTAAGATAATACTAATAACAAACAATTATAATAATAATAATAGTAGTAGTAATACTAGGAATAGATACAAATAATAATAATAATAATAATAATAATAATAATAATAATAATAATAATAATAATAATAATAATAATAATAATAATAATAATACAGTTGCTAAGAGACTTACCAAAATCGAAGACCACGCAAAACAGTAGAAAAATACTAATAGATACAAATAATAATAATAATAGAAAAAAATAGCAGTACCAATTTCAAATTAAATAATAATAATAATACAGATTCAAATAAAGTTACCAAGAGACTTACCAAAAATAGTTAATAACTATAATCAAATTAAAAAACTTAAATTGAAATGAACTATCACAAACTAAAGCCACACAATTAAAACAAAAAAGAGCAAGTAAAAACACTACTACCAATAGATAATAAGTATCACAGTAACTAAGCCACACAATTATAAAGCACTAAAAACCACCAAAGGTCCCAAAAAGAAATCACACAGACAGGGCTAATAAATACAATGTGCTTTTGTCAGTCAAAGTATATGCTACCATCTACCCTAAAATTAGAGCAATGTAAGTCAGAAGCAACCCAACCTGCTATATCAGTCTAGTACAAAAATAGGGACACAGGGAAGACCACCCAACAACGGCTTGCCAGGACACCCAATGCCCAAAAAAAAAAACACTTAAGCAAAAGGGGAAATACGGACCAGAGCCTAAAATAGGCAAATCGGGCCTCAATGGTACTATTGTCCCACCACAAGTATGGGAAGGTTGTACTGGTGCCCCCTCCCACCGGTGATGGCAAAATAGGCAAAAGAATAAAGAATTTATCAAATATGCAAATGCAAGGGTGACTCTTTCGTTGGTAATTATAATTAAGTTCTCTATTGGACACACATAAGGATCGAAGAATTCTCTTGCAAATCATTTAACTTGTGAAGTCACCAATTGTGATCATAAAAGCAGAGCTCTTGCTTGAAAAAGAGAAAATCTAAAATGAAATGTCATTACTACTAGAATGGGTTTCTCCTACTAGTAGAATCCTTATGGATATTTTAAAATTTCATACAACAAATAGATCACATTTTGATTTGTTATCTTCTACCTATCTAATAGTACAAAGATTCAACCTTTTAGAGTTACAAACGAATTACCTAATGTGTGATTATGATGTTCAAGAAAAAATAGGTTCTTATGTTCAAGAAAAATGGTTCAATGACTGGTATGTTGCCCGCATCAATTATTATTATAATTATTCTTATGATATTTAGGAATCATTGAGTACTACGATCTTCTTCCCTGTTAGATCTGGAGCTGGTGGCGTTAAATTTCTAACCATTTCAATCCCTTTAGATGATTTCATCATGAAAAGTTGGAAATGTAAGATGGTAGCTTACCTCATAGAAATCACTGATCCGAAGTGCCCATTCTTCGTAAGTCGAACTAAGTCTCTAAATTGTATGTTTAAAAGGATCTATTGGACTATTACATCTCCTAATAGTCTAACAAGATTCCCATCAATAGAAGTTTGCATATTGAGGTACATTGTGCATTGATTTAGCAAGAAAATGGAAAGGCCAACCAACCCATTATCTTATTCAATTAATTGATCTAGAAGATCCGGATGATCAATGATAAGAATAGTTTCTAGGGTGACAAGAAGTCATTAGTGATCATGCTTTAGTAAGAGCCAATCGTTTTTACAACATTTATCACCAAATGCAGGCATTGATTGAATAAGGAAGAATATAATGCATTGTGGTAACACTACTTTCATTTATCAGACTAATATAAGCTAATATATGAAGGTAGAATGAGCCACTTTAGAAGATGTCTTTGATATCTGTTTGATATTAGAGCTAGAAAATTCCTATCAAAAAAAGGAAAAAGACATGATATGTTTGAAAATGGGATCCAAACCATGTAAAACTTGGTGAAGATTTTGATGATTGTTTGGACAATGATGGACTTTAAGATATTATTAGAGATGAAAGCATACAGAATCTTAACATGGATCACTAGTCTTGTTAATATTAAGTACTCTGAAAAATTGTTTCACCATTATATATTACTTTGTTAAGCGTCATGTCAATAAAATGATGTAGTTTATTGAACTCATGTGAAGGATCCTGTAAGTAGGGGTGCTCATCATTAGGTCCAAACCCGAACTAGGACGAAGACCAGCTTGGACCGGACTAGATCGGCTATATTCGGTCCGGTCCATGATCTAGAAAAATTCCTTGCTCGATCTTCAATACAATCCAGTCCGGTCCATTGGTCACCGATTGAAGATCCATTGTTTTTCAATAATTGACTATATTTTTTAACTCTTAAACTCTTACTTCTTTGCATTGCAAAACTTCAATTATTTGTGTATTTATTTTGCTCCTACTTAGCATATGAGCATTGTAATTAGCCAAAATAGTTCACTTTTGGTTAGAGATCTTGAGCTATTAACTAGAGGCATTTACTCATCAACTATTAATTGGTCTACTTTTGTCTAATTTTGGTTCGGTCTGAGTTTTTTCGAATCCGCCCCAGTCTAGACTAATTTTCAGTCTGGTCTTTAGTCTAGACTTCTCCTCTTATTCAATCTTGGGTCCAACCTGGTTAGGTTCGGTTCAGGTTTGGACCAATGAATAGTTTTACCTATAATGAAATGTATACTTGAGCTATTAGGACATCCTACGTATTCTCTTTCCTTGATAAAAGGAGAAGTTAAGTGTTGCGAAGGGGCACAATTATTTGAGCATATTTGAGCAAAAGAAAAGTTAGGTATCTCCATTTTTCTACGAGCAAACATCTTTAATGATGTTAGCAGCATCAGTCTCTTTATAATCTTTCCATTGTAATATTTCCACTTTTATGTTTTCAATAAAAGACATTTCCTAGCAGGAAACTTTATGTAATCAAACCTTATGTCTTAAATATTATAATTTCTTAATAAAAGTCTCACTATCCTTAATATAAAAACTTGATTAGTGGCCATGATATGAGGTTGATTTGGTAGAAAATGAAACAAATTTGCATTGTTCCTAATCTAAGCGAGGTGTGATTGAGATCAACATTCTCTGTAAAGTGGAAGCTAAAGGAATAACAAGTTCAGAAGACGGTCAAAGCTCTCTAATTAAGCTTTACTATCTTGCTAAGCATGGTGAGCTTATAATCACAAAAAAATATAATATTTATGATATAACCAATAGATTATGAAAATTAGTACCCGTAAAGTTATTGTAAGAATTATTTTTGATAAACATGATAAGAAGTTAAATCATTTAAAACAAGCATATTTCCTTCAAAAGCCCGGAAATAAAATTACTAAAAAACCTTGTTTGGGACCAAAATTGTAATTTTTGAAAGCTTCGGATCAAAATATAAGGAAAAAGGACCTAAAAATCAGTTGTCAAAAAATATAAGGTACCCTAATGTTACTTTCAAAAAGCCAGGGATCTAAAAATAGTTATCTAAAACTCAGGGTACCTAAAAGTTACGAATTGCAAAATGCAAGGCATGTTATTTATATATGTTATAGGTGCAATTTAACTTAACTAATAAAACATATGGAACTTTTAGGAGAAATTTGGATTTGAATTTAGCTTATAGTGATCTCTAAGCCTTCTCTTACATCAAACAAAAGAATTTCAAACCTTTATAGAACCATTGAATCAAAAATTTAAACTAGAATTGAAGATTTGATGCAGTTTTATATTATGGGGTTTAGGCCTCTTTTTGCCTTATGATAAATTCACCAAGAATTTAAACTAACAATTTATAATGGAAGGCTTATGAATGATTTTATTCTCTGAGGTATTTTTTTCAAATGCAGTCACTTTAATATATTTTGGAGCAAATGAGAACAATGAAACATAGGCCTAAAATGCCAAAATTGTAACTTGAGCATACTATAAGGTCAATCAACATTATTTGTTATTATCAATATAGATTTATTCAAATAGATCGACACTTATTTCCCTAGACCTAGCAAAAATGACCCAAAGCCTAAGACTTGACTCGAATCAACTTTACCAGACCTGAATCAATAATTGAAATTAGTGAACCGATAATGACCTGAAACTCGAGTACGGACCGTCCTAGAACCAAGCCGAACATATAACCTATTTTAGAACTGAATTGATTCAAATACGAGAAGACTTGAGCCTAACCTAACTTAGACCTAAACCAATTCAAACCCAAATAGAAATGACCCAAACATGAATCGACCCAAGCCAATTCTGACTCGAACAGAATCCAACTCGAATGTAAATGATCTTCAAACCTGAACTGATTACCAAGATTATTAAGTTTCATTGCTCTACAAGAAAATTTGCTATGGGTGAGGTTGAATATCGTTGTCTTTTGGCTAGGTTTCATTGTTTTGTGGCTCTTATGTCATTTGTGATATAGATTTTCCCTTATGAAATTCAATTTGGCATTCTGTTGACCAATCGGGACCTAAATATTAGAGGCAGCTCATTCAGAAATAAAAATTTAGAGGAATCCGATAGTAACCTAACCAAACTTATACCTGACCTGGTTTTTACGAACTTGTTTTTTACCCAACCTGAATATTGAAACCAAAGCTGACCCGACCCATATTAGAACGAATAAATTGCTTTTTGGTTCCCTGAGGTTTGGTAAAATGGTTTTCTGATACCACGTTTTTAGAAAAATATTTATGGGGCTACTTAGTTTAGTGCAAATGATTTCTGGAGCACAAGTTTTGGGTTTTTTGATTTCTGGGTCACAAATATTTATTTTTAGGTCCTTGGACTTGATGAAATTTTTGTTTTTGGCTCAATTGGGGGTCTAAATGCAAATACTCAAAGTTTTGGACTTTTTTGCAAAACTAAGCTTAAATTTATGTTTGGGCTTCTTATAATGACTTTACTAGTACTAGTTATCACTATCTACTACTTATATCATAAATATTTTATTTTTTGGATTAATAGCCCACCACGCTTAGCAAAATAATTAAAACTTAATCAGAGAGTTTCAACCATTACCTGAACGTAGTCGATGCTGGACTTCAACGTTCCTCCAGCTTCCGGTTTACAGAGATTGCTAATCTCAACCCCACCTTTCTTAGATCAGGCACAGCACAGATCCTTTTCATTTCCTACCTTGAACCGTAGTCATTAATCAAGTTTTTTTTTTATCTTTTTCATCGATAGTGGAGCTTTAATCAAGAAATTATAATATTTAAGATATAAGGTTCAATTGAATAATGTTCCCTACTGGGAAACTTCTTTTATTGAAAGCTTAACGGTGGAAATACTACAACAGAAAGCTTGAAGACGGACTTAAACTAATATTATTAGAGATGCTTGCTCATAGAGAAATGTGGAATCCCGACTTCTCTTTTTCTCAAGAATGCTCAAATGATCGTGCCCCTTCTCAACACTCGACCTCTCCTTTTATGGAGGGGATGTGGGTACATAGGATGCCTTATTGGCTATAGTTTACACTAATTTTTCACATGGCTATAGTACATTTACATGGCTACAGTAAACTACTTTATTTTACAGGCATAACACTTGTCAAAACAGTACAATAATGGAGCAACTACTTTTCAAAGCTGTTAACGATGACAAGACTAGTCATCATTATTGAGATTCTGCATGCGTTCATCTCAAATTATATCTTCTAGACCATCATTATCTGAATAATCATCAAGATCTTCATCTAATTGAAGATGCTCTGGGTGCCATTTCTCAAATAATTCAAGAAGATATTTCTTTTCTTTTTCTTATAAGAATTTTTCAGCTCCAACATCAAAGAGATAATCAAATATATCTTCTGAAACTGCTCCTTCCACTTTCATGTATTCTTTGAACTCATTGTCATAGGAGAAAGTAGTGTTTCTGCAATGCATTAGCGTTTTTTGTTATTCAATTAGTGCCCGACTTTGATGATAAATATTGTGAAAATCGATGGCTCGTGCTAAAGCAAGATCAGTAACTATTTTTCGTCAATCTGGAACCCATTCTTGTCGCTGATCATAGGGATCATCGTAATCAACAATCTGAATAAGATAATGGGTTGGTTTGGCTTTTTCATTTTCTTATTAGTGTACAATGTACCTCCACATATAGGCATCAATTATTTGAAATTTTTACTGGACCATTAAGAGATGTTAGAATCCAATGGATCCTTCTAAACATGCATTGTTAGAACTTGTTTAATCTTGAGAAAAATGGATACTTTGGATCTGGGATTTTCATAAAGTAAAGTACCATCCCATATTCCCAGGCTTTAATGACAGGGTCATTTGGAGAGATTGAATTTGATAGGAAACTAATACCACCAACTCTAGGCTACATATCACTCATTGAAACATTTTTCCAAAACATTAAAACTTATTTTTTCTTGGATATCATAAGGACATCTAAGGTAATTAACTTGTAACTTTAGAAGGAAAAATCTTTGGCTATTAAGTAGGTAGAAGAAAGTAGACCAAAGCGTGATCTACTTTTTGTATAGAATTCTAAATAATGAATAAGGACATTACTAGAATAAGTAACCCGTTCTAGTAGTAATGACATCTCATTATGGATTTTCTCATTTTCTAGCAGGAGTTCTGCTCTGATGATTAGCATTTGTGAGTTCTTGAGGTAAACTATCTGCCAAAGAGTTTTTTGATCCCTGTATACGTTCAATAGAGAAGGAAAACTAGTTAAGCCATAATTGCAAACGCAGGAGTTGCCCTTGCGATTGCATATTTGATAAATTCTTTTTCATAAAACTAAGTATTCATTTGCAACCAGTTTGAATAAGAAAAGGTTTTGGGGTTAAAAATATTAAGGACTTTTTAATTCCCCTTATATCTATAAGGATTTCTTTTTCCATTGTAGGATAGTTGTATTCTGTCTCATTAAAACTTTCACTGCAATATTTGTAGAGTTTTTCTCCTTCTTTGATTTTGAGTACGGTACTCCAGTGCTCATGGCTGGCGTCTGTCTCAAGAACTAAATCATCTCCTTCATTATGCAAATTAAGAACATGAAGATTTTTACACATCTTCTTGAAGTTTTAAACAATCTTTGTACCATTGGTGCGCATACACCATTTCTTTATCTAGAAGTTCTTTGATTTGTTTATCAAATTTCTTGATATCCTAGTGTGTATATACCATTTGCTTGACTCGAATAATAGTATTGGGATTTAACATAGTAATTTTTGCAAATGTCTTATCTTTGTCCCCAAATTTTAGTGGATTATTAGAGCAGAGTTCTTTGCTTAATTTTTCTCATTGTTCGACAATCTACTCTTTAATAGATAATTCAAGTAATGAGATTATCAGTACTATCTCACGTTGTGCAGGGATTACCTTCTCACCACACTGGCTGCTTGTAAATTCAATTTTCTAATGAGTGTAAGCCTTGCTCAATTTTTCAATAGGAGCTGAGTGGCCATTAATTGTGAATATTATTGGACTTATGGTCTGTGTGCG
This sequence comes from Selenicereus undatus, assembly GCA_017589665.1. Lineage (NCBI taxonomy): Eukaryota > Viridiplantae > Streptophyta > Magnoliopsida > Caryophyllales > Cactaceae > Selenicereus > Selenicereus undatus. The sequence goes on from JACYFF010031957.1 coordinate 17,988,883, forward strand.
AGGAGAATTTAATCTCTGAAAATTATTTTCGATAATCATGTCATGAGAGGGTTTATCAGTGACCCATAGCATTGGTATAATGCATTGAACTCCTCCTAATTCTATAGATAACCCTTCGATGGCTTCATTGTAATTCATAATGCTATTATCAGCTATCCTTACTTGTAGAAGATTTTTAGCTCTTTTCCATATAAACTCTAGAAATAATGATCTTTTCCAAAGCATACAGAACAACCACTATAAATGTAGGCACATAACTCATATTTATTGTATCTCTCTAACCATATGTTTATTGGGACATACATGCTATGAGGATTTGTCTTAGTGACTTCATAGCATATTTTCATAGTCATATTTTTGACTAATTCATCATCATAAATTGGCTCACCAATAGTTCTTATTTTGCACCTAATGACCTTTCCATCAAGACTCATACTTCGGTCAGCATTGTGTCTTATGAGTTCAAAACGCATTCTACTTGTCTCACTAGTCATGCTAATTGTATCATCTTCTCTAGCTAATGAAGATGATTCTCCCTATTCTGATCATGTACTCATACTTCGTAATAATTGGGGTTTAATGATAATTTTACCATTCGCATCAATTTTTATCACATTGTTCTTATTGATTTTAGTAGGGTTTGCAAAGCTAGATATCCATAAATGATCAATTTTTATCTCCTATGGAGGGGATTTAAACCTTTGAATCTTTTTCATAGGGATAGGACTTTCAAATTTTTCGAGTTCTATCATTGCTACCTTAGTCTTTGAATCTACAGTATTATCTAACTTGTAGATAATTTTTAAAAATATCCTTAATGGATATCCTCCTCTTTTTATATCCATCCCAACTGTTTTTATTTTAAGGGATAGGAAATTTTTATCAAATTCAACTTTTAGGCTCACATAATATCTAGTCAACAATTGAATCCAACTGATCCATTATATAAGTTGGTCTTAATTCCTATGATAATTTGATTATTAAATTTGGTATGGCTAATATCATAGACCAAAGCATAAAGATCAACATCTTTGCCATAATATTATAATGGCGTAATTTGAACTTGGACACTTCCAACATAGATATACCGATACTTTCTATCTTTGTTATGCTTACGGATGTTTTTCCAGTTAATGAGATTTACTTCTCCCACATCATACTCACAATCTTTGATTTCCATATCTCCTTCCATAATCTTGCAAACATACTTGCTCTTTAATTGAAAGATGAGTTTTTTATAGATCATGTCCTCTTAGATTATGGGAATGACTGAATCTCCTTTGACTTCCTCGTTATCATTATCTACAACAAACTATTCTCTCTAAAGATCACCAAGACTAACTGAGCTACTTTCTATGATATGACTTGTTTCTTCTTAATCACTTTCTTTCTTTGTCCAAGATAATTTCAACAATCCCTTTATTGTTATTTAGGACTAGATCTGATGCCTCTTCTTCAATAAGCTCAACATAATCTAGGCTACCTAGGGTTTCAATCAACTTATTATTCTTCCTATTTTTGCATTCATTAGTATAGTGTCTTACTTCTCCACATGCCCAGCATTTGCAGTTGTTATTCCTTGCAGGACAATAAGCAATTTTCCTAAAAAATCTACCTTTTTTAGGACTTGGTTTGTTATAATATTTTCTTCTATACTTCTCTCACATTTGCTTATTAAAGCTCTTTTCCTTATAAATTTTCTTTTTCTTCTCCTTTCAGGTTCTTTTCTCCATAGGTTAGGTGAATCTCAGTAAGTTAGGAATTACTTCTTAATTTTGTTTTGCTTTTGGAGATCAAGACATTGATCATTGACTCACTTTCTTAAATAAGAGATTCTTGAACCAAGGGTATCAATGACATCTGCTCGTTCAAGCCATGCAATGTATATTTCATTAATTATTGAATTTATCGGGTATGGCAATTTGTCATAAAACATACCAATATTAGTTTCGTTATACCCAATTTGTAATAATATTGGCTAAATTCAGCAATATAATTTTTTCAGATATCTCATATCTTATAATTTTATGTTATTCATCTTTCTTTGCCATTCTCTTGCTTTTTCTTTTGAATCAAGTTTAGCTCCTATAAACTCAATTTCAATTTCCTTACATAAATTCTTGAACATTGCAACAAGTGTTTCCATCATTCTTAATGTATTTTTACCATCTTCATTTGCAGAGAAACTATGTTCAATATAGTTTAGAAAATTTGCAGCAATCCAGGTAGTATTTAGGTTTAAGATACTATTCATGTCTCTTTTCCAATGTTCAAATATTTTTTCTCTATTATGAGCTCTATATATGTTTAAGACGTACTCGTTTGACTAATTGGAGTAAAGTCAACTTTTTCAAAGGTTGTAGTTTTTCTTGGGATGAATCCGAAGGAAAAATTAGTTGCACGTCCTGCTGGAATGTACCTAGGTCTTATAAAATGAGTATTTCTTCTAGAAGGTTCACCGAATTCCTTAGGTTTGGGAATAACATTATTAACCAGATTGGTCTCTGTTTCACTTAAGTCGGGTTCTTATCCTATTTCATTAATCTCATTAACAATAGTCATTTTATCATATTTTTTATCCAGTTTTCTTCTAATTTCTTCTAATGGTAATATATTCAGATCTTCTAGTTTAATAAGGTTCATCTACTGATATATTTCTTCTTCTTATTGGACATTATTAGTCTCTTTATTATCGTCAGATAACACATCATGTTTATCATTAATTACGCTCATGATCTTGTTTAATTCTTCTAGATTTTGTTCTTTCTTGAACATATTCTGTAATTCTTCAAGAGTATACTACTTATACTACATCTTCTCCTTCTTTTTCTACTTTTTTAGTCGATTTTTCACTTGATTTTTCTTCTACTTCTTTTTGGATTTTTATATCATGCAAAGAAAATGGATTTTTGTTTTTTGGATTTTGGAAATGATATTTATGCTAAAATGGAGTACTAATACTGGAAGTAGATTTTTCGTTGCGTCTAACTTCATTAATTAGTGAAAGGTGAAATAAAGATAACTGCTTATTAAGCTCCTTGACTTCGGTTTTAATTTTAGCTAATTCTACTTTTAATTCTAGAATTACATCAGTGATATAATTTAGTTGCGGCGCTAATGAAGAAATGCCTTTCAGTGAGTGAACAATGTGAGAATAATTCGATCTTGAGTAAGCAGGTGATGATTCAAGCATTAATCACAGTTAATTACCCTAATTAATCCGTAATTAGCTTGGTTATCTTAATTATTTTTGGTCACATGGCTCTGATATCAATTGAAAGAGGGCCTTAAGTAGTACTTATAAGAAAAATTACACATGCAGAAGTTTTAGATTTTCAAAAGTAAGTTTTTAAAGATTGGGGTTAAAATGAAAATTTAAAAACCTTATGGGTCTCTTTGCAATTTAAAATACTGCTTTTGGCAAGTTTGTTCCAAAAATTATTTCCACCAAAGCTGGATGGACCAAAAAATCATTTCTAAAGTTATAGGTTCTGAAAATTATTTACGCTAAACTTTGGGGGTCGGCATAGAATTTATCCTATTAGAACCAACCGAAGTAGCACCACTTGATGTTGAATCAACCTAAACTCCACCCAAATTAAACTTATACCCGATCTAAAGTAAATTGACCCAAACCTCACCCGACCCGCCCGAACCACACCTAACCTGTAGCCAATATGAACGAGTCGTTTGCCAGGCTCTTGAACAAGGTCTTGAATTCAAGTGTCATGAATGAAGTAAATCAGTGATAAGAGAGATCTAAATTATTATTGACAACAACAATTTAACTTCACTAAAAAAAAGACCTAAAGGAAAAAAAAAGATTATTACTTATTTTATTAATTGGACTTTATAATTTATCTTTTAGTGGACAACTCTCTATTTGTGGAGGTAATTTTTTAACATAAATGAAGTTTATGTCTCCATCTGAGTCAGAAATGTGGCTCGCTAGAATGATATAATTTTTTTTTGGGGGCTTAAATCCCTATGACATGGAATAATGGTGAGAATTGTATCACAGATGTCGTGTTGCAACAATGGACAAAAGTGGCGGAGAGGGAAGAAATATGAGAAAAACTTGAAAGAGGGTAGATGTACATGAGAATTCGACTATTTTTAAAGTAAAATTTCGACGATTCCATACATTAAATTAAATATAAAAATGACACAAATAATTAGATAATTAGAAGTTTCACATAAGAGTTTTTAAAAAACAAGTCCAATTCAAACGTATCAAAACACTAGTAAATTGATCCAAATGAATTTCAAGCGATAAATTTTATGAGGCAAATCTTCATATAATAAATGTAAAAATGAGTGAGGGCTGAGAATTCAAGAAATAACAATTCGAACATTTTGGTTCAATCGCGCCTATATAGCCTATAAGAAAATTCCGCCCATATTCAAAAACTAAATATATTATCACTTCAATTATTCTCAGTAACTGACTGACATGTTTCACTCTCCGTGAAATGCTCCCCCCAATAGCTCTTTCTAAATGATCTTAGCCGTTAAAATACTTTCGTATTTAATGTGAGTTGTTAATAATATCTATTTTTATTTGAAAAAAAAACATACAAGTAATATCCATCTACACGTCTCCCACAATTACTGCCTCACATTAATCTCTTTCTCTCTCATGTCTTTCAAAGTCCCGTCATGTCAGTTACCTCCCCAACCCATTTTCTATATGAAAATTCTACCATAGTTGAAAAAAAAATCAACTATCATAGTTGAAATTGTTATAACCGTTGATGTAATTTATATAGATCTCAGTCGTTAATTTAAAAAAATGACCTGCTATAGCCGGTCACCAACAGGTTCCCGTTTACTGATTTCACGCTCTCTCTCTCTCTCTCTCTCTCTTTTCCCCTCTATCCAGACTTCACCGACTTCTCCCATTCTCTCTCCTTCCCATGTATTCATGGTTCGCTGCTTCCCTCTTTACTGTTTCTCTCTCTCCCTCCCCTCTATCCTCACTGCAGTAGAGCATGGGAATTGCTATGAGTGTGAAAAAGTTAATCGGTTCTCTTAAAAAGGTAACTGATTTCTTTAAATATTTCAACGGTTGAGATTTTGTAAATAAAATCAAGGGCTGTTATCAATTTTAACTATGATAGTTGGAAAAAAAGTTAACCATGGTAGAATCATCGTTTTCTATAGCATCCTAGTTGTAACACATTAACTTCCCACTTCCCAGTTATTAACGTTGTCCTCAACCAAGCCATCCCTTTCCTCTAACCCCATAAAGCTCCATGAATTTATCTCTATCCAATCCTTTATATTATTAATGGTGGCTTATTCTGTGGTGTGAAACTGATAGATTATTTGGGAAAGATGACAACAAGTGCTCATGAATGACATGCTAAGGTATTCCATCTCTTCTCTCTCTCTCTCTCTCAATTTGTCAAGGGAACATGCAATGGTTATGAAAACTATAGGGTATTCATAGATTTATTTTTTCCCACAAAACTACAAATCTATCTTTCTTTTTTAGGTTACTAACACGGATTTATATTACCGTGGGCTCGGGAAATAACGGATGGTATTATCTTTCATTTCTTTCCTTTTGGTATTTTGCAGAAATTCAATTCAATACACTCTGGAAAAAAAAATGTTTCGTCTAAATTGGTTGATGAAACCACATTGCATAGATCTATTCCCATATTGTTCCAATTTATTTTATTTTTGATAATTTTAATTGCCCTGTATTATTTCTTTTATTTTTATTTGGGGGTTAAGTTAATCTCAGTTTTATGGATTCCATTGCTTGGTCAGGATTGAATGACCACCACCACCGGTAGGTGGTCGGGTGAATTGGAGGATAACATCGTGAATTACTAAGGAGGACTCTGAACTTCTCTTTGTTTATGGTAGTACTATCATTATCTCTATCCTCCCCTTAGTTTTTTTAATACTGTTTTCAAGTTGTTTTGTTTGATAATATTATTAAGTTTATGTTGATTTTTTCTTAGAAGCCTGGGAGACATATGAAGTGCTCATATGTAGACATATGAAGTGCCCCTTTTACCAAGTCTCTCTCACATGTCCATAATTTGTTTGTTTATAACTTCTTCTGCACCTCTTTTTAGTGATTCAAATGATTTTCGAATTTATTTCTTGAAATTGAATATAAAAAACGTTAAATTTTCAATGGGACTAAATAGATTAGTTTGATTTTTCAGTCTTCCTTCTTGGTTGAGGGAGTACTAATAACATGTGGGCTCATTAATTCCTTTTATTTTGGTAATAGATGTGTGTTTCCCTGGGAAAAGGATTATAGTTGTATTGCTTTGGTAGATGTCATGTACTTGCTCTCATTAATTGATTAATTGCTAATTAATTTTGGTCCAAATCCAAGGTTTTTTTTTAAAAAAAAAGTTGAAATCATTTAGTTTGATAATATATGAAGCTTTTGTACAGTGAGTTTCCTTGGGTCTCTAACCTTCTACTAACATATGTCAATCTCATTGTTGAACCATAGCTAATTTTTACCGCCAACATTCACTATATTTCTTTCGATTTTTAATTGGTTTTAGTCACTACTACATATGCAAGAGATGATTAACTTAGTTCCTTCTAACAACTGCGCCCTTCGTCTTTGTACTTGAGTACTTAGCTATGCTCACTTGCCTCCTAATTAAGAATGTCAGGTTTTCAAAATGATTTGGCTGAGGTCTACGTGCAGTTTCACTTTGAACGGGGGATGATTGTGAAGGGAAGGAACATGATGCCAAGTTGGGGAATTGGGAGGTGTCCAATACTTACATCAGAGGCTTGGAGCCACTCTCTATGTGATTGAAACCGCAAGAAGGAAACAAGCAAAGCTAGCACAGTTTCAAGAGTGATAATTAGAAGTAGATTTATAGCTTACCAGCACATCCCATCCTTAAGATTGGAGTCATAGTAATATGGATTTTTAGGATTGTGGTGGACTTTATATATTTCATGATAGTTTTTGCTCAAGATGTCCCGTAAGGTCTTTTTGCTGCCAAGTAACGATAGTTTTTGACTTCATATTTTTCATGATGTTCACCATGATTCTGTCTTGGTGTTTAATGTTGAAGATTTTGATGTTTTGAGATCCATTATTGACCAATTGGCCATTAATTTTACTTTCTTGAGATGATATGTTGGTGCTCCCTACATAGTACTTTCTGTAGTAGAGGATTGCAACTTAGATGAGAAAGCTAAGTACTTATATTTCTCCCGTTTCTTGGAAGTTAGCCACATCACTCATTTCATTTGTGCTCATTACCACAAGTTTATGGGGAAAAACTGTACAATATGCAATATTTACAAAAAAAGAAAAACCAAGTTGTGTGAATATTTCAAGATTTTCTAACTTAACTTATAATGAAAGACTAAGAAATAGAAATGGACAAACATCAATTTCCAAATGAAAGGGCAATTCCAAATAGTTGAAAAAATTAGTATTAGAAAGAAAAAGTTGTTGTGATCTTCCATGAATAGATTGATTTACCGCTCATAATTTTATATAGACTTTGTTAATTGCTTTTCTATTATTCTTTATTGCCTTTCTATTATTCTCTATTACTTTTGTAATTTATCTATTTACAAAATAGTTTTATCCTATCTATCATTCTATTAAGTAACTTCTTCTCTATCAACAACTTATATTCCTTATGCATGCAGCAATATTCAATCATTTATCAACAACGGAATATAAATGTTGTTAGTTATATTTTCCCTGAAAAGGTATTTTCGTTTTCTAAAATAGTTAATTTTAACTTATTTGTAGGTCAATTGCAGAAAATATATATCACTCAATTGAATTAGTTTCTATATTATTAAGGTGGTTATTTTCTCTTCTTTTAAAGTTTTCGAAGGTCTATACCATCAACAACTGTGCATAGCACGGGTCTACACTATTTTAACTCAAATTTTCAAATATGGTAAGTTTTTGCCCAGTCTAGCCTAGATACTCCATGTTAGAGTAATGGTAATTGCAACAAAGCTTTCAAGCCTTTCATCATTTTCTCTCTCTATCTTACATTTGTCCCACATGGAACTTTTGGAGATGTTTTGAGGGGTTTATATATCCCACTTTTCTTGCTCCTGTTGAATAACTCAAGACTATGGTTTATGGGGTTGAGGGTGTCTCCAGCAACCACACGCGCACACGCCGCCGTCCGCCCGTCCGGGCAAGGCCGGGCCGCGGGTTGTGGCCCTATCTATCTTTTTGGAAGAATTACATTTAATATTTTCGCAACAGACTACGTGAATGTTGCCAGATATTACGATCTTTCATGAATCACTCCCTGCCGCTATGGTCTTCCTGGACCTTCTCCTCCCCTTCAATGCTGCCTAATTTTGCGCCATCTTAATGTTCTTGTAACAATCATATTTGCCAGATTTTTTGCCTCATTTTAGGCCATTTTAATGGCCTTGTAACAGTCATATTTCACCTATAAATAGAGGGCTTAGCAGCATGGCTCTTCACTCCAACACACACACTTCTCTCCTTCCCTCTTCTTCTTCTCTGCGTATTCTGGGTTCACATACTGCACACTTCAAATTCTTGACCGCAAAGTGCACGCCTTCAAGAGTACTAAGTTAACATTGGGGAGCAACTGGCTGTATCGATTTGCACCTTAGTTAAACCATAATTACTTTCAAGATAGTGGCTTATCCACGACTCAATCTGTTTGATTGTTTGTCAGCCATTGTTATCTTTATTTTCTCTATAATGGCTACATTATTCCAGAAAAATCTCCGAGAACTCTATAAAATCAAGCCCCATGATGGAACTAACTACAAACGATGGTCCCAAAAATTACTCTTATGCTTTGAACAGCTCGAGATTGATTATGTTTTGTCCTCTGAACATCTTGACGAGGACAATACATCCCAGTATACTGATGCTGAGAACCCTCTCTTTACTCCTACTGCCCCAAAGACGCCTATCATTCCACTTGATGAGGCTGCTAAGAAGAAATTGGAAAAGGACAATAAACTGGCTCGAAGCTACTTGCTGAGCAACATGTCAAATCCTCTATTTGATCTATTTGTAAACTTCAAATCTACGAAAATCATATGGACCAAACTGGAGACGAAATACGGTTCAGATGATGCTGGAAAGAAGAAGTACATCATTGGCAAGTGGCTGCAGTTCCAAATTGTTGATGACAAACCGCTTATGGAATAGGTTCATACCTACGAGAACCTATGTGCTGAGGTGCTAAACGAAGGCATGAAGATGTGAGAAATTTTACGAGCAAATGTTCTGATCGAGAAATTTCCACCATCTTGGAGTGACTATAGAAATCACCTAAAATACAAAAAGAAGGACCTAACCTTGCAAGAACTGATTAGTCATATGAGGACTGAAGAAGCGAATCGACTAAAAGATAAGATGTGTTCCCTATCCCTAAACTCTTCTAAAGCTAACCTTATTGAATCTCCCGTGCCTTCAAACAGAGACAGGTTCAAAGGGAAAAATAAGAATGATCATAATTGAAGCAGTTCAAACATCTGAACCAATTGAAAAGAACAAACAGCAAGATCTAGAAGCAGAAGGTTGTCTGTTACGTTTGTGGCAAACCAGGCCACAAGGCATATCATTGCAACCTTCGTAAAGGAGCTAGTAAGACGAACCAAAAACCTATTGGACAAGCTCCTGCACAAGCCAATATGACTAAAGATACGGAGATTTTTTGTGCAGTGACGCTGGAGGTCAACCTGGTGTCTAACCCCACAGAATGGATTCTGGATATCGGAGCAACAAGGCACTTTTGTGCCAATAGGGATCTGATGCATGACTTTGAAGATGCTTCTGATGGCGAACACGTCTTTATGGGCAATGCTGCCACCGCTGGAGTTATGGGTAAAGGGAAAGTACTTCTTAAATTTACTTTTGGAAAATCTTTATGCTTAAACAATGTGTTATATGTACCTTCCTTTTGTAGAAACTTAGTTTCTAGTAGCCTCCTTGATGTTGCTAGTTTTGAAGTAAACTAGAAAGTTGGGAAAATTGTTATTCTTTGTAATTGGGTTTTTGTTGGGAAGGGTTATCGTAGTGGGAGCCGTTTTGTTCTGAATGTTACCTCTGATGCTGCTAATGGAAATACTTCTACTTCTGTTTATATTGTTGAGTCTGTGGATTTTTGGCATGGTAGACATGGTCATGTTAATTATGCTTCAATAAACAAACTAAGGAACATGCAGTTAATTCCTAACATTAACGCATAAAATTATTCGAAATGTGATGTTTGTGTTGAAGCAAAATTTGCTAAAAAACCATTCAAGTCTATAACAACTAGGGAGACTCGGTTGCTTGATCTTGTGCATTCGGACTTAGCATACTTTAAGAACACAATGAGTAAGGGAGGAAAGAAATGTTATATTACCTTTGTAGATGACTTCTCTAAATATACCAAAGTTTACCTCCTTAAGTCTAAAGATGAAGTTGGGAAGTGTTCTTGAAATACAAAGCAAAAGTTGAGAATCAATTAGACCAAAAAATTAAGAGGCTTAGGTCTAACAGAGATGGGGAATATGATACAAACTCCTTGACTATTTTCTATTAGGAAAAATTGCATTATACATGAGACTAGTGCCCCTTATACCCCTCAACAAAATGGCGTGGCTGAATGAAAAAACCGTACCCTTAAGGAAATGATGAATGCTATGCTTGTTAGTTTAGGGTTGCCTGATAAAATGGGGGGGGGGGGAGGCTATTTTAACTGCTTGTTTTATCCTCAACAGAGTTCCTCATAAAAATTTAGACCAAACCCTATATGAAATATGAAAAGGGTATGCCCCTAACTTGAGTTCTTTGAAAGTGTGGGGGTGTTTAGCTAAGGTTGCCTTACCTAGTCATAAACGTACTAACATAGGCCCTAAGACCTTTGATGTTGTCTTTATTGGCTATGCTCAAAACAGTGTTGCTTATAAATTCATGTCATTAAGTGATTATTCTATCTCTGAATGTAGAGATGCAGAATTCTTTAAGCATGTTTTTCCTTTGAAGTAGAAAGCGCCTAATGTGGTATCTAATATTGTGCCTGAAACTATGAACTTGCCTGCTTCTAGTTCTGACGTTAAAGACATAGTAACTGAACCTGGAAGAAGCAAGAGATGTAGAATCGAAACCAAATTTGGACCTGACTTTGTCACCGCTTTTCTAGTAGAAACCTTTGATAATTTTGATGTTGATGTCATAACCGAGGAACTTGTGTCCATCTTCCTGATTGAGGAAGATCCCAAAACCTATCAAGAGGCTGTAAGGTCCACTGACGCTACCTTTTGGAAAGAAGCTATTAAGATTGAAATAGACTCCCTCGAGTCTAACAAAACATGAGAATTGACTGACCTGCCTAAGGGTTGTAGACTTATTAGCAGTAAGTGTATCTCCAAAAACAAGTTGAGGTCTGATGGTTCAATTGACAAATATAAGGCCAGATTGGTTATCAAGGGTTTTGACCAGAAAAAGAGGATAGATTATTTTGACACCTACTCTCCTGTGACCAAAATAGCTACCATTAGAACTTTAATTGCCTTAGCTGTAATATTTGATCTTGTTGTACATCAAATGGATGTCAAAACAACGTTTCTTAATGGTGACTTGGAGGAAGAAATTTACATGACTCAACATGAGGGTTGTGAGGTACCTGGTTAGGAGGACAAGGTGTGTAGATTGAGAAAGTCTCTTTACGATCTAAAGCAGGCTTCCAAATAATGGTATGAAAAGTTTGATAGCTCTTTAGTGCAAAATGGCTTTGCTGTAAATTTATTTGATTCATGTGTATATTCAAAAATGATTAGATCAGATTGTGTACTTACGTGTCTCTATGTTGATGATATGTTGATCTTTGGCACAAATATGCTTGTTGTTAATGAGACTAAAAAGCTGTTATCTTCTCTTTTTGAAATGAAAGACATGGGAGAAGCAGATGTGATCTTAGGGATCAAGATTTGGAAAACCAACACCGATTTTTCACTATGTCAGTCAGATTATATTGAAAAAGTGTTAAAGAAATTTAACTGTTTTTGATGTATCACCTGTGAGAACCCCTTATGATCCTAGCATACATTTAAAAAAGAACAAAGGACCTGGTGTGTCTCAAACTGAGTATGCTAAAATTATAGGAAGTGTAATGTTTCTCATGAACTTCACTCGTCCCGACATTGCCTATGCTGTTAATAGGTTAAGTCGCTATACTCATAACCCTAGTTAAGAACATTGGGATGCACTTCTTCGTTTGCTCAAATACCTTAGAGGTACCATTGATTGGTGTTTGCAGTTTAGCAAGTTTCATGCTGTGTTAGAAGGATATTGTGATGCAGACTGGATTTCTAATAACGATGAAGTTAGTTCAACTAGCGGTTATGTATTCACTTTAGGTAGAGGGCTGTTTCATTGAAGTCTGCGAAACAGACTTGCATAGCCCGCTCCACTATGGAATCTGAATTTATTGCTCTTGAGTTGGCAGGTCAAGAAGCAGAATGGCTTAAAGGCCTATTAGCAGACGTGCCACTATAGGGAAAATAGGCAACTCCTATTTCCCTACATTGTGACTCATAGGCAGCAATAGGAGTGGCGCACAACAGTGTCTATAATGGAAAGAGGAGACACATTCGTATTAGACACAGTGTGGTGAAACAATTGCTGAAACATGGTGTCATATCCCTATAGTATGTGAGATCCGAGAAGAATCTAGCGGATCCCCTTACTAAAGGATTGACAAGGCGAGTAGTGCTTGAAACGTCAAGGGCGATAGGACTTAAGCCTATGGCTTGCAGTGGTATGGTGGATACCCACTCGTGGTCAAACAAAACCACACTAATCTTCAAGATGCACTACATTCCTATCCCTATGGTGTGTGGTAGTGCTTAAAGAATGAGCTTACGCTCTTAATGGATTCATACCCATTGTGGGGGTGCTAGTGAGAAGCACTTGATGAATTCACCGTTTGATGATTGTGAAGTTGAGCTATATTATGCTCTTAATAATTCCATAGCCATAGCTATGGTGGTCTATGTTGAGATAGACTTGATGGAATTACATACATAAGTGTGAAGGTTTGACCGCCTTCCATGAGAGACCTAGGCTGTCTCTCTAGAGCACTTATGAGACCCAAGGTGTGCACATGGCCATAAAAGCGCTAGTGTGCCTATCGCGGAGTATGCAGTGTCTTAAGGGTTTATATGTGTTGTGGGGGTCTCAATCGAGGCCTTTCTAGTTCAAGACTTAGTTCACTAGTTAGACTATTGGTTGTTGCCTCACATCACTAATGTGTCAATTCAAATCGAAAGATATTGACGCTTAAGGATTTGACCCACTTTTGCCCTGAATTCCTTTCCTAAGTCATTTTACCTTGTATGCCATTAGTGGGGGACTATTAGAGTAATAGTAATGGCAACAAGGCTTTCAAGCCTTTCAGCCTTTTCTCTCTCTCTCTTTTACATTTGTCTCACATGGAACTTTTGGAGATGTTTTGAGGGGTTTATATATTCCACTTTCATTGCTCCTGTTGAATAACTCAAGACTATGGTTTATGGGGTTGAGGGTGTCTTTTGCAACGACACGCGTGTGCGCCGCCACCGCTCGCCTGTCTGGGCCGGGCTTGGCGTGGTCGCGGGTTGTGGCCCTATCTATATTTTTGGAAGAATTTTGTTTAATATTTTCGCAACAGACTACGTGAATATTGCCAGATATTACGATCTTTCATGAATCACTCCCTGCTATTATGGTCTTCCTGGACCTCCTCCTCCCCTTCAATGCTGCCTCATTTTGCCCCATCTTAATGGCCTTGTAACAGTCATATTTGCCAGATTTTCCGCCTCATTTTACACCATTTTAATGGCCTTGTAATAGTCATATTTCACCAATAAATAGAGGGCTTAGCAGCATGGCTCTTTACTCCAACACACACACTTCTCTCCTTCCCTCTTCTTCTTCTCTGTGTATTATGGGTTCACATACCGTACACTCTAAACTCTTGGCCGCGAAGTGCACGTGTTTAAGAGGGGGCAACTGGCTGTATCGATTTGCACCGTAGTCGAGCCGTAATTACTTTCAAGGTAATGGTTTATCCACGACTCAGTCTGTTCGATTGTTTGTCGGCCATTGTTATCTTTATTTTCTCAAACACTCCAAAATCTTGTGTTATATATTCTGAGGAGGACAAAACCGAAAGATAAAAGGAGCCCAATGTCCAAAATTACGCGTCATAAATAATGTGGAGGACATACTATTTTTTTAAGGTTAGCAAGATAACCTTTGCAACCCCAGTTAGGTACCACCCTCGATGCCGACATCTTCAGAAATTAACTTGGATAATAATTAATTAATTTTGTCGTTAGGGTTGTCTTGGAAGAATCCATTTGAATCCCATCATCAAATCACATTCTTCCAAGTGCTCTCCTCTTGTGGCTTTCTCATTTCTCACTCTTTCCTCGAGGTGCAGAGAGATGCCATTTTTATGCATCATTTGTAACAGTATTAGAGGAATGTGACCCAAAGAGTTCATGTTGATCTTCTGGTGGCTTCTAGTTCCTGCTAGAACTTCATATGTGCCATCTCATTTATATCCCCTACTTGGTCAGTCTTAGTGTGTTCTTTGTTCTTTTTATTTTGTTCTTCTCATCATTCTCCGTCGGTTGAAACCAAGTTGTTGTTGATCAGCCTATAAAGATTAGATCGTACTCTTGAGTCCCGATACAAGTTTTTTGCATTTACAAGACTCGATAGACCTTACAATCGGTCTTTAAGTGAGCAAGTGCCAAACTACTTTTTCCAACTTTGATAATCACTCTTATCTTCTGTTTTTAGCTAATGGGTTTGAAACCTTGAAAATATTTAGAAAGTTGATTGCTAGTTACAATATGGGGCTTATACTTCTTTTTACCGTTCAGCTTCAAATTTGAAATGTAGTAAACAAGCTGGTGAGGAAGTCAGTAGCAGCAATGGAGAAAGGAAGCACCTTTTATTGAATGCGGCTGTATAGGGCATCAAGGAGGTAACTCTTATGACTCTTGTTTTGTTTTGTTTGTTTTTTTTAATTAGCTGAAAGAATCGCTATATGATTTTCTTTTAGCTTTGAATCATAGTGGATCATAAAAAATTATATGCTTCTTTAGATCATCATTTACTTTATTATGAAATAGGTCATTCTGTATTTGAAATCCAGAATTCTTAGATTGAAAATTACCCATATACGATTCTTTAGTAGCATTAAGGATGTGCTTCATCTAAATCCAATCCCAAACCCTGCACTATTCAAATGTAGTTTGCATTTGTTTATTTTTTTTCCTGGCCAGAAAATTTCCAAAATATAAAGTATACCACTTGAAAATTAGCACCGGCAAAGATGTTCTAATTATACCGCTTCCCAAAGGTATAGGCAGCTAGACATTCGAAACCTGTCTGTGAATTGAAGGTGCAAGTTGATGAGCTCTCTGGCCTTAGTGTTTGATGATTCTTTCATCTTAAAATTCTTAGCTGTCACTAGAATCTCTAATATTTGTCCTTTGCTTGTTGCGATCGTGATAAACTAGATCTATATGTGCATAGGAAAAGTCCATATGACTCATTAAAACTAGCATACAGGTCATTTTGAAACTTATTGTTTGCAAATTATATATGTGAAAAGTAAAGAGATGACATTTTGGTAACTCAATTAGCCAATCTCACCATAATTCTAAAAGTGGACCAACTGATCAACCAAGTAACAGACACCTTTAGGACATTTATTATTTCTTTTATTTCTCGGGTATCAACTTGTTGCTTTTCTTTTAAATTAAATGCAATTTCAATTAAAAGACACATCAAAGGAGGGCATAAGTACGTTTTAGGAAGAAAATTCTTAACAACTTGCTTTTCTTTTAAATTTATCATCTAAAGTATTTATCGGTGGAACCTCTGATGTTTGGCACTAGCTAGTTTGCTCAGTTGTCTATTGCTCCTTCACTTGCAAAACTTGAATATTGGAAACAACAATTTGAGGTATTTTGCTGTTGGTAATTAATGTATAAGAAGTTCAATAAGTAGGTAATTAATTGTGAAGTTATTATGGGCTTGTTCTATTTCGCGTTTAGATACAGCTATAAGCTGTAAGGAGATATAAGGAGCGGTAAGAAGTTATAAGAAGATGTAAGGAGTTGTAAGAAGATGCAATGAGCTACAAGAAGATGTAAGGAGCTGTAAGAAGATGTAAGGAGCTGTAAGGATAGATGTAACGGGTTATTGAATGTTATAAAAAATATATATGAGATGTAAGAAGATGTAGGAAGATGTAAGGAGATGTACGAAGATGTAAGAAGATGTAAGAATTATGCTAAGGATGTAAGGAGCTGTAACAAAATGTAAGAAGTTGTAAGGAGATGTAGGCTCTTAGCTAAATCTTCAAAAACGTGAAATAGAACAGGGCCTACGACTTGTTAAAACTAACATTGAACTAGTTGTGCTGGTCTTTTAAGCTGTGTGCAATTTTAATATATCAAGGGTGGGCATATGTATTAGGAAGGAAATTTTTAGCAACTCGCTGTCTTCTAAATTCAAAAAATCTCGCTGCAGTTGTAAAAGTAGAGCGACTGACAGCCAAAGAACCCCATAACAACTTGATTTACTTTACTAGTTTCTCTGACAGCAAGTGGTGTTTGATGCTTCATATTCATAGGCCGTATTTTGGTTTGTGAGGTGAAATAGCCCTTTTTGGACATTGGAATCCCCACATAGACAAATTGATCAACTTGAATTTTGCTAATCGCTCTTTCAACAACTTGTCATAGTGCAGACCAAAAGGGCTTATTCAATAAGTACATATAGCTATGCATGCATATTGGGCTATTGGCTCTAATGCTCTATATTATAAGAGAAAACCTTGAAAGACAAAGTACCCACTGGTACTGGCTGGCAAGGATGAACAGTTTCATTGGGACAACTAATGGCAAGTTGAGATATCAAACTACTTGTGACAATTTGACAAATCCACAATTTGATGAAAGGATGCATATATTAGGTTTCTCTACCGAAGAGCAGTTGGTTCAGTTGGTCACATGCTACCTCTCCCACAAATCCCATCCTATTTCAACTCAAGGAGGGGACGCAAAGTTTGTGCTATGCGCATAAAAAGACTTTGCATTTGAGTTTGGTTCCTGGAATGCTTTGTTGGGTTTTAGTATCCCTTATTTCCTGGCCCATTTCGGCTCAATGGGTATCCCTTATTTCCTTAGTGGGCTAGGAGCCCGTGACTTATGATTATCGAGAAATGATCATGATAAATAAAACAATTTATTGTAAACATATTAGAGTTGCCTCATGACACAAGCCATCAGTTGGAGCATGGCGTTGAATGCGAAAGGAGGCTACGGTCCCCTCAACCTTTTTTGCATACAAATTATTTTTTAGCTATAATGTATTATAAATCAGGTAAAGTGAGTTAATTTTTAATATTGTGTCTTCTAAATTGTCCAATCTAATTCATGACCCCCTTCGGTGTAAGCTCGAGTTTTGCTCTAACTGGCAATAAGATGCATGGCTTAGGATTCATGTGGGGCTATAAATATTTGGGTTTCTTCAGTTAAAGTTTTACAACATTCGAGAATTCTTCTTTCTTTACGTTGTGAGGTTGGTTAGTAGTGAGAGAAGAAACAAGTTGTGAGGCTGATTAGAAGTAAAAGACAGAAGAGAGGAGAGAGAGAGGGAGAGACAGAGAGAGAGGGTTGCCCTTGCCCTAGCTAGGTTGCGCTACTCCACATACTTTTGTTTGGGGATGATTACTAAAAGATCTACCAATTAATCCATTAAAATTGGTATAATGATCAAACAAAGATGCATCCATTAATAAGATAATAGTACTAAAAGCATTCAATGACCCAGAAATCTAAAATTCCCCAAAACACCACATTATAAATCCTTCAACTCAAAAACAATAAAATGAAACCAAAAAAAAAAAAAAAACCTAAACACCAAAGGAAGACTCCGAAAATCCTACATCAACTACAAGACCAAAATGCACTATTGCACATACCTTAATTTTGTTAATTTCTAATTGATTGATGCATTGTCTTATATCTTGTTGATTGATCCTTTAGAACAAGAGGGTAAGCTCTATTTTGCATTATAATCCAAAGACGGTTGACCAAAGTGTTAATTGATAAAAACTAATCGGAGAAAACGAGTGTGGAAAAACAGTTATTATTCAAAACACTTCCAGAGAATATATGTAGACCTATAACAACAATTTTTTTTCCTCAAAAAAAAAAAGGTACTATAACAACAATTAATTAGGAGTCGATGGGTGAGACAATTTTGGGTTCAACTCTAGGCGTAGAAGTTGAATGAACATTACTGTTATGTAAAGAAGTCGCACCTGTTCAAAATGAACAAGATCACTTTGTGATTAGCGAAAGAGCTAATTTTCGATAGAGTTTCTTTTTGTTGGGGGGATTAAAGTGAATATGTCCACTTCTTTTTAGAAGTGAAATGAAAATGTCCTGGTTCTTTATTAATCAGCATTCAGTACTTAGATAAGTGGCTTTTAATTTGCTACACTCAAGGAACTTAATCTATACTATATATAAAAGCAATGTTGTGATGACGTGGCTTTTTCGAATTTTCTCATAAATTTGAGATTTTGAGCCGTTAGATTATTTGATTATATAATCACAACCGTCAGATTTTCAATAAAATAATTGCTGTCATAATTAAAAATATATAATATCTTGATTTTTGTTTGGGCAATAGAATCTCTTAACTACCTAAAAACAAAATATACTTTGATATCCTTTCCTAAATCAATAAAAAAAAATTATCATCATAATATCATTAGGTTATTTGATTATAAAATC
>JACYFF010031957.1:18011536-18062187 GCA_017589665.1 Selenicereus undatus
GAGAAAACCTTGAAAGACAAAGTACCCACTGGTACTGGCTGGCAAGGATGAACAGTTTCATTGGGACAATTCATGACAAGTTGAGATATCAAACTACTTGTGACAATTTGACAAATCCACAATTTGATGAAAGGATGCATATATTAGGTTTCCCTACCGAAGAGCACTTGGTTCAGTTGGTCACATGCTACCTCTCCCACAAATCCCATCCTATTTCAACTCAGGGAGGGGACGCAAAGTTTGTGCTATGCGCATAAAAAGACTTTGCGTTTGAGTTTGGTTCCTGGAATGCTTTGTTGGGTTTTAGTATCTCTTATTTCCTGGCCCATTTCGGCTCAATGGGTATCCCTTATTTCCTTAGTGGACTAGGAGCCCGTGACTTATGATTATCAAGAAATGATCATGATAAATAAAACAATTTATTGTAAACATATTAGAGTTGCCTCATGACACAAGCGATCAGTTGGAGCATGGCGTTGAATGCGAAAGGAGGCTACGGTCCCCTCAACCTTTTTTGCATACAAATTATTTTTTAGCTATAATGTATTATAAATCAGGTAAAGTGAGTTAATTTTTAATATTGTGTCTTCTAAATTGTCCAATCTAATTCATGACCCCCTTCGGTATAAGCTCGAGTTTTGCTCTAACTGGCAATAAGATGCATGGCTTAGGATTCATGTGGGGCTATAAATATTTGGGTTTCTTCAGTTAAAGTTTTACAACATTCGAGAATTCTTCTTTCTTTACGTTGTGAGGTTGGTTAGTAGTGAGAGAAGAAACAAGTTGTGAGGCTGATTAGAAGTAAAAGACAGAAGAGAGGAGAGAGAGAGGGAGAGACAGAGAGAGAGGGTTGCCCTTGCCCTAGCTAGGTTGCGCTACTCCACATACTTTTGTTTGGGGATGATTACTAAAAGATCTACCAATTAATCCATTAAAATTGGTATAATGATCAAACAAAGATGCATCCATTAATAAGATAATAGTACTAAAAGCATTCAATGACCCAGAAATCTAAAAAAAAAAAAAAAACCTAAACACCAAAGGAAGACTCCGAAAATCCTACATCAACTACAAGACCAAAATGCACTATTGCACATACCTTAATTTTGTTAATTTCTAATTGATTGATGCGTTGTCTTATATCTTGTTGATTGATCCTTTAGAACAAGAGGGTAAGCTCTATTTTGCATTATAATCCAAAGACGGTTGACCAAAGTGTTAATTGATAAAAACTAATCGGAGAAAATGAGTGTGGAAAAATAGATATTATTCAAAACACTTCCAGAGAATATATGTAGACCTATAACAACAATTTTTTTTCCTCAAAAAAAAAAAAGGTACTATAACAACAATTAATTAGGAGTCGATGGGTGAGACAATTTTGGGTTCAACTCTAGGCCTAGAAGTTGAATGAACATTACTGTTATGTAAAGAAGTCGCACCTGTTCAAAATGAACAAGATCACTTTGTGATTAGCGAAAGAGCTAATTTTCGATAGAGTTTCTTTTTTTTTGGGGGATTAAAGTGAATATGTCCACTTCTTTTTAGAAGTGAAGTGAAAATGTCCTGGTTCTTTTTTAATCAGCACTCAGTACTTAGATAAGTGGCTTTTAATTTGCTACACTCAAGGAACTTAATTAACCATAATTACTTTGTGGTAACTCCCAAACAAAAGTGGAAAATTGGGCCAAAAAAAAACCCCCACATGTGATATGATATATGTCCACTTCGAAGTGATCGACAGTTAGGAAAATTCCAACTTATACAAGCTGTCGAGCCCTAGAATTTTCATTGGCCCTCTCAAGTTTTCAAGGTTTTTTTTTGTTTTTTCAATTGATGGTCCCATAACATAGAGAGAAATAGTCACAAACAGCCAAATCAACATCCAAGCGCCAAAATCACCACAAAGAACAGAGGTACTACTAATTAAGGAAACAAAATGGAGGTGGAGTGAAACCTCTTCGCCAGCAAGCCTATTGTGTATTGTATATGCTCGTTCCATGTTCGAGACCAGAGGGCTACCTTGCACCTGATTGAGTGACATAGTGCAATTGTATCAATGTCTTGGTTGTCCAAAACCACCCCATTCCTTAGCATCAAAATACTGCAAGTCACTGCAAAGAGTGTAGCAATCCACAACTTCTTACTCAGTAGGTTAGGGACCCTTCCAGTTATCCAGCTCTCATAAAATTGTTTATATTTTTGGCAGCATGTGTAATGGGTCAACCAAAGTCTTCTGCTATGTCTTTCCACACCCTCCAGCTTACCAAACAGTTCACAAGCAAGTGATTCAAGTCCTCTACATGCGAAGAGCAAAAACTGTAAGTGTTTGCTTGTGCTAGTATGATACCCTTTCTTGTTAACAAATCCTTTGTATTTTGCCTTGCCAATGAGAACTAGCTAGATCATGAATTCAACTTTCAAGGGTACTATGTTATGCCATGTTGTACACACGAAGCTATCCACAACTGCCCGTTAATCTGTCAAAGCATCACCCTTATGGATGAGGTTTTTGATGGAGAATTCTCTTCTACTATGTTACTTGTCATGAAATCATATCGAGAGAGATAGAGAAGCACGAGAGGAGAAAGAGAGAAGAGAGTTTTCTTTCTTGTATATCAATCAAGTGAGTTAATATTGATACAAAGATGCTATATATATTAACAGGTTTCTAACTAACTGTTGTACAACTCAGCATAGTGGGTCATTATTCTGTTATGATCATCACCCATTACTTTGTTATGATCATCACCCCCCATCAAGCTAGAATGGTGAGGATGAGGAACCATGCCCAGCTTGGATAGAAGATAATCTTGTTGATGGGAAGGTAGGATTTTGGTGAGAACATCGGCGAGTTGCTGATCTGTTGGCATGTATGATAGTTGTAATAAACCTTCCAAAACCTTTTTCTCTGGTGAAACGGAAGTCTACATCTATATGTTTTGTTCGTTCGTGAAAGACAGGGTTTCTGCCTATGTGTATGGCAGATTGGTTGTCACAATGAAGGGTGACAGGCTTTAGTTGTGTAACCCCCAACTCTGTGAGCAATCGAACTAACCAAGTGACCTCTGCAACAGCTTGGGACATGGCTCGATACTCAGCTTTTGAGGAGGATTTGGAGACAGTGCTTTGGTTCTTACTCTTCCAGCTAATAGATGAAGAACCCAAATGGATGAGGTAACCTATGATAGACCTTCTGGAAAATGGACAGGCGGCCCAATCTGAGTCTGAGAATGCTTGTAGAGAGAGCTTGTCAATAGTTTTTAATAGTATACCTTGTCCTATTGTCCCTTGAAGCTATCTCAATGTATGAGTGAGGACCTGTAGGTAAAAAGTTCTGGGCTTTTGCATGAATTGACTTAGTGTCTGTGCTGTTGAATTGATGTATGGCGTGGTGTTGGTCAAGAAATTGAGTTTACCAACCATGGCTCTATAGTAAGTTGGGTCTGGAGCAAGATCTCATTTTGTGGGATCTAACTTGCAGTTCAAAGGGAGAGGAGTAGAGGTAGTCTTGGTGATGGTGAGATGTCAATCTTTGAGAAGTTCATTTGTAAACTTCTGGTGAGATGCCTTTTGGTGAGATGTCAGTCTTTTGAGATAAAATGATGCCTTCTGGAACATAGCTCACTTCAAGTCCAAGAAAGTAGTGTAGTTTTCCAAGATCTTTGATGCCAAAAGTCTTGTGTAAATGCTGCTTAACATGATCAATTTCGCTGTGGTTTGAACTAGTGATCATAATATCATCTACATATATTGCTACGATGGTGATGTCAATACATGACTTGTTGATGAACAGAGAGAGTAGTCATTTTTAGATTGATGGGTAACCTAGAGAGGTTAGAGTAATGCTAAGTTTGTTAAACCATTGTCTACTAGCTTGTTTTAATCCATACAAAGATTTCTTCAACTTGTAAACTTTGTTGGAAGGATTGGGAATGCCTTTGGGAACTTCCATGTAAAGTTCTTCATCAACCTCCCCATGAAGAAAGGCATTATTTACATCTAGTTGGAATATAGTCCAACCCTTAGAAGCAGCCAAAGCAATCATTGTTCTGATTGTAGCCATCTTGACCACTGGAGAAAATACTTCTAAGTAAACTACCCCATATTGTTGAGTAAAGCCTCTAATGACTAATCTAGCCTTGAATCTTTCTAAGGTTCCATCTGACTTGAGTTTAACTTTGTATACCCATTTGCTTGAAATGACCTTCTTACCAATACATAGGTCCACAATGTCCCAGGTATTATTCTATATAAGAGCATTTATTTCCTTATTCATGGCCTTAATCCACTCCGGACTCTTAATGGCCTTGTCATAAGAACTTGGCTCTTGATATTGAGATAAGGTGGGGACTAAGACATGATGCTCAAAAGGTAAATCATGAGATTGAACTAGCCCACAAAAGAAATCATTTAAATGCTTATGTGGGTGATGGGGTCTAGTAGACTTTTTGACAGGGTGTTGAGGATTTGGCTCTGGTATAACTTATGTGGATTCATGAGACAAGTTATCATTTGCTGGAGATATGCTGCTGGTATCTGAAGAGGATGAAAGTGGAATGTTATTATTTGAAGATGAAGAGCAGGGAAATGGAGGAGACTGTGACAAAGAATCTGAAGCATTTAAAAAATGATTGAAGTTTGGTTCTTGAAAGTGAGTATTATCTGGTATAAATTGGGTGATGTTTGGAAGGGGGATTTCAGAGTGATGTGTAATGTGATGATAGGGAAATATATTTTCATGGAATTTCACATCTCTAGAGAGTGAAGATCCTTTTGGTTTCAAGGTTGAGAAGTTTGTAAGCCTTCTAACCATATGGATATCCAATTAATATACATGGTTGAGCCTTGGACTATAATTTATCCGTATCTCTTTTGAGTGTTGAGGCAAAATAGAGACAACCAAAAGCTTGGAGATGATTATATGAGGGTGGGTCCCATGAAGAATCTCAAATTGGGCTTTGTTGTGTAAAACTGTAGTTGTCATTATGTTGATTAAGTAAACAGCTGTAAGAAGAGCTTCTCCCCAGAACCTAGTCGGAAGATGAGATTGGAACATTAGGGCCCTTGCAATTTGTAATAAATGCTAGTGTTTTCTTTCTACTGTCCCATTTTGCTGGGATTATTTACACAAGATGTCTGATGCAAAATGCCCTTTTCTCTATAAAAGTCCAGTGTTGTTTTGTCCTTGAACTCCAAACCATTATCACTTCTAATAATCTTGATTGTAGCACCAAATTGCTTTTCAACAAAGATAATGAATGCTTTCAATAAAGGAAAAGCATTGCTTTTGTGAGCCATCAAATGTGTCCAGGTTGCCCTCGAATAATCATCAACAATGGTAAGAAAGAATCTAGTCTTATCATGATTTCTATGAGGATAAGGACCCCAAATGTCTACATGTAGAAGCTCAAAACACCTTTCTGCTCTACTTATGCTTTCAGGAAAAGCACTCCTATGCATCTTTGCCATAGGACAAATATGGCATATGCCATGTAATTTGGTATTATTACATCAAATTGAGTATATAAACTTCAATTGCACAAAAGGCAAATGACCCAAACGAAAATGCCAAATCTTTGAGTATGAGAAACAAGCAATAGCAAAGTCTTCTTGCTTTATATTCAATGCCAAACTGTGTTGTATTGGTTGTGTGACTGCAGTGCTGAATTGGCCACTTGGTTGTAAAAGATAGAGTACTTTGTTTTCCTTACCAAGGACCAGAGCCTTCTGCATAGTGGGGGCCTGAAGTAAGCAGCATGGGGTGTAAAAATGACATTAGCCTCAAGTTGTCTAGTAAGTTTGCTGATAGATAGAAGATTGAATTGAAATTCTGGTACATACAACACATTATCCAATGTTTAACCAAGAGTCAGTAGCATAGAGCTAATGTGTGCAACTTGAGCTCTATTTCCATTTGGCGTTGTAATATAACATGATGTTTTGATAGGCCTTACATTATGTAGCAAAGAAATATCAGAAGTGATGTGATCACTAGCACCATTGTTAAGAATTCAAACATTGTTGACAAATGAAGTGAATAAGCTGTATCCTTTACCTGCCATGAAACCTGATGCACCAATGCCATCACTTGTACTCTCTACATCTGTTGTTTGCTTCCTAAGAAGTTGCATAAGTTGGTCACATTGTTGTGGTGTTAGGGCTAGTACAGTAGTGGAAGAAGTCTCCTGAACAAGGTTGTAACTGGTTGAATCATTCTATACAGCTGTAACCATCCTTTTGCCTCTATAATATTTATGGCCTGGTGGATAGCCATGTATTTTGTAGCACTTTTAGATGGTGTGACCATTCATTTTGCAGTGATCATAGAGCAACTTCCTTCTTTCTTAAACAGAATTGTTGTAACCAGGTTTGGCAATATTTCTTGAATTAAAACTTGAATTATAACCCATGTTCAAGTTCTGGTGACTTGCATTATAACCAGAATTGCTACTGAACCTCTGTAAGTTGGGATTCTAATTGACATAAGTTCCTTGTTGAGCAGCCATGGTAGTATGAATGGGAGCAGTTACACCACCAACATGAAAAGCAGCTCCATTGCCACTTATTTGAGACATAGCAACAAAGATATTTGTTTCTCTTCTTGCATTGTCAGCTGATAAACTTGATTTATGCTAGGTAGTGGTTTCATCATCAGAGAATACTTCCCCTTATAAACTTGTAATCATTATTTAAGCCAACCAAAAACTGCATAAGTTGTTGATCTTGGATCATCTTGTTAGCAACAATTAAACTGGCACATGTTATCCGACAACTGTAGTGTGGAATCTTGATCATGTTATTGTAATCATCCCACATTTTCTTAATTTGCGTGAAATAATCAGAAACAGAGAAATTGTTTTGAGATACTACACGTAGGTCTCGCAGAACCCTGAAAATTTTGGTGCCATCAACTTCACCAAATCTTTGCTTCAATTGTAACCACACATCCTTTGCTGTGGCAGAAAGCAAAATACTATGTCCTATGTCTTTCGCTACAACATTTATTAGCCAAGAAATCACCATTTTGTCACACCTATCCCAATGGTTGGCCAAAGAAGCCATAGGAGAAGCAGGACCAGGCGTAGTACATGTCCCTAATACAAATCCCAATTTATTCTTAGAAATCAAGGCGATTTCCATTGCCTTTCTCCAATGTCCATAATTTTCTCTGTTTAGCAATTCACTCACCAAAATATTGTTTGGATTATCAGAGGGATGCAAGACTAGGACATGCGACGGATTGTTTATATCTAAATTCACACTTGGAATAGTTCGTTCCACAGCAGATTCATTGGTCGGAATCCCATACATTCTTGTTCGTAGCTAGATTCACAAAAAAAAAAAAAACGCTTAGCCAGAAAGTAAAAGAGCGATTCACCTGAGGAACTGCAAATTGAAGATTCAGTGAATGTCGAATGACTGGAGAAATTTGGATCAGGAACGAAGCTCTGATACCATGTTACTTGTCATGAAATCATATCGAGAGAGATAAAGAAACACGAGAGGAGAAAGAGAGAAGAGAGTTTTCTTTCTTGTATATCGATAAAGTGAATTAATATTGATACAGAGTTGCTGTATCTATTAATAGGTTTCTAACTAACTATTGTACAGCTTAACATTGTGGGCCACTATTCTGTTATGATCAACATACTACACCAGATGGCGTTGCCAATCTGATTCCTTACTGGATGTTTTTGTTGTAATAGGTGTTGGAGTAGGGTGACATCTTGCATTTCCTCATTAATAAGTTGCCTCCTCCATGTTAGAGCCCATCTCCAAATGTCGCCTTCAAACCAAACCATGTTTGAAGTTAATCACTGCTGCTCGGAAGAACCTCATACAGCCTCCAATAGATGGATTTAAGTGAAGCACGATCAGTCCAAATGCCAATCCAAAAGCTAGTTTTGGTTCCCTCACCCAATTGCATCCTTAGGTTCTAAAAAAAGGCTATTTAAAGAGGTTTTGGTTCAAGTGCTAACCTTTTAACTTCTTTCCAAGAGCCTAGCATGTTCGTTAAAGAGTTGGTTGGTAGGGCTGCTAGATCTTGATGGTGAGTGGAATTAATCACTTTCCTCCACAAAGCACCTTCCTCACAAGCATATCTCTACCACCATTTAAATAACAAAGCTATGTTTCTCACAAGGAGATCACCAACCCCCAATCCTCCTTTGCTTTTGGGCTTTTGAGTTATTTTCCACTTAATGAGAGCACATAATTTCCCTTTCTTTTCGCCACACCACAGGAATCTTCTCAGCATCTGATTAATATTTTTTGATACCTTTTTTGGCAGTCTAAAAGTAGAGAGATAATAGACAGGTTGGCTATTAAGGACTGATTTAATAAGGACCAACCTACCTACTCTTGATAGGTAATAACCTTTCCATGATGCTAGTCTTTGCTTTACCTTGTCAACTATATTCTGCCATGCTGAGCATCTATTCATGTTTGCTCCAAGTAGGACTCCTAAGCATGTGATGGGTAGCTTGACTAAAGTACAACCTAACTCATTTTCTGTATGAGGACCCCAACTTCATCCTTCCCCAACACTATAAGTCTTATCTTCTTGTAGTTAACTGTCAGGACTGAAAAAAACTAGAAGATGAGGAGTACCCTTTTGATATTCTGTAAGTGCATCTCATTTGCCACACTGAATATCAATGTGTCACATGCAAATTGCAGCTGGGTTACATTGATTCTGTTAGCTCCCACAAGCAACCCTTTAAACAAGCCAATTTGTGAGGCCAGTAGCATTTTGTTTAAATCTTCAGCCATCAACGCAAAAAGAAAACAGGACAGGGGGAACCCTTGTCTCAAACCTCTTCCCATTCTAAGTGGTTTACGTAGAGATCCATTGAAAATGATAGATATTCTTGCTGTGGAGAGACCCTTTCGTATCCAATGCCTTTGTTTTTTCCGCAAAGCCCATTGCATCTAACATTGTATCCAAACTTCTCCAATCGATAGTATCATATGCTTTTTGGAAGTCAAGTTTGAGCAAGGCCCCTAATTTTCTTTGTCTTTTGAGCTAGTTTATGGTCTCATTGGCAATCAAAGCTCCATCAAGGGTTTGCCTTCCATTGATAAAGGTTGTTTGTGCATCTCCTACTATATATGGCAATACCTCTCTAAGTCACCTGCTGAGGATTTTGGCGATGACCTTGTATAAGGTGCCAACCATCCTGATTGGTGTGTAATCACTTATCTCTGCCACTTCTTTCTTCTTTTGAATGACAGTCACCCATGTGATATTAACACTAGGAGGGAGATAGCCAATTTCAAAGAAGTTGCTCAAAACACTGCTAAATTCTTCTCCTATGATGGGCCAAGTGTGTTTGATACACCCTGGGGTCTTAGATGGGTCATAGCTCAGCATCGCTTCCTTGATTTCTTGTTGTGTTACTATTTCTGACAGCCTGTGACTGTCCTCATAGGAAAACGCCTTGAGTCCTAGGGATGAAATGTCAAAGTATGTGACATTTTGTGTTTTGTATAGCTTCTTAAGCTATTAGATTATTTTGCCTTTTAATCTCAACTACTTGTGTGTGTTCAATCCCTTTAATTGTAATTTTGTCAATTAACTCCTTTTTCCTTCTCATGGTTGCCACCAAATGAAAATACTTAGTGTTCCTATCCCCCTCTGTAAGACTTTTGTATCCAGAGAGTCGTTTCCAACATCTCTACCTTCTACCCATCCAAAGCCACAATTGTGATTTCAAAGCCTCTCTTCTACGCGTCTCTTCATCTTGCAGATTTCTGAGTTGTGCCGATTGGTTTATCTCTTTGAGCTCATTTGGAAATAAGGATATCTTCTTGTCAATCAAGCCAAAAGGCTCTTTGTTCCAGGTTTTCAATGGCTTCTTAAGGGCTTGTATCTTCTTCTCTAGTAGCAATCCAGTGAGTTATAACCATTCCTGTTTGAATATATTCATGAAGCTAGGCTCTTCAAGCAAGCAATCTAGTGATCTAAAGGGTGTAGGGCACCAGGAGATATGCGATGATGACAGCAAGATGGGATGATGGTAAAATAAGACTCTCTCTTTGCAGACTGCATGCATGTTAGGGAAAGCCTCGAGAATCTTTGTCCACCAGAATTCTGTCTATTCTATTGGCTGCATTTTTTCTTGTCTAGGTATACCTTAGGTTGATATCCACGTCAATGAGCTGTAGGTTTGTAATGAGCTCTCCTAGCTCCCTCGTACTTGGTGTAAGATGAGTTTCCCCTCTTATTTCAGAAGGGGATAAGACCTCATTGAAATCTCCTATGAGCAATAATGGGAGAGCAAGTTGACTTTGGTAGGCTCTCAGTTTGTTCCAAGCTGATAATCTATCATGTTGATCATTCGGTGCATATTGATATAAGCAGAGAACTAAAATCTGGATATGCAAAGGTGAGGAGAGATGACTGCCAAAGCTTGATCTTTCATTCAGATTTTGGAGCCATTTTATAAACAAACAGAGAATAGCAAATATACTAAAAATAGAACCCCAAACAACCTATAATCAGCACACACGCACTACTCTACTAGCTCCTAAAAATCAAAAAATATTATTCAACTAATTCCTGAAAATCAGAACAAACTTGGATTAACTCTAACTGAAAAAAAAAACATGATCCTTAAAGGATGGCTAAACCAACAGAAAGATGGCTGACATTTCAACAATCCCCCCTTTAAAGTAAAAGCTGTCAAGCTTTAGTATAGATTCAGCTTACTAAACTCTTCCATAGTGCCAACACCCACCAACCTTCTTAGATTTTCGAAAGGGAGAAGCCTGAGAGGCTTAGTAAAAATGTCTACCAACTAATCTTCACTGCGATAGTACTTCAGCTCGATTGCTCCATCTTTGCAAAGGTCCCTAAAAAAAATAGTATTTAACATCAATATGCTTGCTTCTTCCATGTAAGACTGGGTTCTTGGACAACTTAATGGTAGAATTATTGTCGCAAAAGATTGTAGTAGCATTGCCTAGCTTTAACTGCATTTCTTTAAGAATTCTCCTCAGCCAAATAGCCTGACAAGCACAGGCAGTAGCTGCAACAAATTTGGCTTCTGTGCTTGACAAAGTGACAATGGGTTGTTGTTTGGAAGACCATGAAACAACCCATGCTCCAAGCATAAAAACATAGCCCGAAGTACCCCTTTTCCCATCTAAATCTCCTACATAGTCACTGTCAGTAAAGCCAATTAAATCTAACTTCTTATCCCTTTTGAAGAACAATCCAAAATCCTTGGTTCCTTGCAAGTAACGAAGGATTCTTTTCGCAGCAAGCAAGTGCATTGTGGTTGGGTTCTCCATAAATCTGCTTATGAGGCTCACTGCATACATGATGTTTGGCCTTGTAGCATTTAAATACATCAAACTGCCTACAATTTGCTTTAATAGTGTGCTATTCACCTTCTCTCCTTCTTCATCTTTATGTAGCTTCAGACCAAACTCTACTTGAGTGACTGCGGAATTGCAATCCTTCATCTTGAACCTATCCAGTATTTCTCACACATACTTCTTTTGGGAGATAAAGATTCCATCATCAAATTGCACTACCTCTTACCCAAGGAAGTAATGCATTTTACCAACATCGGTAATTTCAAACTCCTCCATCATGGACTTCTTGAATTCATTAAACATGGCACTGTCATTACCGACAAATATAAGCTCATCAACATATAAACAAACAATGAGTAGTTTACCACCAGCTCTAATTTTCACAAACAAAGTATGCTCATACAGACATTTCTGAAAACCTACTTTGACGAAGTAAGTCTCAATGCGACTATGCCAAGCTCGTGGAACTTGTTTTAGCCCATAAAGAGTCTTCTTCAATTTATAAACTTTATGCTTATTACCGATCTTAATATAGCCAGGAGGTTGTTCGATAAATACTTATTGCTCCAAGTTCCCATGTAAGAATGCTGATTTAACATCCAATTGAAATATAAGCCATGAATTTTGTGCAGCTATGGCAATCACCAATCTTATGGTGTCATGCCTTACAACAGGAGTAAAAACTTCTGTATAATCAACTCCAAATTCCTGCTTGTATCCCTTCGCCACTAGCCTTACCTTGTACTTGTCGACTTCTTCATTATCCTTCAGCTTTGTCTTGTAGACCCATTTGACACCAATTGTCTTATGACCTTCGGGGAGATCCATAAGCTCCTAGGTGTCATTCTTTTCAATGGATTCAATTTCAGCATCCATCGCTTTTTTCCATTTTGCTTCTTTGACAGCACTTCCAAATGTTGTAGGGTCACAATATGCTAACAAGGCAAAATAGGTGGCATCTTCAGATTGTTGAACCCCTGTTACCCCGTAGTTTTCATCCATGCTGGCCTTTTTCGAACAAGACGAAGTGATTCAGCAATCACGTTAGTAGCTTCTGTTTCTTCCAATGTTTCCATTTCTGAAATCTCAGCAGAAACTTCAGAATTTGTTGCAGTAGTTTCTGGTGAGTTTTCATCTGTTGGGAGTACTTCTTCGACATCACTATCATGTAGAAATCGGGTAGGTTGCTGCCTTTTCTAATCCCACATACGTTATTCATCAAAAACAACGTCTCTACTGGTCACTATCTTCCCTCTCAGTGGGTTGAACAATTTGTAAGTTTTGGATGTTTCAGTAACACCCAAAAACACACATTTTTCCCCTTTATCATCAAGCGTCTTTCTCTTCTCATCAGGAACATGTGCATAAGTAATACAACCAAAAATTCTGAAGTGTTCCACACTGGGCTTTCTCCCACTCCAAGCCTTTTTTGGAGTCATATTTTGAACAGCAAAAGTGAGGCTTCTATTCAGAATATGAATGCTCCAATTCACCACTTCTGGCCAAAAGGACTTTGGAATTCTCCCTCTCATCAACAAGCTTATGACCCTATTAAGAATTGTTCTATTTTTCTTCTCTGATACACCATTTTGTTGTGGTGTATATGCATCGGTAAGCTGTCATCTAATGCCATGAGCTTCACAAAACTCATTAAATGTAGTTGAGCAATATTCACCACCACGATTAGTTTGGAGGGTCTTGATAGATTTTTCTATCTTATTCTCTACACGGGCCTTGAAGCTTTTAAATGCAATAAAAGCTTCTAACTTTTCCTGTAAAAAGTAGACCCAAGTTTTTCGAGAAAAATCATCAATGAAGGTTATAAAGTAATGTTTACCTCCGTTGGACATTTGTTTTATTGGACC
Source organism: Selenicereus undatus (assembly GCA_017589665.1). NCBI lineage: Eukaryota > Viridiplantae > Streptophyta > Magnoliopsida > Caryophyllales > Cactaceae > Selenicereus > Selenicereus undatus. The sequence continues at coordinate 18,024,727 of JACYFF010031957.1, forward strand.
ATAAATATCAGAATGAACTAACTTCAAAACACTTTTTGCTCTCCATGACTTTCCTTGTAGGAATTGAGTGCGATGTTGTTCGCTAACAACACACGCTTCACAAATTTTGGAAGGGGCAGTGATTTGAGGAAGACCGATCACCATATTTTTCTATTGGAGAGTCGTTAGTCCGCTGAAACTCAAGTGACCATACCGAAAGTGCCACAGCCATGAAGGTTCCCTCGCTTCAGCCATCAAACAAGATTGAATGCTTTCAATCTTAAAGGAAAACAACCTATTTGAACTCTTTTTCAGAACAACAATAGCTCCTTTAATAGGGTCATAAATCTCACAAACACCATTTGAAATTGAAATAACATATCCCTTCTCTTCCAACTGCCCCACACTCAACAACTTACATTTCAGATCAGGAACATACAGCACATTCGATATTGCTTCCACAAAACCATTCTTGGTTTTTATCTTTATATCGCCTTTACCCATCACTTTCACAGTTGAGCAATCCCCAAAACGCACAGTAGAATGAAAGTCATCATTTAATGAGGAAAATAAGGACTTACTTCCGCGCATGTGATTACTGCATCCAGTATCAACAAACTAAATTTCTGGTTCAGGTGTGCCCCCATCGTGTACAACCATTAATAGCGTTTCCTCTTCATTCTCCTCAATAAACTTTGCACTCTCTTCCTTCTCTTTGTCAATAGGCAACCTACTATAACACTCAGATGCATAATGACCAAATTTATGGCATCGAAAACACTCCACCTTTGATTTGTCATGGTTTCGACCTTTGCTTCTGCCTTGAAATTGGTCATTATTGATCTTGAAATTCTTGCTGGAATATCTACCTCCATGATCTCCTCTTCCTCGACCTCCGCCTCGTCCTCTATAGCTGTTGGAGTGAGTATTAACAGAAGCCTTTAGTGCTTGTTCTTCTGCTATGGAGCTTCTGTTTATTTTCTATTCATGGACCAACAAAGAACTTTGCAATTCATCGAGTGATATAGCACCTAAGTTCTTTGATTCTTCAATTGCACAGACCACAAAATCAAATTTTGGATCCAACGAGCGTGTAGTATCTTCTCCACAATCGTGACATCTTCCATCTTCTTCCCATATATTCGCATCTTGTTGCTTATCTCCATAACCTTACCACAATAGCTTACAACAGATTCTCCATTTTTCATTTGGAGAGTCTCGAATTCCCTTCTCAGGGCTTGAAGTTGTGCACGCTTCACTATCTCAAAGCCTTGATATTTCTTTTTCATAGAGTCCCAAATATCTTTGGAAGTCTTCTTGGATGGAATTGTTTCCAAGATGGGACGGTCAATTGCCTGAAACAGGTAATTCTTTACCTTCAAATCTTTCAGACATTTTGCTTCCAATTTATTTTTTTGGGCTTCTGGCAACGTTATCGCATCTTTTGGTTCTTCAATTCCAAGTTCTATCAATGGCTAATACTCTTTCGATCGAAGAAAATTCTCTATCAACATGTCCAATGGTCATAGTGACCATCAAAGCGCAGAACTGCAGGTTGGATAAAATTATTGTTGTCTAAGGCCATGAAGAAGATGTAAAGGATAGAAAAAGCTACTGCTTTTTTTCGTGGTGAAAAACTGTCTAACCTGGCTCTGATACCACTGATATAAGAAGAGAATTAACATCTGGATATGCAAAGGAGAGGAAAGATGACTACCAAAGCTTGATCTTTCATTCAGATTTTGGAGCCATTTTATAGGCAAACAGAGAACATCAAATATACTAAAAATAGAACCCAAAACAACCCATAATCAGCACACATACACTACTCCACTACCTGCTAAAAATCAGAAAACATTATTCAACTAATTCCAGAAAATCAGAACAAACTTGGATTGACTCTAACCGGAAAAAAAACATGATCCCTAAAGGATAGCTAAACCAACAGAAAGATGGCTGACATTTCAACACATATACACACAGATGACATAACTATATTGCTCATGTGATAGCTAACCCAGCGCACAAATCCACCGAGGCATGATTTGATATGAGCTCAATTGAAAGGGCTCTTTATGCCAAGATAGAATAACTCCTCCTGACCTCTCCTCAGCTGGAACATGTAACCACTCTGTATTCTAGTGGCCCCAGTAGCTACGCATGTCCCAAATGGTGACGTCCGTGTGTTTGCTTTCGATAATGTCTATGACGTCAATGCGTTCTTCCTTTACCAGTTTCTTGATCATTTTTTTCTTATTTTCAGATCTGGAGCCTCTGACATTCCAAACTGCCACCTTCATTGGAGTATTTCAAGCTCTAGTGAGACTTGTCTTTCTTGTCTTTGTTGCTAATTTTTCCTTGTTCTTTGTTGCTCCTTTTCAAAGAGTGTGTAATCCTAGTTGTTGCTGCTCTTGGATTCCTTAGCAATTTGTTGTAGGCTCTCAGACGTATGACTAGTGCTTTGAGATGTTGGCCTTCTAGTTGAGTTCCCTGTTTTCTTGTTTGTCAAATATTGTCTCAAATCCTTTTTTAGGTTACTTTTTAGCTTCTGAGTATTTGGTTAATTTATTGATTTTCCCAAACATTTTGGAGAAAATGGTCGAAAGCATTCCTTTTAGAAAACGTGCTACATTAAGACTCGTCTTTTGTTATATAAAAAAATAATCTTTCTATTAGAGATAGATTTTTTTAGTTCAATTAACATCATTATCACTTGTCATTAGTATCAATAGAGTCTCAATCTTAATGAGCTTATAATTTCTCATTGTAATTATGCAAAATTACTAACCAAAGTAGCCTCTAATCCCACACTTGGTATGCTCTAAAGCGTCTCCTGGATAGTTTTGTATATAAAACAAAAGAGATGAGTTCTGTTACAGAAATATTTAGGGAAAAAAAAATTCATTTTTAAATATTTCTTTTGTATGCCTACATGAATAATTTGCTACAAATTTCTTTCATAATTTAGCTTGGTTACTTTGTATAGCCATAAAATTTTAAATTCAAAAAATATAATAAATTAGCGTACTTCTGGTTTCAATGTCACAAATCCATAAATCCATCATATATACTATTAGTAAAGATGAAATGATGAATAAAGCTAATATCTTCCCTTAGTAACTAAATAATGTATCGTCATTTACATATCTGATTTACCTTCATGGATGTGAGTTGTTTTATCTCTCCCTTAGTAACTAGCTTATGACCCTTGAGAGAGGGCTTGGGTGGTCTTTAATGATGCAACCGATCATCTCTGAATACTAGTATAATGGGAAGGTGAAGGCTCAACTTGATTAGTCGGTTCGCCATGGATTCAATCACAACCCAAGTCCGTTGTTTACTTGTTTTAGTAGTTTAGTTCTTCTTTCCATCACCCTCTATATTGCCTAGATTGATACGTTTGAGTGAGCTTTAGTACTTGGAACCCCAACTCCCTATGGACGACACCCAGAGTACTCAACGATGCACATTACACTTGGGGTTTATAAATATTAAAAATCTCCCTAACAAGTTTTTGGCTCCTTAACATGCGAGTAGTTAGGGTTTCGATTAGGAATTGCGGATTACTCAATCCTGTGGCTTTGATGACTCTAGTTTCATGAAAATAGATAACTGCAACTGCTTAACTAGTCTAACAACCTTCGAAAGTACGTGTAGATGTGTTTCACCTTGTAATCGTTCCATTTCAGTCGCTCACATGGGCAAACTCATATGATTTAGTGCATAACCCAAAGAGCATAATAGTGTGGAGAATTCTAATATAGGATCTTTGTAATTATTGAATTAAACAGCTTTCAGTAGCATTCAGTTTCCATAAACCCGAATTAGTTTCTGCCTAAATTAACTGTTGAAGTCAGTTTGGTGACTAGAACCAAGCTCCATGAGGAATATGATCTGTACTTGCTGCCACTAACTGCAATTGGCATGTGCACTTGTGGCTACTTAAGCCATAGTTTTTGGTGTTGTTGTTGGGGATCTTGCTAGTTTTATAATTAGAAGCGACAAAACACTTTAGATTAGGCCTTTTCCTTTTCTTTTCTTACTTTTCACCCTACTTACTTTTGTCTTTGCTTGGACTCGGTTACGCTTGGTGTAGTTTTTGCCTTGGTAATGCACAGGCGAAATCAAGAGAGTCGACATCGTATTCGTTTCGACCCTGAGAAAGAAGCTACTGCATGGTGACAAAGCAGTGCGAGAAAGAAGCAACAATTGCACGTTGTTATGGCAGAGAGAAATCATTAGGTGTTGCAGGAATATGCCTTGCTGCAAGCATCCGACCTTACCTCATCCATTGTGAGCCCGACCATTAAAGCAGATAATTTTGAATTGCAGGCCTGTTTCTTTTGTGGATAAGGATCAATTTGGTGGGCGTCCCATGGAGAGCCCCACATTCACCTTCGCAACTTTCTCACCAAGTGTGAGATAATCAAGCTTAACGAGGTTTCCGCTGATGCGATTAGGTTGAGGCTCTTCCCATTCGCAATGAAAGACAGAGCGAATGATTGCTTCAAAATGAAGAGCCCAACTCATTTGCCACTTGGGAGGCCCTTTCAAAAGTCTTCCTCACCAAGTACTTCCCACCAGGTAAAACTGCTAAGTTGAGGGCGGATATCACTTCTTTTGCCTAATAAGATGGTGAATCACTATATGGAGTGGGGGAAAGGTTCAAGGATCTTCAGCGTCAATGCCCACACCATAGCATTCCTGACTGGCTTCTAATCTAGACCTTCTACAATAGACTAGGCTAGTCATTGAAGATGTCTATCAATGTTGTAGCCGGCGAGGCACTTATGCAAAAGTCTATTGAGACTGCGAGGGCTCTATTACAGGAGATGGCCTCCAATAACCACCACTGGTCCAATGAGATAGCAAACATGAAGAAAAGTGGTGGCATGTATGGAGTAGATGTTGTGGACTTGCTTGCTAGCAAGGTTGACGCCCTTGCCCAGCGATTTGATTGGCTTGGAACCCCTTCTTCAAAGAGTTCTTCTGGTGTGATGTTTGAGGTTGAGACCATATGTGAGGTTTGTGGCATTCAAGGGCATGCTGCTATCGAGTGTCATACTACTTTCTAGGGAGTTGAGCATATCAATGCTATGCAAAACTTCAACACACGCCCACAAAACAACCCTTACTCAAACACATACAATCTTGACTGGAGAAATCATCCCAATTTCTGCTACTGTAATAACAATCCATTACCACTTAATGCCCCTCAACCTCACCCCCTGGTTTTCAATACAAGGCACCTTACAATCCACCTCTCCAACAACCTCCTCAACTAAAATCTAATATGGAGAGCCTCATGGAGCGCTTCATAGTGACCCATACTAAGAGCAATGAAGCACTTGGTGAGTTCGTTAGTCTGTTGTGTTCTAAATTTAAGAACATGACCACTCACTAGAAAATAATGAAGACCCAGATCGCACAGTAGGTGAGCAATTGGTCTAGACCCCAGAGGCACTTCCCTGGTCAACCTGAGACCAACCCCAAAGGTCAAATGAATTCTATTACATTGAGAAGTGGTAAGGAGTTGGAGGGTCCCCAAATGCCTAAGAGGGAGGACAAGAGAGAGATTGAAGATGAAGATAGTGCTGGGAAGGAGGATCCCATTGAGACCTCAAGTGAGTGGATCCAAAGTGAAAAGTCCAAAGAGGTTTGAGCTGAGAGCGTTTCACCTCCAATGAAGCCTTAGAAGCCTTATGTTCTATATCCTTAGAGGCTAGTGAAGGCTAGAGAGGAGCACAAGTATGGAAAGTTCCTTGAGATATTGAAAAAGTTCCACATCAATATTCCCTTTTTGGAGGCTATCACTGACATGCCTTCTTATGCAAAATTCCTTAAGGGTTTACTTTCCAAAAAAGGGAAGCTACTTGAGAATACTACAGTGTCTCTCACCGAGGAGTGCAGTGCCATTGTTTAGAACAAGGTTCCTCCTAAACTTTCAGATCCAGAAAGTTTCTCCATCCCATGTTCTGTTGGTATGTGACCATCAGTAGAGCATTATGTGATCTTGGGGCTGGCATGAGCCTTATGTCGTACTCCACCTGCAAAAAGCTGCAAGTAAGAGACTTGAAACCACCATCTCTTTGTAGCTCACTGATAGATTCGTCAAGTACCTTCTTAGTATTCTTGAGGATGTCTCACTGTAAGTTCTTCATTTCTTATGACTTTGTTGTCATGGAGATGGAGGAGGACTCACACATCCCTATCATCCTAAGGAGGCTCTTTCATGCTACTACGAGAGCCATGATTGATGTTAAGAATGGCAAGCCCTCCTTCAGGATGAACAGGTGGAATTTTGCTTACCCTAATATATGGCCACCTCAACTCTAGAAGACATCTGCTGCAGAGCTGATGTATTGAGAGGGCACTTAATTAGGAGACCATGACTTGCCATTCTGTGGGGGATCCACTAGAAGCCGCCTTGATCGGTTGCCATGTGACTGATCCGCAATCACGGGAGAAGGAGGAATATACTAAACTCCTCGATGCATCCAATGTCTGTATGCATAGGCAGTCCCCCCAGGAGGTCCTTAGTGTGCAGGAGCTTGCCTCCAAGGAGAAGGAGAAGAGCGAACCAAAGGTAGAATTGAAACCTTTACCTTCACATCTCAGGTATAAGTTCCTTGACCCTGTGCATAAGTATCCTGTTATCGTCAATGCAAAACTGAATAGCCCCCAACTTCAAAAATTGTTAGATGTACTCAGGAAGCACAGAGGTGCCATCAACTATAGCATTGACGACATCAAGGATCTTAGTCCTTTACTATGCATGTATCGCATCTTTCTTGCTGAAGGTCATCGCCCCTCTCGACAACCACAATGCCATTCCAATCCAAATATGCAAGAGGTTGTGAAAAAGGAAGTTGTCAAGCTACTTGACGCTAGGATCATCTATCATATCTCCAATAGCAAATGGTGAGTCTAGTTTAGGTAGTCCCAAAAAAGGGTGGCATGATCATCATAAAAATGAGCGTGGTGAGCTCATTCATGCTAGGACAGTTACTGGGTGGCGCAAGTGCATTGATTATTGCAAGTTTAATCAAGCCACTTGGAAAAATCATTTTTGCCATCCCTTTATTGATCAGATGCTGGAAAGATTGACCAAACACTCTTTCTTCTATTGCATGGATGGGTATTCAAGTTTCTTCCAAATTCCTATCCATCCAAGTGATTAGGAGAAGACGATCACATGTTCTTATAAAACCTTCGCTTATCGTAGGATGCCTTTTAGGTTGTGTAACGCTCCTGTCACCTTTCAGCGGTGCATGACTTCTATATTTTTATATTTTATTAAGAAAATCATGGAGGTGTTTATGAATGATTCCTCCGTCTACGGAGGTACCTTTGATTTGTGTTTAGAAAATCTTACCAAGTTACTCCATAGATGCGAGGAAGTCAACCATGTGCTCAATTGGGAAAAATGCCACTTCATGGTTCAGGAAGGGGTAGTTTTGGGTCAAGTCATTTTTGGTAGGGGCATCGAGGTAGAGAAGGCTAAGATTGAGGTTATTGAGCAGTTGCCTCCTTCTACTTCCGTTAAAGGGGTGCAGAGTTTCCTTAGTCATACGGGATTTTATCACCGCTTCATCAAGGACTTCTCCAAGATCGTTAAGCCTCTTACTCACTTCCTAGCCAAAGATTCCCTTTTGTGTTTACTGATGAATGTCATGAAGCTTTTTGTAGGATTAAGCAAGCACTGATTTCTGCCCCTATCATATAGCCACCTGATTGGGATCTCCCTTTTGGGATCATGTGTGACCACCAGTGATCATGCGGTGGGAGTAGTTTTAGGGCAGCACAGGACAGGAAACCTATTGTGATCTACTACGCTAGTAGAACATTAGATGAGCTCAACAGAAGTATACCATGATTAAGAAGGACTTGCTTGTGGTGGTGTGTGCAATGGAGAAGTTTAGACCCTATCTCCTATGGTCCAAAGTGATTGTGTACACCAACCATGCCGCTTTCAAGCACCTCTTTGAGAAGAAAGATGTGAAGCCTCGCCTCATCCGGTGGATATTACTCTTGCAGGATTTTGATTTGGAGATCAACGACAAGGAGGGGTCGAGAACGACGTTGCTGATCATCTCGCTAGGCTCATCGTTGAAAGCCAAGATGTCCCCCTAAATGGTGCTTCCCCTGATGAGCATCTCTGGGCCATCTCCATGGAGCAAGCCCCACAGTTCGCGAATATTGTGAATTATCTAGCCTTGGGGATTCTACCTCATGATATTTCCCTCGATCAGAAGAAAAAGTTCTTCCATGATATCAGGACGTACTTCTGGGAAGAGCCATTTTTTTTACAAGCTGCGCAAGAATGGCATCTACAAGCATTGTCTCCCCGAAGAGGAGATTCAGAGCATGATCTCCCATTGTCACGACTCTTCATGTGGAGGCCATGCTGGTACCTCCAAGATTGCTGCAAAGGTGCTCCATGCGGGTTTCTTTTGGCCCTTACTGTTGAAAGATGTCTACACCTATGTTCGATCTTGTGATCGTTGTCAGCGGATAGGAAATCTATCCTGGAAGAATGAAATGCCCCTCAACTTCATCCTGGAAGTTAAAATCTTCGATGTTTAGGGCATTGACTTATAGGGCCTTTCCCATTCTTAAAAGGTAACAAATATATTCTAGTTGATGTGGATTACGTTTCTAACTAGGTAGGGGCCATAGCCAGCCGAGGCCATAGCCAGCTCTACTAATGACTCAAGGGTAGTGGCTAACCTCTTCAAAAGGATCATCTTTCCCCGTTTTGGGGTCCCAAGTCTGTGGGGTAGAGATGGTTGCTGCAATGGAATGAACTCGACGAGATCCGCTTGGATGCTTATAAGAGGTCAAGGATATAAAAGGAGAGGATGAAGCGATGGCACAATAAGTTTATCCGCAGGAGGGAGTTTAGGGAATGAGACTTGGTCCTTTTATTTAAGTCTCAATTGAAGCTCTTCCCTAGAAAAATCCTCTCCCGATGGTCGGGTCCATTCAAGGTGATTAAGGTGTATCCTTATAGAGTTATTGAGATAGGCACAGCCGCCACGAGCCCCTTCAAAGTGAATGGCTCCCGGCTTAAGCACTACATTGCTGGCGAGCCGATTGAGGGGAAGGTCTCTTGTGACCTCTTCGATGCTTCGTTCACCTAGAAATCCTCAAAGGTCAAGCTAAGGATCTTAAATAAGCGCTTATTGGGAGGAAACCCATCCTTTACTACTTTTGGGGAAAAAAAAGAGAGGTGAAAGGGAAAGAAAAAAAGAAAAAAAAGGCAAAACACAAAAGGGCAAAACCTGAAAGGCTGCAAGTTAGCACGGGCACCATATGCCTCACGGCACGCCCGGGCTGTCCTCATTTTTAAAAAAAAAAAGACGACTAGCAAGTCGGCACTGGTACCTCGTGCCATGGGGCACGCTTGTGCCACAAAGGATCTTGCATCGGCAGTGCTAGCGACCTGGCACGAGGCCCCTGTGCCACTTGGCAGGACCTTTCTAGGTCCTTTTGTGAGCAAAAAGGCCTAATTTCCTCTTCCTTCCCCTATTTTATCTGCCATCTTTCTTCTAACTCTCTCTCTCTATGCATAAAACCCCTCACTCACCTACTCACTCTTTACTCAAATCCTCCCACAAGCTCGTATTTTTTTTCACATAATTCATCAATTTCACTCATAATTTCCCACTTCCCACTCAAATCTGCCTCAATTTCATCATTTTTTTCACCCCATCCCTTAGTTTCGCTCTCTAAAACTCCAACCTCCATTGTTGAGGTTGAAGGTTGCAGAGAGCGAAGGTTTGCCTCCTCCCTCTTCTTCAAGCTTCACAAGGGATCACTTTGCCTCAAACTGCTACCATGGGCAACAAAAGAGTTAGAGAGGGGTCCAAAGCTCTATCCAGGCCCAAGAAGGCCCCAAGGGCTCTTTTCTCTTCTACCACTCCCTCCACTATTAAAGGTAATAAGGATGCTTACCCTCTAATTCTTCCTAGTACTAGAGGTTTGAATTTTATTAATGATGAGCAAAAAGGCCATTATGAAACCTTGACCATTAGGGAGACTAGTGTGCAAAAGTTCCTCCATGTGGACTCTTTGAGAGCCTTGGGTCTACATGATGACATGAACTGATTAATTCAAAACTTAGGATGGATGAAATATATTATGATGCAATGCACATCCTATGATTGCCTCATGCTCGAATTTTTGTCTTCCTTAAGTGTAAACTAGGATGGAACATATAGAGGTTAGGAGGTTGAAATTTCTTTCCGAATGTTTAACATTGACCATCAACTAAGTTTGCGGATGTTTAATGAGTTGTTAAACTCCAGGTCGTTATGAGCATTACTTGCCAAAAATGGAAAACTTACATTGATAGGCTTGGGGGACCTAAGGCCTTTGAGCCCTGACAAGCCAAGGCCATCGACATTTGTAATATCAATGTCTGATACCTACAACGTTTGATCAGGAATATCATTTTCGGTCATAATGATAACCAAAATGGATGTAGGAAGGCAAAATTATTTATTATTTAGTGTGTGTTGTCAGACAGTCCCATCGACACTGGAGCTTTCGTTATTCGACACCTCACAGAGGTGGCTAAGACCACTCACAAGAATGTACTAAGCATTGGGGGCAGGGTTACTGCCATTGCCCAAGCTCTAGGACATGGTGACAAGTTGACAATCCTTGACATTGCTACCCTCCACCACATGGCTACAATCGAGAATAGGGGTGGCACCATCCGGTTTTCCCACCCTAAGCAGATACTTTTCACTCTTCCTAATGTTGAACTCACTACTGTGACCAATAAGAGAAATTAGAATTGTGACCAAGTGATTATTAGGGAGACGGTGCTACCTAAAGAGGATAAGGTTGTTGATGATGAGGAGGAAATATGATGATGATGATGAGGATGATGATGATGACAGTTAGGAGGGGAACGAGACCGGGGGTACCCATGTTGAGGATTACCCTATGACGCCACCCTCGCCACAGTATCGACAACCACCCTCGTTTGAGATGGGGGTCTTCTTCTTCCACCCAAATGCCCTTTGATTATGCCTTCCTCCAATCCTTCTCTACCCTCTAAATGGAAGTGACCGATAATCGAGAAGGAAGCACCGCCATACGCGATGACATCCGTCGTCTGTCTAGATGTATGTAGTCTATTGAGGAAAGGATGGCATACTTTCGAGGGTTTGTTGACCGTCAAGAAGAGCGAGAAGTGAGGCTGATTTGGAGAGACAAGTAGTGGGCCATGAGAGACTTACGCAAGTGTGAAGAGCGGAGAAGGATGAATGAGTTAATTTGATGGCAATTTGAGTCTATTCGGCAGATAAAGCACCGTTTCCACACCTTTACGGGTAACCAAGGGGGCCGATCCTTCTTTCCATCATTCGATCATGGTGGTTCCTCATCCTCCTCACAATTTCCCCCAAACTTTTGGCCACCTGCAGAGCACGAGGCACTCAGTAACTGTGAGTTGTACCCCATCCTCCTGCCCCTTTATCTCTCATATCCGTTTCTTTCATTGAGGACAATGAACAGCTTAAGCATAGGTGGTGAACTGATGAGTTTTTGGGCTGATTGTGTATAGAATGCTTGTATTTAGAACTCAGGTTTCATTCTAGCTTAGTTGCATTTCTAGGGTGCATTAGTTTCAATTCCATTCTCTGCTTAGGAAAGCATACAAGATAGTGCATATGCATTGTATATATATTATTCCTAACCACTTATCTCAAGTGAAGATGTGCTGAGGAAGATTTTCACAAGACTGCGAGGAAATCCTTCCAACTCTTCTCTTTATTTATCTACTTGTTGATCATTTAGGTAGAGTTATTGCTTTGAAAAAAAATTTAAAAAGAAAAAAAATTTGAAAAAATTGAGGATTTTGAAATGTCTTCTTATGATGATAACCCAAGACATTGGTGGCCAGTTGATCGATATGATTGAGCATACTTGGGGGTTATCCTTGGCAAATGCTTTTATATGATTATTTTGAAATGCTTTGACTGCACTATTTGGCTTTTACATACTGGTTGCCCTTGAAGACACTTTTTCATGGCGAATTATTCCCCTCAAGTGGGATATTCCCAGGGCTAGTTGTTTCTTTGGTAGTTTATCATGTGACACTTTTAGGCCTATTTAGACTATTCATTTGCATAGTCTCGCTGCTTCATTTCATGTGTGACCCTCCCATATACGTTTCTTCCAGAACTTGGTCTGTTTCTCGCCAGGCTACACATACTCTATGCATTTGATGTTGTGATAGAGGCATTCATTTCTTACAGACCTAATCACTCACTCCTTGGCCTTGTAATGATCTCTCGCCCTGATGCCAAGATCAGGTGAAGCTAGTTGCAGTGGTCTTTTGTTGGGCAGCATGAGATGTAAGCCCACTTGTTTGGTTGGCTACCTTTTGGCATTTTGACTGATGAGGTAGGATCTATTATTCTCCACCATTGTGTCTGTAAAGCTGATAATATGTATTGGCAGAGTTAATATCATGCTTGTGAATTGTTACCCTATGTCTTCCAAAAAAAGGAAACAAAAAGGAAAGAGGAAAATATGAAATGAGAATAAAATGTTAGCATGATTGGATGATGACTTTCGTGTTTTTGACTCAACTCACTTCCTAAGCCTATTCACGGGCTTTAATGTCAATATGGTTACTTGGGGCTAGTAAAATGATTTAATGTGATGGTTGGGATTTTTGAGATGCTCCCTAATCTCCTGCTTTAACTCCACATCCCCATATTCATTTTTCTCTCCTTGCCTCTAACCTCATCCTCTTTACGACCTAATACAAGTCCTCTGGATTGTCATGTGTATGTGCATTCTAGTTATAGAGGATTGAGAGTATGACCAAGCCTCTAGTAAGAATGTTTCATTTGGGAGGATGATTGAGAGAGCCATATATTTTTAAACACATGACAAGGAGTGTGTATGTCCTGTTTCCCCCCTTCTTTTTGAGAGTTACTATCAGACCTTCCAGTCCACCATTTGTTTGGATGCGATATGATTGGGAAGGGCGTGACATAGGACAACTGGATGTTGAGTTTAGTAGTGTGATCTTTCAAATAGTTTTAAATGAGTTTGAAACTGCTTGTATGTTCTTTGAATCGTCCCATTGGTTGTACGCGGTTATACTTGATTAAATTGGTTTGCCATTGGCCATGCCTGAGGACGTGAGAAATTGGAGGTTTTGATCCCTTGTCCATTTATTCATGTTCAGTTATGCTTAGGGACAAGCAAGAGATAAGCTTAGGGGAGTTGATAAACCTCTATCTTGACCTCATTTTAGCCCCTAGTTGACTCCTTTCTCTGTTGTTTTCATATTTGATATGGATGAGGAAAGGTCAAATTAGCTTCCTTTGATTTGAACTTTGGTCATATAGTAGTGTTTCATATTTTGAGGAGTTTCTGCTGGGAAAACAAGAAAATTTATTAATATTGGTAGAAAAGAGGGCTAAATAGACGAGTTTCAAGCCGGAGAAGAGGTCGGTCGAAGCTCCAAGGGAACAACAGTCCATATGGCACGACCATGCCATGCCCAGACCTAGCTAGCATAGCGAGAGATCTGGCACAGATATCCCATGCCATAAGGCATGACCGTGCCGTGCAAAGATCTCAGGAGGTCATGGTCAAAGATTTGGCATGGGTATCCTATGTCGTGCCGCTCTTCAACTTTCACAACTTAATTCTTTTTCCTGGCAGTTTATAAGGGTTCTTCTTGGCTAATCGAGAGAGAATTCCTTAAGGTGATTTCTAGGTTTACTTTCTGATGACTTTTCACATTAATTTAGATAAACTTTAGGGGATTAAAATCTCGAGGTTTCTAATTGCAAATTGAGATTTCCATTAATTGAAGTACGTTTCTCTTCTCTTCTCTTTGCAATTCTAATCAAAGTTTGTGCCTCTAAATCATTTCTTCAGTTCGTTGTTTGCGATTGCGATTGTTGTGATGTTTTGTGGCTAAACCCCATATCTTAGATTGGGATTTGTGCCTATCATGGGATTTGGGATTGCTCTAGATTTTTGTGAATTTGAACCCAAATCGCATAATTGGGGCGAATCCCAATCTAAGATAGGGGGTTTAGCCACAAAACATCACAACAATCGCAATTGCAAATAAGAAACTGAAGAACATGATTTAAAGGCATAAAGTTTGATTAGAATAGCAAAGAGAAGGGACAAGAAACATGCTTCAATCAATATCCCAAATTGCATAATAGGGGCTAATCCCCATCTAAGATAGGGAGTTTAGCCAAAAAACATCACAACAATCGCAATCACAAATAAGCAACTGAAGAACATGATTTAAAGGCACAAACTTTAATTAGAATTGTAAAGAGAAGGGAGTATAAACACACTTCAATTAATGGAAATCTCATTTCGCAATTAGAAACTCTGAGATTTTAATCCCCCAAATTTTATCTAAATTAATGTGAAAAGTCCTTATAAAGTAAATCTATAAATCTCCTTAAAAAGTGCTCTCTTGGTTAGCTAAGAAGAATCCCCATAAACTATCGTGAAAAAAGAATTAAGTCGTGAAAATTGGAGAGTGACATGGTCGAGTCGCTTGGCACAGGATACCTATTCCAGATCTCTAGCCATAAGCTCCTGAGATCTTGGCATGGCACGGGATACCCGTCCTTGATCTCTGGCCATGCTAGCTGGTTATGGGCATGGCACGGTCGTGACATATGGACTGGGGTTGCCTTGGAGCTTCAACCAACCTCTTCTCCGGCTTGAAACTCTCTCTTTGGCCCTTCTTTCTACCAATGTTAACGAATTTTCTCATTTTCCCAACAGAAACTTCTAAAAATATGAAAAATCGCTATATGAGCAAAATTTAAACCACATGAGACTAATTTGACCTTTCCTCATCAAAATTAAACATGAAAATAATGGAGAAAGGGATCAACTAAGGGCTAAAATGAGGTCAAGATTGAGGGTTATCAACTCCCCCACACTTATCTCTTGCTTGTCCCTAAGCAAAACTGAATATGATTGAACAGCCAAGCGATCAAAACCTCCAATTTCTCACCTCCTTAAGCAAGGCCAATGGCAAATCAATTTAATTAAGTAAAAGCCAGGAAGTGCGATCAAACCATTTCAAATCATCACATAAAAGCATTTGCCAAGAATAGCCCACAAGTATGAACAATCATATCGATCAAATGGCCACCAACTTCTTGGGTCGTCATCACAAGGGGAGTTTTTAAAAACCTCAATTTTTTCAAAATATTTTTCTTTTTTTCATTTTTTTCAAAGCAATAACTCTACCAAAGTGATCAACAAGTAGATAAATGAAGAGAAGAGTTGGAAGAATTACCTAGCAGTCTTGTGAAAAGCTTACTCAGCACGTCTCCACTTGAGATCAATGGTTAGGACTAATATATATACAATGCATATGCACTATCTTGTATGCTTTCCTAAATAGAGAATGGAATTGAAACTAATGCACCCTAGTAATGCACCTAAGGTTGAATGAAACCCGAGATCTGAATACAAGCATGCTAGACACAATTAGCCCTAAAACTCATGAGCTCACCTCCCCCATGCTTAAGCTGTTCATTATCCTCAATGAAAGAAAGAGATATTATAGATAAATGGTGAGGGGGTACAACTCACAGTTACTTAGCACCATCGAGCCTTGGAGGTGGACAAAAGTGTGGGGGAAATGGTGAGAATGATGAGGAACCACTGTGATCGAACGATGGAAAGGAGGATGAGTCCTTTTGGTTGCCCGTAGAGGTCCGAAAATGGTGCTCTATCTGCCGAATAGACTCAAATTGTCGCCATATTAACTTATTCATCCTTCTCCGCTCTTTGTAATCACGGTACTCTCTCATGGCCCGCCCCTCATTTCTCTGAATCCGCCTTCATTCCTACTCTTCTTGATGTTCAACAAACCCTCAAAAGCATGTCACCCCCCTCTTCAACAGACTCCATACATTCATACAAACGATGGATGTCGTCGCGCATGCCAGTGCATCCTTCTCAAATATCGATCACCTCCATTTGGAGGGTGGAGAATGATTGGAGGAAGGTGGAATTAAAGCTCATTTGGGTGGAAGAAGAAGACCCCTACCCCATCTCGAAAGAGGGTGATTGTTGATACTGTGACAAGGGCTGCGTCATGGGCTTATCCTCAACATAGGTGCCCCTAGTCTCATGCCCCTCCTGACCCTTATCATCATCATCTTCATCGTCATCATCATATTCTTCCTCATCATCATGAACAGCCTGATCCTCTCCAATTAGCACCGTTTCCCTAATAATTACTCGGTCATAATTCCAATTTCTCTTGTTGGTCACGGTGGTGTGCTCAACATTAGGAAGAGTGAAAAATATTTCCTTATGGTGGGGATACCAGATGGTGCCACCCCTATTCTCGATTATGATCATATGGTGGAGAGTACTAATGTCAAGGTGACCCCCCAAGAAATAAGGCTCAAGGGCTGTCAACTGGTCACCATGTTCCAGAGCTTAGGCGATGGGAGTAACCATGCCCCCAATGCTTAGTACATTGTTGTGAGTGATCTTGGCAACCTTCGTGAAGTGGCGGATAACGAAAGCTCCGATGTCGATGGGGGTGTCTGACGACGCACACCAAATAATAAATAATTTTGCCTTCGTACACCTATTTTGGTTGTTGTTATGACCGAAAATGGTGTTCGCGGTCCAACGTTGTAGGCACTAGAGATTGATACTACAAATGTTGGTGGCCTTGGCTTGTCGAGGTCAAAGGCCTTAGGTCTCCCAAACCTATCTATGTAAGTTTTCCATTTGGAGCAAGTAATGCTCATCCAAATGGGGTAGATCTCTACAAGATTGGGACATCCTTATATGCACACTTGATGGCCAGAAGTTTTAACAACTTCTTAAACATCCGCAAACTCATCCGGTGGTCAATGTTAAACATTCGGAAAGAAATTTCCACCTCCCGACCTCTGTATGTTCCATCCCAGTTTACACTCAAGGAACTCAAACATTCAAGCGCAAGGCGATCATAGGAGATGCATTGCACCATAATACATTCCTTCCACCCTAAATTTCGAATTAATCACATCATGTCAACTAAATCCAAGGCTCTCAAAGGGTCTGCATGGAAAAACTTTTTCTCACTAGTCTTCCTAGTGGTCAAGGTTTCATAATGGGCTATTTGCTCATCATTAACAAAATGTAAACCTCTAGTACTAGGAGAAAGAATTAAAGGGTAAGCATCCTTGTTACCTTGAGTAGTGGAGGGAGTGGTAGTGGAGGAATGAGCCCTTAGAGCCTTATTGGGCGTGGATGGAGCTTTGGAGCCTTCTCCAACTCTTTTCTTGCCTATGGTAGCGATTTGAGGCAAAGTGATCCCTTGTGAAGCTTGAAGAAGAGGGAGGAGGCAAATCTTCATTCTCTACAATCTTCAACCTCAACAATAGAGGTTAGGGTTTTAGAGAGAGAAAGTAGGGGATGGTGGTGAAAAAGATGATGAAATTGAGGCAAATTTGAGTGGGAAGTGGGAAATTATGAGTGAAAAACATGAATTATGTGAGAAAAAATAAGGGTTTGTGGGACGATTTTAGTAGCGGGTGAGTGAGGGGATTTATACGTAGAGAGAGAGAGAGAGGTAGAAGAAAGATGGAAGATGAAGGGGGGAAGGAAGAGGAAATCATGCCTTATTGCCCCGAAAAAGGACATAGCACGGTGGTGCCAAGTGACATGTGGGCCTCGTGCCAGGTCACTGGCACTGCTGATCAGGATCCTCTCTTGCACGACCGTGTGTGCCCGTGCCAACTTACTAGTCGCCTTTTTTTTTTTTAAATCTAAGGACGAAACGGATGTGCCTTAAGGCATGGGGTGCCCGTGCTAACCTCCTGCCTCTCAGGTCTTACCCTTTTGTGTTTTGCCTCTTCTTTTTTCTTTTTTCTTTTTTCTTTTTTTCCCTTTCATTTCTGATTTTTTTTTTTCAAAAGCAGTTAAGCTTGGGTTTCCTGCTAAGAAGCGCTTGTTTAAGTTCCTTTGCTTGACCTTTGAGGATTTCTAGGTGAAGGGAGCACAAAAGGGTTCACATGAGATCTTCCTCTCAATCGGCTCGCCAGTAATGTAGTGCTTGAGCCGGGAGTCTTTCACTTTGAAGGGGCTCGTAGCGTTTGTGCCTATCTCAATAGCTCCATAAGGATACACCTTAATCACCTTAAATGGAGCTGACCATCGGGAGTGGAGTTTTCCAGGGAAGTGCTTCAATTGAGAATTAAATAAAAGGACCAAGTCGCCTTCCCTAAACTCCCTCATGTGGATAAACTTATCGTGCCACCGCTTCTTCCTTTCCTTCTATATCCTTAAACTCGCATAAGCGTCCAAGCAGATCTCCTCGAGTTCATTCAATTGCAGCAACCATCTCTCCCCCACCGACTTCAAATCAAAATTGAAGTGCTTGATGGCATAATACGCACTATGTTCCAACTCTACGGGGAGGTGACAAGGCTTACCATATATAAATCCGAAAGGGGTGGTGCTAATAGGAGTTTTGAAGATGGTGCAGTAGGCTTAAAGAGTATCATCAAGCTTGTTCGCCCAATCCTTCCGGGATCCAGCAACCATTTTCTCTAAAATAGTCCCAATCTCATAGTTGGAGATCTCTACTTGGCCACTAGTTTGCCGGTGGCAGCCAAGTATGTACTTGTGGTGAACTCCATATTTCTTCAATAGAGCTTCGAGTTTCTTCACTATGAAATGCATCCCATTGTCACTAATGAGTACCCTTAGGACCCCGAAATGGGGAAAGATGATCCTCTTGAAGAGTTTAGCCACTACACTTGAGTCATTAGCAGGGCTGGCTATGGCCTCCTCCCACTTGGAGATGTAATCCATAGCAACTAGAATATATTTGTTGCCTCTTGATGAGGATGCAAAGGGCCTCATGAAGTCAATTCTCCAAACATCAAAGATTTCAACTTCCAGGATGAAGTTGAGGGCCATCTCGTTCTTCCGGGATAGATTGACCATCCCCTGACAACGATCACAGGAGCAAACATAGGTGTAGACATCTTTAAATAGTGAAGGCCAAAAGAAACATGCCTGGAGCACCTTCACTGCGATCTTGGAGGAACCAACATGCCCTCTACATGGAGAGTCGTGACAATGGGAGATCTCGCTCTGAATCTCCTTCTCAGGGAGACAATGCTTATAAACATCATCCTTGCACAGCTTGTAAAGAAATGGCTCCTCCCAAAAGTACATCCTGATATCGTGGAGGAACTTTTTCTTCTGATGGGGGAAAGGTCATGAGGTGGAATCCCTGAGGCTAGATAATTCGCAATATCCGCAAACTATGGGGCTTGCTCCGTGGAAGTGCCCAAGAGATGCTCATCAACGAAACCATCATTTAGGGGACATCTTGGCTCTCAACGATGAGATTGGACAAAAGATCAGCAACAACGTTCTCGACCCCCGTTGTCCTTGATCTCCAAATCAAACTCCTGCATGAGTAATATCCACCGAATGAGCTGAGATTTCGCATCTTTCTTCTCCAAGAGATGCTTGAGAGCGTAGTGCTCAGTGTACACAATCACTTTAGAGCATAGGAGATATGGTCTAAACCTCTCCATTGCATACACCACCATAAGCAACTCCTTCTCAGTCATAGTATAATTCTGCTTAGCCTCGTCTAATGTTCTACTAGCGTAGTAGATCACAATAGGTTTCTTGTCCCTACGCTGCCCCAAAACTGCCCCCACCGCATGATCATTAGCGTCACACATGATCTAAAAAGGGAGATCCCAATTAGGTGGTTGTATGATGGGTGCAGAAATCAATGCCTGCTTAACCCTGCAACAAGTTTCATGGCACTCATCAGTGAACACAAAATGGGGCATCTTTGGCCAGGAGCTCAGTCAGAGGCTTAGCGGTCTTGGAGAACTCCTTGATGAAATGGCCATAAAATCCCCACATGGCCAAGAAAACTCCGCACCCCTTTAACAAAAGTAGGAGGGGGAATTGCTCAATAACTTCAATCTTATCCTAGTCTATCACGATACACTTATCAGAAATGACATCACCCAGAACTACCCCTTCCTGAACCATGAAGCGGCATTTTTCCCAATTGAGCACAAGGTTGACTTCCTCGCATCTACGGTGTACCTTGGTAAGATTTTCTAAGCACAATTCAAGGGTACCTCTGTAGATAAAGAAGTCATCCATAAATACCTCCATGATGTTCTTAATAAAATCAGAAAATATAGCAGTCATGCACCATGCTAAAAAGTGGTAGAAGCATTTCACAACCTATTAAGGAAAAAAAACAGAGTTTTAATATTTATAAACCCCAAGTGCAAGGTGTATCATTGCGTACTTGGAGTATCGTCCGCATGGAGTTGTGTTTCCAGCTACCAAGGCTAACTAAAGCGTCTCGGGCTAGGCTAAATCGAAGGGGTAGAGGGTAAACTAAACTACACTAACAGACATAGAAAAAGCGAATTGAAGTTGTGATTTGACCAATGGACGAACCAACTAATTGAGACGAGTCCTAACCTACCCAAACTACATCATGAATGAGAGATGGTTAGTTGCACCATCGAAGACCACCCAAGCCCTCTCTCAAGGGTCATGAGCTAGTCTAATTAATCTAACCACCCATTTTCATGGGGTTAGCCCAATTAGACCACAAAATTAGCAACCCCCGGACCTAGCTCGAATCAGATACTATTTTCATGTCCCGAACTCGGCTATTCTCTATCCCACACTAGCCAATTGACCTCACCTCTTGGCATAAGTCAATCGCCCAAAAATAAGGATGAAAACTCTTTCAAGCATTTCATCGAACACTTGGCGGGCGTGAGAGAAAACTCTAAGTTCTACGCATAGATTGGGTATGGTTAGGCCTAATACAAGAGTAATTAGCCATCAAGAGGCTAATCACAATCTACCAACTAAACGTTACAAACACATGAAAACCTAAACTGACAAACAAGAACATGAACATGAACAAGAGAAGAAAGATAATGAAATAAATCAAATGTAAACAACTAAATAAACATGAATAAACAATGAAAACTAAACACACAAACTAAACAAAGCAAATACAAGAGTTAAACTAGCAAAACATAAACAAGAACAACATATGAACTAAAGAGAGAAAAGGGAAGAAAACTTAGTCTTGAATTGATAGAAGGAACTTGATGTTCGAAGGTTGAATCCAATATTACAATCTTCAATCCTAAACTAATCCTCCTATTGAGGTTTTATTTGATAAACTAACCTAAAACCTAGCCTAAAAATCGCCAGAGAGAACCCCGAGCGACCCCCAAACAAAAACGCCGAAAAGGGGTTTAAATAGAAAATTGAGCGAACGGGCGAGCAGGGGGGAGGCAAGACAGTGGCACATGGCACGGTCCCACTTTGCCACTTCTTAGCACGGTGGCTCGGCCTCCCCTATCATCCCTTTTTGCCAGTTTTTACTATTTTTCTTCTCTTTGTCTTATCTTCGCACCTTTTTGGGATGTTTGCTCGATTTGAAGTTTATTACCTACGAAAGTAAATAAAACAAGTAAAAATCCTAAAGATTAAGTTATTATACGAGCTAAAAGTGGGTGAAAGAGGCACGTAAGGTAGGATAATTTATCGCCTAACAAATACCCCACACCTATCTTTTGCTCGTCCTCGAGCAAAACAAAAGAAAAACTAACCTAAGAACCTAACTCACTGTCGTAGGAATCATGGTTACATTTAGCGTATGCAACAAGCCCTTTAAACCCCTTGGTTCCCCCAAGTGGACGAGTGAGGTCTTGTGAGGGTTTGTAGAAAATATACCCACAAAATCTCAAAAAAGGAAAACAAACAAAAGAGAAACAAAAAAATAAAAATGACAAAACACAAAGTATACACCGGGGCAAGCTGTATATAATTGGATCAACCGAAAGCCCCTAGTAACTCAAGTATCAGTCTGTACACAGGCATCGTATTCATTTCAGGACTCTTCATCCCAAAGAATGGCATTCAGACATCAGCTTTCACCCCATGATGCATAAGAACATTGAATCCATCCTAGTGCTTGGTGTGCAAGTGTATCATCATCCTAGGACTTTGGCTTACCAGAATCGACTCAATCCACTTGACTGGCATCAACCACATTATTAACTTATTGATGTGGGAAGTAAGCATTCCCAGTAGCAGGCACACAAGGTAGCTCCCAGTAGCGCATGCTTCAAATGGATACTTTTCATTCCCAACTCTCAAACTCTTTTTTTCCATTCCTAGTAGCACATGCCTCAAATGGATATTTTCAGATTTTCTTCTTTTTTTTTCAGAAATTCTTCACCCTTGTTATTTTGAAGTGAAGACAAAAGTAGTGATGTACAAACACAAGTGGGAGAGTCAAACGGTGGAAGATTAAGATCCTAAGATAATGATGATATATAAATCAGGATTGGATTGCAAAATCACAATAGACTATTGGGTTAGAACCGAGGCCTAGAATGACATGCTTAGGACAAAAATCTATCATGCACATCATACTTATATACAAAATAATAGCCAAGGTACCAAAGATCAAGGCAGATCAAATAGTACAAAACTCCCGTAAAGCCAACAAATTGAAAAACTATACGAAAAAAAGAGAAAAATTGAAAAATTTGCACAAAAATTAAAATTTTTCACAAAAGTAAGAATAAAAAAAGTAAATGACCCCACCCCACACCTAAATCTCACAATGTTTTCATTGGGAGCTGAGAGTCATCACCAACCACAAGACACATAAAAACCAAAACAAACACCCACAAAAACACTAAACCGACACACATATACACAAGCTAAGATACTATCTCAAAAACACAATCTCACCAAATCAACAGCAAGGCCACAAATATATACAAGACTCGCACCACCAAACACAAATATATATCAATCCAACAACACCACCAATCACAAAACACAAATATCCACAAAAATACAAAAATAGTTATCATAGCCATCAATGGCTCAACAACTTCCCAAATTTCACCTCAAAATGATCACCAACAAAAACACAACCTAATATCCACAACTAAACAAAAAGAAAAAGAAAGAAAATAAAAAGAAGGGAGAAGAGTTAGAACGATTATACCAGATCGAGTATTGAATGTACCCAAACTATGCCATAAGGGCGCAAGGAGTATCAGCCACTCCTTGTCTCTCAAGATGTGAGTCGTCAACTCAGATGCGGTCAACGCTCTCCGAAGCTTGTCGTGCACTGTTGCATGCATCTCAGAATGGTGTGAATAAGAGAACACTAGTAAAGATGGAGCAAACAAAGTTAGTACCCTCTTAAACTCATCAAATGCCATAAAAAAATCAAAATCATGATCAAAGAAAGTACTCCACATGATTTTCATAGGCACGTCCTCTAGGTATGCGCAATACGGATCAAATAAGGGGTGAAACCCACTAATATCACCTAGGGACTCATAAAATGCATGGCAAAGAGAGGGGTTGGTAGGGAGTAAAGGGGATGAAATGGGGGTCAAGTCAAGTGGCTCGGTGCAAATGGGATCAATGTGCTCAATGCTAGGAGCTGTACTAACCCTCACATCATCACTATACAGCTCCTCATAAGAGGGCTCTAACAGTGCAATATTTCCTGACCAATCAAGCAAATCATCCTCAACAAAACTAGCGCCACCCCTAGGAGACTCACCGATCTCTAACCCCGTGCACTGAGCTAAAGGGAGGGGAGTAGAAAGTAAGCACAAGACACCGCCAGTAGTGTCTCTAGGTGTGCTAGGTAAGGATGGAGCGACAAGTGATGAAGGAGTCAAGGGAGGATCAAACGCTTTCCCAAGGTCGATGGAAAGTGTAACATCAATAAAACTCGACTCTGGGGGAAGGGAAGACTCATAATCATCATAGAGACTTACCTCAAGTCTAGGAGAAGATGGACTAGGGTCAGTCTCAGGCGATAGGCCACTCTCCCTCATCTTACCAACAAAACTCTCAAGTCGCTCATTCATTGTCCCTATCATGGCATCAAACTTAGCATAACATTCATCGGAAATATCACAATAAGGACGAGAATTCGCATCGTGGTCAAAAGATGAACAATAAGAGCACACAGGACGAGAATAAGCATAAAAATCATAAGAAGTGGGGGAAGGGCGCTCAAAAGACTCACTAGCCTACTCGTGGTGCCACTGATACCAAGCCAAGGGCTCAAACAGGTCCAACATATCATCAACATCTAAGTAACACATACCACCATAACACATGGACTCAAGGTTGGCTTGGGTCTCATGTATTATCCCCTCAAGCACAACATCACATATTTCCCATTTTGCATACTCAAAAAGCACATATTGAGCACGATAATCATTCAACCTAGACAAGTAGTGCCAAAAAGGTTCATGCTCAAACTGAGGTAAATGGAAAATAGCCATCTTGAATTTTTTGAAATTTTTGATTTTGAAATTTTTTTTTGGATTTTCTGAAAGGCCTAGTCTCGAATGTTCAAATAAACCCCGATATTGAAAAACGCCAACTCCCCAACAACGGCGCCAAAAACTTGTTAGGGAAGAAATAACAGAGTTTTAATATTTATAAACCCTAAGTGCAAGGTGTATCGTTGAGTACTTAGGGTGTTGTCCGCAGGGAGTTGTGTTTCCAGCTACCAGGGTTAACTAAAGCGTCTCGGGCTAAACTAAATCGAAGGGGTAGAGGGTAAACTAAACTACGCTAACAAACATAAAAAGGCGACTTGAAGTTGTGATTTGACCAATGGACGAACTAACTAATTGAGACGAGTCCTAACCTACCCAAACTACATCATGAACGAGAGATTGTCAGTTGCACCATCGAAGACCACCCAAGCGCCCTCTCAAGGGTCATGAGCTAGTCTAATTAATTTAACCACCTATTTTCATGGGGTTAGCCCAATTAGACCACAAAATTAGCAACCCCCGGACGTAGCTCGAATCGGATACTATTTTCATGTCCCGAACTCGGCTATTCCCTCTCCCACACTAGCCAGTTGACCTCACATCTCAACATAAGTCAATCGCCCAAAAATACGGATGAAAACTCTTTCAAACATTTCATCGAACACTTGGCGAGCGTAAGAGAAAACTCTAAGTTCTACGCATAGATTGGGTATGGTTCGGCCTAATACAAGAGTAATTAGCCATCAAGAGGCTAATCACAATCCAAGCCAACACAATCTACCAACTAAACATCACAAACACATGAAAACCTAAAATAACAAACACGTACATGAACATGAACATGAGAAGAAAGATAATGAAATAAATCAAATGTAAACAACTAGATAAACATGAATCAACAATGAAAACTAAACACATAAACTAAACAAAGCAAATACAAGAATTAAACTAGCAAAACATAAACAAGAAAAACATATGAACTAAAGAGAGAAAAGGGAAGAAAACTTAGTCTTGAATTGATAGAAGGAACTTGATATCCAAAGGTTAAATCCAAGATTACAATCTTCAATTCGAAACCAATCCTCCTATTGGGGTTTTATTTGATAAACTAACCTAAAACCTAGCCTAAAAATCGCTTGAGAGAACCCCGAGCGACCCCTGAACAAAAACGCCGAAAAGGGGTTTAAATAGAAAATCGAGTGAACGAGCGAACGGGGGGGGGGGAGGCACAATCGTGCCACTTCTCTGACATGGTGGCTCAGCCCCCCTGTTGTCCCTTTTTGCCGGTTTTTGCTGTTTTTCTTCACTTTGTCCCATCTTCACACCTTTTTGCGATGTTTGCTCAATTTGAAGGTTATTACCTACAAAAGTAAATAAAACAAGTAAAAATCCTAAAGATTAAGTTATTATACGAGCAAAAAGTGGGTGAAAGAGGCACGTAAAGTAGGACAATTTATCACCTAACACAACCCAAAAGGCATCCTACGATAAGCGAAGGTGCCATAAAGACATGTGAACGTTGTCTTCTCCTGATCACTCGAATGGGTAGGAATTTGGAAGAGAAACCTGAAGACCATCTATGTAACAAAAGAAAGAGTGTCTGGCCAATCTTTTCTGCATCTGATCAATAAAGGGAAGGAGAAATGATCTTTCTCGGTGGCTTGATTTAACTTGCGATAATTAATGCATATGCGCCACCCAGTAATTGTCCTAGTGGAAATGAACTCGTCATACTCATTCTTGATGACGGTCATGCCAACCTTTGTTGGGACCACCTGAACTAGACTCACCCATTCGCTATCAGATATAGGATAGATGATCCCAGTGTCAAGTAGCTTGACAACCTCCTTTTTCACAACCTCTTGCATATAAGGATTTAAACGATGTTGAGGTTGTCAAGAGGGGCCATGACCTTCAGCAATAAAGATGGGATGCATGTATAGCGAAGGACTAAGATCCTTCATGTCGTCAATGGTATAACTAATGGCACCCCTATGCTTCTTGAGCACATCCAACAATTTTTGAAGTTACTATTCAGTTTAGCATTGACAATAAGATACTTATGCTCGGGGCCAAGGAACTCAAACCTAAGATGTGAAGGTAAAGGTTTCAACTTTACCTTTGGTACGCTCTTCTCCTTCTCCTTGAAGGCATGCTCCTCCACATTAAGGACCTCCTGGGGCGACTGCCTATGCATATAGGGGGTGGATGCGTCAAGGAGTTTAGCATGTTCCTTCTTCTCCCGTGACTGTAAATCAGTCACATGACAGCCGATCAAGGTGGCTTCTAGTGGATCCTCTATAGAATGGCAAGTCATGGCCTCCTGATTAAGTGCCCTCTCTAATACATCAACCCTATAAGAGGTGTCGTCTGGAGTTGGGGTGGCCATAGATTGGAGTAAGCAAAATTCCACCTTTTCATTCCCAACCTGAAGGGAGAGCTTGTCATTCTTAACATCAATCATGGCTCCCGCAGTAGCCAGAAAGGGCCTCCCTAGGATAAGAGGGATGTGGGAGTCCTCCTCCATCTCCATGACAAAAAGTCACAGGGAATGAAGAACTTTCCAACTTATAGTGGGACACCCTCAATAATATCAAGAGGGTACTTGACGGATCTATTAGCAAGCTGCAAAGAGATGCTAGTAGGTTTTAACTCCCACTTGCAACTTCTTACAGAAGGAGTACGGCATGAGGCTCACGCTAGCCTCAAAATCACATAATGCTCTGCTGATGGTCACATCCCAACAGAACAGGGGATGGAGAAACTTCCTGGATCTGAAAGTTTACAAGGAAGCTTATTCTGAATAATGGCACTACATTCCTCAGTGAAAGACACTGTAGTATTATCAAGTAGCTTCCCTTTGTTGGAGAGCAAATCCTTGAGGAATTTTGTATAGGAAGGCATGTCAATGATAGCCTCCAAAGAGGGAATATTGATGTGGAAGTTTTTCAACATCTCAAGAAACTTTCCATACTTGTGCTTCTCCATAGCCTTCACTAGCCTCTAAGGATATGGAACATGAGGCTTATAAGGCTTCATTAGAGGTGAAACGCTCTCGGCTCGAACATCCTTGGACTTTTCATTCTTGACCCACTCACTTGGGGTCTCAATGGGATCCTCCTACCCAACACTACCTTCATCTTCAATCTTTCTCTAGTCCTCCCTCATAGGCAGTTGGGGACCCTCCAACTCTTTAACACTTCTCAATGTAATGGAATTCATTTGACCTTTGGGGTTGGTCTCATGTTGACCAGGTAAGTGCCTGTGGGGTCTAGACAAATTGCTCACTTGCTATGCAATCTAGGGGATCTAGGTCTCTATCATTTTCTGGTGAATGGTCATGTTCTCAAATTTAGAACTCAACTGGCTAACCGACTCACCAAGTGCTTCATTGCTCTTAATATGGGTCGCTAGGGAGCGCTTTATGAGACTCTCCATACTAGACTTTAGTTGAGGATGTTGTCAGAGAGGTGGATTGTAAGGCGCCCTGTATTGAAAAACAGGAGTTTGAGGTTGAGGGGCATTAAGTGGTAATGGATTGTTATTACAGTAGCAGAAATTGGGATGATTTCTCCAATTGAGATTGTTTTGTGGGTGTTTGTTGATGTTTTGCAGAGCATGGCCATGCTCAACTCCTTGGAAAGTAGTATGACACTCGGTGGCAGCATGCCCTTGAATGCCACAGATCTCACATATGGCCCAACCTCAAACATCACACTAGAAGAGCTCTCTGAAGAAGGGGTTTCAAGCCGATCAAATTGCTGGGAAAGGGTGCCAACCTTGCTAGCAAGCAAGGCCACAGCATTTACTACATACATGCCACCACTTTTCTTCATGTTCACTCTCTCACTAGACCAGTAGTCGTTTTTAGAGGCCATCTCCTCCAATAGCGCAGCCTCAATAGACTTTCCCATAAGTGCCCTGCCAACTGTGGTGTCGATGGACATCTTCAATGACTAGTCTAGTCCATTGTAGAAGGTCTGGACTAGAAGCTAATTGTAGTTACCGCAACGCAAGTACAGGTCATATTCCACAGGGAGATTGGTTTTAACCACCAGACTAACTTCAAGACTCAATTTAGGTAGAAGCTAATTCAGGTTTACAGAAACTGAACGCTACTAAAAACTGTTTAATTCGATTATTACAGAGATCCTAGATTGGAATTTTCCAAACTATTATGCTCTTTGGGCTATGCACTAGATCATATGAACTTTCCCATGCGACCAACTGAAATGGAATGATTAAAAGGTAAAATACATCTATTTTCATGAAACTAGAGTCATCAATGCCACGGTATTGAGTAATCCGCAATTCCCAATCGAAACCCTAACTACTCTCATGTGAAGGAGTCAATCGCTCATGAAGTAGCTCTAATTTGAGCATTCAACTCTTGTTGATCTCTTGAACTCGAATTAAGAACATGAATATATCCCTCTCAAGCAATCCACCGAACACATGGCATACTAAGCGAGAATTCAGTCACAACCATGGGTTCACATTCACGAAAACTTGGAACATGATCCCAAATCGCATCATAGAGGCTAATCCTAATCTAAGATAGGGGGTTTAGCCACAAAACATCACAACAATTGCAATCGCAAATAAGGAACTGAAGAACATGATTTAAAGGCACAAACTTTGATTACAATTGCAAAGAGAAGGAAAGAGAAACGTATGTACTTCAATCAATGGAAATCTCAATTCATAATCAAAAACCCCAGGATTTTAATCACCCGAAGTTTATCTAATGTAATGTGAAAACTCCTCAGAAAGTAAACCTAGAAATCACCCTAAAAGGTGCTCTCTTGATAGCCAAGAAGAAACCCCATAAACTGCCCCAAAAAAAGAATTAAGTCGTGAAAATTGGAGAGCGACACAAGACAGGATACTCATGCGAGTTCTCGGCCACGAGCTCCTGAGATCTTGGCATGGCATGGTCATGCCTCATGGCATGGGATACCCGTGTCAGATCTTTAGCCATGCTAACTAGGTCTGGGCATGGCACAACCTTGCCATATGGACTAGGGTTCCCTTGGAGCTTCGACTAACCTCTTCTCTGGCTCGAGACTCGTCTCTTTATCCGTCTTTTTTACCAATATTAACAGATTGTCTCGTTTTTCCAGCAGAAACTCATGAAGATGCGAAACACTACTATATGAGCGAAATTTAAATCAAAGGAGGCTAATTTGATCTTTCCTCATCAAGATCAAACATGAAAACAATGGAGAAATTGGTCAACTAGGGGCTAAAATTAGGTAAAGATAGAGGTTTATCACTTGTACTTATAAATCTATTGATTCTTGGGTTGGGAAGTGCTTACTTCAAAATCAAGAACTTTTTGTTCAAGGAATTCATTGGAAAGTTGGGAATAGGCATTCCGTCAGGTTCTGGAATGATAATTTGTGCGAATAGGAGAGCATTCTCGAGATCCTTCATCTGGAAGAGCTAGCTTGATGTCCCAAACATTGATGTGGTAGTAAGTTATTTCATTACTTTCATTAAGGAATGGAATTTTCCTTTGCTCAATTCTTTTTTGCCAAATGATATCTGCAATTTAATTAAGATTATTCCTGTTCTCTTTCATGATATTGAAGACTGCTTTTGTTGGGGTTTGTCAGGAAGTTGTTCTATTACCACTAAATCTACAACATGAAAAAGGACATGACATTCCCTTAGATATTCAAAATCCTATGGAATTTGCTTGGAATTGGAAACTTGATATCATGCCTAAGCAAAAAACATTTCTTCGGCGTTTTTCTCGCAATGCCTTAGCTACCCATGCTAACTTGCTCAAGAGGGGATTGAATTTAGACCCAAGTTACCCTCTCTATCATTCTAAATTAGAATCAACAAACCACCTCTTTATCGAATATTTCATAACCAAGGGCACTTAGGACTTGGCATATCCGCATAAATGGGTTGACTTGAATATTTCGAAACTTGGAATTATATCAATCTTTGATCTTTCAAATTTTGCTAGAACCCAAACATACCTTAACCAGGTTAACCGCATTATTTATCTTCTATGGAGTATCTGGATGAGTGGTAATGTTGTGGTTTTCAAAAATGAAATGTATAATTCTATATGAGCAATTATTCGAGCCAAAAAGTATTGGATTGAATAGAGGGTTAGGAAAATATTCAATTTGGATGCATCATCTTCATTTCACCATCATTCTCACCGAGTCCTAAGTCCTCATCATTCGTTAGCTAGGCCAAACCACCAAGAGGATTCATGAAAATCAACTTTGACGAATCCAAATCTTCTTCTTTAGCAATAGGAGGTTTTATCATTACAGGTTAAGATGGAAGATTCCTTCAAGTCGAGACTACTAATCCTGGAGTAGCCTTAGTATTAGTAGCAGGCAACAACAATACGTAATGGTGTGCATGTAGTAGTTCAATCAGGGTATCATTCACTTGTTCTTGAAGGAGACAATCAGGTGCTTATTACAGCCTTAAGAGGAGAAATCGAGATTCCCTATGAGATTCAAACTCTAGCTGAAGATAAAAAACTTTACCTCAGCTCTTACATCCAAGTATTTGCCCAATACATTTTTAGAGAAGGGAATCAAGCAATAGAATGGTTGGCTAATTTGGCATTTCTACTTCTTCATTTATTTTGTGGTTCTTTATTTCTTATGCCTCATTTCTTTCTATCCTAATTATGGACAACATTTGCAGAACCTTTGAGAGAATTGTTGCCTAATCATTGTATTGCTTATTATTTCTAAAAAAAAAGAAAAATTGCCAATACCAACAATGTATAACTCAATTAACTTTGAGTGCCCTTCTCAGATAGGAGATGCATTATCAAATTCTATTGTCCACTTTTCTGCTAGTTATGGGAGATTTGGTGGAGCACAACCAAGCCTAAGTCTAGGTACATATTGTGGGCCTAGCCCACCCCCGGCCAATACTTGTTGCACTACCCTGCATTGAAGTCTGATAGATTGGACAACTTACCCCTTGGTTAAAAAACATATGGTTTAATTAAATGTTGAATATAATCAGCTTTTTAAAAGATGAACTTTAATTAAATCATAAATAATAAAAAAGAAAAAATTAGGATTTTAATAATTTACCATATTTATATGATTTAAATGTCAAAATTTTTAACAAATCTTACTTTTTTTAATGTCAAATATTTTATGGGATTGTTTCAAACACATCTGAATTAAAAAGGAAACAAAAATTATATTTGCACCGATAAAAGTGCACCGAAAATACACCAACTTACTATGATTGGTTCATTTTAGTTTTATCCTTAAAACTCCTATTTTATGGTGATATTTTCAATCTCATTGTGCCACATTATATTGGTGAAAATTTGGTATTTATTCTGTTTGAAGTATTTAGAATGATGAAAAAGAAAAAACGTAAACATAATGTACGTTTTTAAAGGCATATGCATATAGAACCACTTCAAAAGCACATCAGATGGTTTCAAACTATAAACTACTTACAATAATTCTTATTTTGGTTCACCAAATATCATGAATTGCACTAACAAGGGTTAGGGAACAACAACAGTTGCGGTCAGGGGGCTATTCGCCCTTGACACAAGTTGCATGAGCGAGGTTTGCCACCCTCCAGCAATTATTACTAATTTTTAGTTCATTAGAGCAAAGCCACTATGTTTGGCTAATTTATGCTAACTCCAGATATCTTAATCCAAGATCTAAACCCATAGCAGCCTACGTTGGATTGACTTAGCTAGGTCATTGAACTGGACCGAATTGTTAATCAAACTTATTCAATTCATGGCTACTCAATATGATTCATTTATTATTGGTTTTCTGGAACATGTAACATTTGAAAGTGTTAATAAGTTGGAGGACAAATAAGCATTTTTCGAGTTCTCAACTGAGCGATCGAGTATTTTTGGATAGTTTTCCTACTTACAGAGCTAACTTTGAATGATCATCAAAACAACCAATAAATAAGCCTTTTATAAGTTTGATTTTGACCAAACTAATCGAAGCCCATGTAACATGATTCAATGGCTAACTTAAACTAGAAATAATGTTAATTTGTACATTTCTTAGAGGTGACAGTTCTTATAACAATTTCATGTTTGTGAGTCTTTTCCGATTTCGACATAGATGGCATTCCCATATTTGCGTACCATTGAGGTTGCTTTTGTTGCATTGCTAATTAAAATTATTAGTAAAACAATCTTTTTAGTGAGATGCCTCAAGTTGTAGCGCAATTTTTTTTTTTTTTTTAACAATGGTAAGGAAAAAGAACCCCCGTTAGGCGCATCTTCTCACAAGAGTACGCCCAACAACATCAGCAGCCAGAATTGTCCCAAGAGCTGAAGAAAAACATTCATCAGAAGACACCCAATCCGTGGTAGTATGCCCAAATTTAGAAAGCCAATCAGCGGCCATATTTGCCTCACGAAAAATATGTTTAACTTGAACTTGCGTAGCACTTTGCATCCATGTGCGAACATCATCCAGTATTGTGGAAATTTTCCAGGGGGTACTGATGCTACCTTAGAGAGCCTGGATCACTGTGCGGTTATCTCATTCAATACAGATTCTAGTGAAGCCGACCTGCCTGGCCGTCCGAACTCCATCACGTAGTGCTCTGGCTTTGGCAACAAGAACAGACGAATGCCCATAGTTTGTTGCGCCAATTTTGAGGACCTTACCGGTCCAGTCCCGTAAAATGTACCCGCCTGCTATTGTGGAGTTGATGCGTGAGCCATCAAAGTTGATTTTGATGACTCCTGGGGGTGGCGGGTGCCAGCGAACGAACTGGAATTTGTGAGATGGGTAGGAAGAGGGGCCCCTTTGGGAAGTATCTACCGACATGTGAGATCGGATTCGCCATTCGGCATATACCTTTTTGGCCTTGATTAGACATCTCACCGGGTTGAAGATTTGCTTATCAAAAACAACCATATTTCTCTCTTTCCAAATGTTCAATGTAAGGAATGCGAATTTTTGGAGCGTCTGAGGGTTTTGTTCCCTCTGTACCCTATGTAGGGTGTCGTTCATATCATGACATCCAATGGGGGGAGACTGTTTGGGTAACCATTGGTGGGAATCAGCCAAATCCCAAACCTTCTGGGTGCTCTGACATTGACTGAACAGGTGTTCTACTGTCTCAATGTCATTCAAACAGTTAGGACACCCTGGATCAAGTTGGATACCTCTTTTGAGCAAAAGGCCTCGGACCGGAATCGCCCTGTGACACATTTGCCATAAGAAGATATTTATTTTTGGCATGGTATCTATCTGCCAAATCCATTTGATGGGCCACTCAGGCAGGTCATTAATATCTGGATCGTGAGCTATCCAGGTGGCAGATTTAGTGCTAAACTTTCCCGAGCTATCCAGTCCCCAGTAGAAGGAGTCTGGTGTGCTATGAAATGGGATAGGAATGCCTTGGATTTTGGCAATGACTGGGTGATTGTTTAAGAGGATCTTAAGCTTGTCACAGTTCCATATTTTGTTTGGTTGGATAACCTCGACTACTTTAGCGAGTGGGTTGGGTATATTTTGGGGATCGATCATAAGAATTTCGGTAAGGCTTTTGTTTTCTATCCAGTTGTCAGACCACAGAGAGATGTTCTCTCCATTCCCTACTTTCCAAATAATCCCTCTTCTAAGAAGTGCTCTGCAATTTAGAAGATTTTTTTAGATTGGTGAGTCTGAAGATTTCTTTGTATAAGAAAGGAAGTTGGTGTCTCGTAGGTACTTTTGGGCCATTGTTTGGACCCATAAGCTGGGTGTGCCAGACAGAATTTTCCAGGCTAGCTTGCATTGGAACACTTTATTAACAGCTTCCGTTTTCTGTAGGCCTAAACCGCCTTTACTTTTAGGAAGACAAAGTTTCTTCCAAGCGAGTAAAGGAAAACATGTTTCAGACTTAGAATGTTTCCAAAAGAAATCCCGACTAATTTTATCCAATTGGTGACAGGTTGTCGTTGGAAGTTGGAAGCATTGCATTGTATGTGCTGGCAAGGCTTCCAAGTGTGATTGGATGAGTACGGTTCTGCCTGCTTTGGACAGGCAATGTGTTTGCCAAGACTGTAGTTTTGACGTAGCTTTAGTGATGATCTCTGTGAAGGTTGTTCTGGAAGGCCGACCCTGAAAAATGGGGCATCCCAGGTATTTTCCGAGCATTGTTCGATGCGGAATATTAAAGGTGCTGACTCCAATCTGCTGCTGGTGGGTGGAGGCATGATTCAAAAATGTGATGACAGATTTATGGTAGTTAATCAGTTGCCCGGAGACATCGCAAAAATCGTTTAGAAGGTTTTTCAATGTCATACAGCTGGCTGTAGATGTTTTGCAAAATAGAAGGCAGTCGTCAGCAAAGAATAGGCCCGGGATGGTACTGGTGCGAGGGCAGAGTTTGATTCCAATTCCTGATTTGGCATTGGTTGCCGCCTTGTGTAGCCATAGGCTCAGTACTTCCATGCAGATAATAAATATATATGGCGAGAGTGGGTTGCCCTGGCGAATGCCTCTGGTTGGTGTGAAAAGCCCAGTAGGTTCGTCGTTGACCAAAATAGAGTATGAAACTGTCGAAATACATTCTTTGATCCACTTATTCCAGGTAGGATGGAAGCCCAGTTCCTGGAAGCATTTAAGGATGAAGTCCCATTCCATCCTGTCATAGGCTTTTTCCATGTCTAGTTTGATAGCCGCCCAAGCGCCTTTTGTTTTTTGGTGCTTGAATTTGTGCATTATTTCGTGAGCAAGGAGAATATTGTCGTGGATGGACCTACCTGGAATAAAGGCGCTCTGCAGCCGATAGATAATTTTGTCGAGCAATGGGCGTAATCTATTAACCATAATTTTAGCGATGATCTTGTAAATCGTGGAGCAGAGACTGATAGGTCGGAAATGGTTTGTTTGCGTTGGGTTGTCGAGTGTGGGGATTAGTACTAAGAAGGTGTGATTTAATTCTTTGAGTAGCTTCCCTGTCTTAAAAAACTCACTGATGCAGTTGAACAGTTCAGTTTTGATGATGTGCCAGTAATTCTTAAAGAAACCTGCCCCAAACCCATCAGGGCCTGGCGTTTTAGTAGATTCAATGCCGAATAACGCATTCTTGACCTCGTCCAGGTTAGGGAGTTTAACCAGGGCGTTGTTATCTTGATCAGTAATTAACCGGTTAAGGCCTAGATCGGCTAGGCTGCGATGGGTGGCAAAGTTTGATGTAAATCATTTTTTGAAGTCAGCATTAAATTTATTTGCAATGGCCTTCGGATCATCAAGCCAAACTCCACACTCATCACAGAGTTTGATGGTGAGTTTCTTTTTTCTTTTATAATTTGCTCTGCGCTGGAAAAAGGTTGTGTTACGATCGCCCTTGACCAGCCAGTCCTTTCTTCGCAGTTTACCCCAATATTTTTGGTTGAACAACAACATTTTTTCTCTTTGCTTAAGAAGTCGTACTAACCATGAATTTAGGCGGAAACTAGTTGGATTTGCTATCAGTTTTTCCTCAACATAGTCTATTTTATGAGAATTTGTGATTAGTTTCTCATGGAAGTTGCCAAAGTGAGCTTTTGCCCATGATTTTATGTCATGTTTAATGACTTTAAGCTTTTTCACAAGGTTGAACATATTTGTGCCATGCAAACGTGTTCGCCAGCCTTTTGCTACGATTATGTTGACTTGGTGGTATTTACACCGGAAATTCTGAAAACGAAATGGGAAAGCTTTGTGCTTGGGGATTACAAAGTCTGAGGACAGAATGATAGGTCGATGGTCAGAACACGTAAAGCTACCGTGTTCCTCTAGTGCGTTTGGGTACATGGATAACCAGTCCTTTCGGCCTACTGTACGATCTAATCTTTCGTAAATTAATTGCGAGTGCAGTCTCTTTTTCCATGTAAATATGTTACCTTTGACTTGGATGGATTCCCCATTAATTGCGAAGAGGAAAGTGGTGAGTCTTTGGACTTTATCGATTGTGAGCGGGTGTCCCCCCCTTTTTTCGTCGGGGCTACCTAGTTCATTGAAGTCACCCATCAGGCACTAGGGTACGTCAAACACAGTATTAAGACGAATGAGATTATCCCAAAAAAGTGGTTTATCACGGGCCTGGGCAGGAGCATAAATTCCGAAGACAATGGAATTTTGGCTTTTTTCAGGATCGTGTACAAGCATATGAATTGCCCTTGGCTCTTTCAAAAGAGGGGATGCATGAATATTCCCATTATTCCAGAGCACCGCAATGCCCCCTGAGTGGTTAGTTGGCATAACGTAGTCAAAATGTTCGAATCCCATTTGAGAGAGTATTTTGCGGATATTTTGTTCATTAACCATTGTTTCTAACAGGAAAATCATATCTGCCTTATATATTCTTGAGAGGAAGTGGACTTCATTGACCACCTGTGGGTTTTTTGCTCCTTGGGTATTCCAGCTAATCATGAGCATTAATGGGTAATAGATGGGGATTCATATTTCGTAATATGCTGGGGGCTATGAGATATTGGGCATGAAGAAGGCTCACAGTGACGCCCACAACCCAGAGCCGCATCGCATAGATCATTTGAGCTAAACATAGTAAAAAATTCGGAAGTAGCAGTGAGCTGGAAAAGATGGATTGGGAGGGATAGTCAATACAGAAAAACCTCCGGTTCCATAATGGGGGGTAATAATGATACCCAGAGTCGGGTTGTCGGTTAATAATATCAGTAGGGATTTGTGGTATGGTCATGCGAGGGAGGCAACCCATATTCACATTCCCCTTATCTAATCTATATTTATGCAATTTAGTTTTCCGAATAGTAAGGCATTGAGCAGTCGTCCCATAATTAGATTCAGCTGGAAAATTACCAGTCCTCAGAACAAGTGACCGTAGCCAATTATCTTTGACAAAGCAAGAAACTATGGAATACAATGAAGTAATTTGTCTCAGCCCGTAGGCAGTCGAAAAATAAGCCTTGGAAGGGAAAATCCCTTCACTCGCTGCCACATGACATGGTGTGTCGTATGTAGCCTTTGGAGAGTGGACGATCCCAGTGTACTGGTTAACATGTGTGTTACATTTTTCCTGGCAAAACATGACAAATGTGTTACGAAAAAGGGCAAGTATGACTGGAGAATAAGCAATCCTACATTCATAG
>JACYFF010031957.1:18092187-18111077 GCA_017589665.1 Selenicereus undatus
ATAATTTGGTGGGTCTTGCATTTTCATTTTATTCATGTTATGATTTTGAATAAAAAATTAATATTAGAAGTTAATTGAGATTCAAAGAAGCACTACTAGCAAACAGAGGAACGCCAACTTCAGGTTGATTTTCCACTACCTTTTGTATGCCTTGAGTTTTAAATTCAATTTAATGGATTTCCTATGTCTTGGCTTTCTCTTTCTCTCCTTGGGTCCTTGATTCTGATGCTAACAATCATCACATATCATGTTCATTATGAAATTATTTAACCTTTTGTTTTTCTCAATGCTGTATTGTCATCAGCTTAAGTAGACAATTTATTTATTAATAGTTTAATCCTAATTAAAAATTTATTCAGTACTTCCGATGTGAAGAAGTGGACTCCGAGAGTATCCAATTCACATTTTGATGGAGGAATGAGGACTTATTTGGAGAGATTAGCTTGTTTGATCGCCCATCTACAATTATCATCAAGCTTATTCCCTCTTTAGTCAAAATTATAATTATATGTTCTTGTATTATGACTTCTCCTAAATTGGTCAAAATATATTGTTACTATGTTAAGCAAAATTTGCATATTTATGAGGCTCTTTGGATCCGTAGTAGGTATTTGCATATCTTGAGTATAGTATATGGTTTATCCATTGTTGTTGGCCATGATTAGAGGTAAATACCAAGTTTAAAGTCAATATCTACCTTAGTTTATAT
This sequence comes from Selenicereus undatus, assembly GCA_017589665.1. Lineage (NCBI taxonomy): Eukaryota > Viridiplantae > Streptophyta > Magnoliopsida > Caryophyllales > Cactaceae > Selenicereus > Selenicereus undatus. The sequence goes on from JACYFF010031957.1 coordinate 18,092,897, forward strand.
CCCTATTTTGCATATTAATTGGACTATTGTAAATTGATTAATTGATTTTTGTTGTCGGAAGTTTATGATTATAGCCATAATTGGGATAGATTGTCAAAGGGGCAACTAGTCAATCCATAATTTGGGGGGTGCCACAAGATTAACATTCTAAATCCAATCAACATTTTCAATGCAACACAGGCATCTCCACTTATTATTCATGTCTTAATTTCTAACCCTTCCCCTCTGTTTTCTGTTGACCCCCTCTAATCTTTATTTAATGCATTCTTATTGTTAGTTGTTTTTGATATTGGCTTGTGGCCCTTTGGGTGCTTTTTTTTTTTGGTCTTTTGTTGATGTTTAGGAATTTTTAGTTCTTTGAGGTCTAATATGGTGAACAAGGTAGGCCATTATGAATTTTTGACCTAATTGATCACCGGTATCTTTCTCTTTCATTTGTTCATAGGCTCATCCAAACTAACTATAATAACTTTTATATAATTGACATGTGAGAAAATTTTGCACTATTGGATCTAGCATTACATAATTATAACTTGGTCGATGTGATAGGTGATCGTGCTAATGAGTTACTTTCCGCACAGTATACCATGTATAGTTATGGGCTATACCCCAATGTCCAAAACTATGCTGATAATCATGTTGATATCAACAAATTGTGAAGTACAGTGGCTGCAAGTGCAAATACTATGAGTAAGTTAATAAATATATAAATACGGATTGCATGCTTAGAATACGCAAATGGAGGTTCAAAGTTTGCCTACTATCGGGACTTTGAGACTGAATTTTTACAATGATGGCATCAAAGGTTCATAGGCGGTGATATGTAGGTTGGTCATGAAGAGGTTGGGCATTCCAATTATTGTAAGTAACCTTGATGATATCCCTATGCGTGGGCTTTAGCCCTTTATGAAGTCTAGAAAAGTATATTATTGTATTACCTGTTAAGCTTGGCTTAATTAGTACATTTTTGTTCCTTGAATTTTTTTTATTTAAAAATCATTACCATGGATAAATTTTTTTAGTTTTAACTCCATTTCTTATGATTTTGTTTTACAAAATTAATCGTTAAGAGTATCTTTCATCAATTTTATTATGTACTATTTCTGTTGCTTTACAATTAATCATTAATTGTATCTTATTTTTCATGAATATTGTCTACTAATTCTTTTCTATTTAGGTAATGAGACAATTATTCTTTTACACTATTAAAATTTGAGTTTTTAAAATGAAGCCCTTCAACATTTGAACTTTTAGAAAATTTAAACACCCGTGCAAGCGCACTGACGTAAACTAGTTTAACTCAAATTTTCAAATATGGTAAGTTTTTGCCGAGTCTCTTAGCCCAGATACTCCAAAATATTGTATTATATATTCTGAGGGAGGACAAAACCGAAAGAGAAAAGGAGCCCAATATCCAAAATTACGCGTCATAAATAATGTGGAGGACATACTATGTTTTTAAGGTTAGCAAGATGACCTTTGAAACCCCAGTTAGGTACCACCCACGATGCCGACATCTTCAGAAATTAACTTGGATAATAATTAATTAATTGTGTCATTAGGGTTGTCTTGGAAGAATCCATGTGAATCCCATCATCAAATCACATTCTTCCAAGTGCTCTCCTCTTGTGTCTTTCTCATTTCTCACTCTTTCTTCAGGGTACAGAGAGATGCTAATTTTAATGGAGATATGTGCTAACCCAAGTATTTATTTACTACTTTTTTATGCATCATCTTTAACATTTTAAAGTAATATGACCCAGAAAGTTGTTGGTTTTTCTGACCAAACCCCCCTTTTTTGGGTTTTTTTTTTTTGGAGGGGGGGTTTCGTTTGAAAGGAAAATGAACAAGTTCATGTTGATCTTCTGGTGGCTTCTAGTACCTTCTTTGCTCTGTTTATTTTGTTCTTCTTATATATCATTCTTAATTGGTTGAAACTAAGTTGTTGTTGATCGACCTGTAAAGAATACGACATACTTTCGAGTCCCGATATCAGTTTTCTGCATTTACAAGGGTCGATGGACCTCAAGATCGGTCTTTAAGTAAGCACGTGCCAAACCATTTTTTCCAACTTAGTAATCACTCTCATCTTCTGTTTTTAGCTAATGGGTTTGAAACCTTGAAAATATTTGGAAAGTTGCTTAGCTTGCTAGTTACATTATGGGGCTTATGCTTCTTTTTATTGTTCAGCTTCAAATTTGAAATTCTGTAAACAAGTTGGTGAGGAAGTTAGTAGCAGCAATGGAGAAAGGAAGCGTCTTTGTTGAATGCTGTATTGGGCATCAAGGAGGTAATTCTTATCACCCTTGTTTTGATTTTTTTATTTTTTTTTTTGGTTTAGCTGAAAGAATCACCATATGCATTTCTTTTAGTTTTGAATCGCAGTGGATCATAGCAAATTACATGCTTCTTTAGATTGTCATTTACTTTATTATGAAATAGGTAGTTCTGTGTTTGAAATTTGGAATTCTTAGATTGATGAAAACTACCTATATACGATTCTTCAGATGTGCTTCATCTGAATCCAATCCCAAACCCTGCCCTAGTCGAATGTAGTTTACATTTTTGTATTTTTATTTTTTGGCCAGAATATTTTCAAAATATATAGTATACCACAGGCAAAGATGTTATATTATACCGCTTCCCAAAGGTGTAGGCCGCTAGACATTTCAAGACTGTATGTGAATTGTGAAGGTGCAAGTTGATGAGCTCTCTGGCCTAACTGTTTGATGATTTTTTCATCTAAAAAATCTTAGCTGTCGCTAGAACCTCTAATATTTGTCCATTGCTTGTTGGGTTGGTGACAAACTAGATGTATGCATAGGAAATTAAAGTACTCTATCTCAGTGTACCAATTGCAAAAATGAAGACCTAGAACAGCAATTTGAGGTACTTTTCTTTTTGTAATTAATTAATATAAACGTAAGAAGGTGAGTATATAAGCAACAGCAAAGTCCATATAGCTCGTTATAATTCTACTAACCAATCTCACTATAATTCTAAAAGTGCAACAACTGATCGAACCAATAACACACACCTTTAGGATGGTGATTATTTCTTTGATTTCGGGTTTCAACTAGTTACTTTTTTTTTAAACTAAATGCAATTTCAATTAAAAGATACATGAAGGGACGGCAAAAGTATTATGAAGAAAATTCTTAACAACTTGCTTTTCTTTTAAATTAAAATCTGCGGATCAGTTCTCGGGCCTGATTGTCTGATGATAGATCACTAGCTAGTTTGCTTCACTTGTCTATTGCTCCTTCTGATTGTGATAGCCTCTATCTGTGCATGCGAAAAGTTTGGCTTTTTCATCATATACCACTTGAAAAAAGTGAAGATGGACAACAACAATTTGAAGTATTTTGCTATTGATAATTGATATACAGCAAGTTCAATATGCAGTCAACTGTAAATCTAATATATATAACTTATTAAAACTCAAATAGAATTGTTTAAAAATAGCTAAGCAAAAAATTGTGTGAAAAATAGAGGAATGACATCTTGGTAAATTCATCAATCTCACTAAAGTTCTAAAAGTAGACCACCATAACTAATTGACTAAAGGCGTACCCGACAATAGCGTTTTGGGTAGTATTTGGCATTTTGACTAAGTCAATACACTCATCAAGGAATTTTTACTGTTTGGTAACATAGTGTTCTGGCTAGTATTTTAAATAGTATTTGACGTTTTAAGCAGCGTTTTTGAAAAGGTAATAGTATTAACATTTGACATTCAAAAGTAGTGTTTCATATTTTTTTGACCAAAAAATGTCCTTTGAAAATTTTATTTTTGGAAATTATCTATATCCTTTTATGTCAATTTACATTAATCAGTTAGTCCAACAGCTAAATTTAACGAACATGCTTATTTCAACTGCTCATCTAAACAGTTATCCTCTAATAACTAAATTAGAAATACTATTCACTACCTAAACAACTATCCGCTACATAAACCGCTATCCGCTACTTGAACCGCTAATTTTGGTGAACATGGCCTAAATAACACCACAGTTAACATTTTACTTATTTCTTCTATGTTTTGCATTTGAACTAGCTACTTGTCTTTTCAAGTAACCGCAATTTCAATGAAAAGATATATGAGGGTGGGCATTGGCATTAAAAAGAAAATTCTTAACAACTTTAAGTTCTTTAAATTTCAAAAACACTCTCGCTCCAATTGTGAGGTAGGCCAATTGCCAAAGTAACAAATCGATACATGCTGACTGTGTCCATCTCATGGTTGGGTTTTAACTAAGCTTTTTTTACTTGTGATTAAGTACAATCCCAATTAAATGGTACTAAAGCAAGAGTGCTGGGCATAAGTATTAGGAAGCCCTTAACAACTTGATTTACTTTACTAATGATTTCTCTGCAAGTGGTGTTTGATGCTGCACATTTATAGGCCATATTTTCGTGTGTGAAGTGAAATAGCCCTTTTTGGACGTTGGAATCCCCACATAGACAAGTTGATCAACTTGAATTTTGCTTATCGCTATTTCAACAACTTGTCATATTGCAGACCGAAAAGACCCCTTTTTTTCCACCTTATTATTCACCAAGTATATAGCTATACATGCATGTTGGCTCTGTATTATAGGAGAAAAACTTGAAAGACAAGTACCCACTTGTACAGGCTGGCAAGGATAAACAATTTCATTGGGTTTTGGGACAATTCGTGACAAGTTGAGATATCAAACTACTTGAATTGTGACAATTTGACAAATCCATAATTTGATGAAAGGACGCATATATTAGGTTTCTCTACTGAAGAGCACTTGCTCCAGTTGGTCATGTGCTGCCTCTCTTACACATCCCATCCGGTTTCAACTTGGGAAGGGGATGCAAAGTTTGTGCTGTGCACGTAAAGACTTTGCGGTTGAATTTGGTTCTTGAGTTGCTCTCTTGAGTTTTTGGTACCTCTTATTTCGTGGCCTGTTTCAGCCTAGTGGTTTCTCTTGAAATAGGGCTCAGTGTGTTAGACCCACTTACCATTAAAAAAAAAAGGCTTTCTCTAAAGTGCATTTAATTGGATATATGATAAAATTGTTATGATAAAGGCATTAGGAGCTCGTGCCTTATGAGTATCGAGAAATGATCATGATAAATAAAACGATTAATTGTCAACATATTAGAGTTGCCTAATGATTTACGAGCAATCAGCTAGGGCATGGCGTTGAGTGGCGAAGGGCAGCTACAGTCCCGTTTGCATCAAGTTACTTTTCGGCTATAACATGTTACGAATCCGGTAAAATTAAGTTAATTTCTAATATGATGTCTTCTAAATTATCCAATCTAATTCATGACCCCATTCGGTACAAGTTTGAGTTTTGCTCTAACAAGCAACAAGAAGGTACAATTATCTGTATTGTTGGCCATCAATAAGTATTATAAAATATTAACCGTTTGGTGAAGCATATATTTTGCGAGCTTACTAACTTATTTGGTATTTTTGTGGGCATGTGTATTTTCTTTTCCTTTCTTTTTGGAGAGGTGGGTAAGGTATCTAATTCAATAAATTTTGTATTTTTCTACTTTTAGGTGCATGGCTTAGGATTCATGTGGGGCTATAAATATATGGGTTTCTAGGATAAGCTTATTCTTCAGTTTAAGGTTTGCAATATTGTAGAATTCTTCTTTCTGCATGTTGTGAGGTTGGCTAGTAGCAAAAGAGAGAAGAAAGACAAGTTGTGAGGTTGATTAGAAGTAAAAGACAGAAGAGAGCGAGGGAGAGTTGCCCTTGCCCTAGCTAGGTTGCTCTGTTGCACATAATTTTATTTATTTATTTATTTATTGGATAACTACTGAAAGATCTACCAATCAATTCTTTAAAATTGGTATAATGATTAAATAGACATACGTTCCTTAATAAGACACCTTTCAAAGATAATAGTCCTAAAAACATTCAATCACCTAGAAATCCAAATTTCAAAAGACACCACATTATAAGTCTTTCTAATGACAAGCACCAAAACGAAAAGAAAAATCTAAACACCAAAGAAAGACTCCGAAAACCCCACATCAACAGCAAGACCAAAATGCATTGTTGCATGTATCTTAACTTTGTTAATTTGTAATTGAGTGATGCACTGTCTTATATCTTGTTGATTCATGCTTTATAACAAGAGGGTCAGCTCTGTTTAGCATTATAGTGCAAGGACTGTCGAAGAAAGTGTTAATTGACAAAAATTGATCAGAGAAAGAGACTGTGAAAAAATAGGTATTACTTAAAACCTTCGAGAAAATGCATGAACAACAGTAACATCAATTTTTCCTCAAAAAAAAAAAAAGAACTATGACAGCAATTAATTAGGAGGTGATGCGTGAGAAAATTTCGGGTCGAGCTCTAGACCTAGAAGTTGCATGAAGGGCGCACCATTACTATTATATATGTACAGAAGCTGCACATATTCAAAATGAACAAGCTCAGTTTTTGAATAACAAAAAAGTTAATTTTTGATGAAGTTTTTGTTCAGATTAAAGTGGATATGTCCACTTTTTTTAGAAGTGAAGTGAAAATGTCCTAGTTCCTTCCATTTTAGCCAGTACTCGATACTTAGATAAGTGGTTTTTAATTTACTACACACAAGGGATTTAATTGGCAAAAAACCAAAAAAAAAAAACATGTAAATATATATATATATATATATATATATATATATATATATATATGTATGTATATATATGTATGTATATATATGTATGTATGTATGTATATATCCACTTGGAAGTTGGAAGTGATCAATAATCAGGAAATTCCAACTTGTGCAAGTTGTCTGGTCCCTTGAATTATCCTTGGACCTCTCAAGTTTTCAAGGCCCATTTGTGGAAGATGGTCTAAAGCATTCCTTTTAGACGGCATGCTACAGTAATGACTCGTCCTTTTGTTAAAAAAAAAATCTTGTTTTCAATAGAGATAGAGTCTTTAGTTCAATTGACATCATTATCACTTGTCATTAATATCCATAAAGGTTGAATCCTGATGGGCGCATAATTCGTATTGTAATTATGCAAAACTACTAACCAAAGTGGCCTCGTGCACTTAGTCTGCTCTGAGGAGGATTTACCCTCATGGATGTGAGAGCTGTTTTATCAATTATCACTCCCCACTCAGGAAGATTTATTATGAATTTCTATTTTTTGATTGAACATTGCCTGCATACGAGTTGCCTAGAGTTTCAATTTTATTCAGTTTCTTATCTACGGACATCTACAGAAAATAAGCTAATTATGAGGAATTTACAAAAAAAATTGTAGGAACCTATACAAGGATTTAAAAATATTTGTAAAAATTCAATACACTCAGAATTTATAGAAATTTGTACAAACTAAGAACATATAGAAATAAGGATACTGAGAGTTTATATTAGGAAGCTTGCACACGAATATAAACTTAAGTTTCCTATGAAGAAGATACCATATGGCCTCCGCGAAATAGGATAGTTTCAGATTCTTGAGAAAAAAAAGCAGGAACAAGATTATGATAATAAGATTTAGATTGTGAGCGTCAGTTAGGAGACCCAATCCCACAAGAAGCTACTACGGGGCCAAGTGAATACAGAGTTTGAAGAATGGCTTTGTAAAGCTAATTTGAATGTTGGGAGTCAATGTTTCGTTCTCCCCTTGGTCATCTTGTTGTATATATACACAAATATTAGGTTACATAATGTCAAGGTTTCCTATGTTTACAAAAATAGAACTCTAAATAAGTACAACTACCTAATTGCGGCAAATACAATATGCCTCAAATAGGGATAGTATCCCAATAAATCAGGAGAATATCCCAACACTCCCCCTCAAGTTGGAGCGTGGAGGTTGGAAACGCTCAACTTGCCAAGTAAGTGACGGAACGGACGATGCCCCAAGGCTTTGGTAAAAAGATCGACAAGTTGCTCCTTGGTAGAGACGTACCGAGTGATGACCTCCCCAGATAGTATCCGTTCCTTGACGAAGTGACAATCAATCTCTATGTGTTTGGTACGTTCATGAAACACCAGATTGGCCGCAATATGCAATGCAGCTTGGTTATCGCAATATAGTTGAGCAAAAGGAACCGGAACATGAAGAGAGCGAAGTAAGTTGCGTAACCTGATAGCTTCGCTAGTGGCATTAGCCATGGTTCGATATTCAGCTTCCGTGTGCGGATGATCGAGACACTGTGGATTGCTTTTTGGTTTTCCAAGAGATAGGAGCAGAACTGAGTAAGATAAAATAGCCAGTAGCAGATCGTTGAGTCATAGGACAACTAGCCCAGTCAGAGTTACAATAGACATAGAGACGAAGGTCATTAGAGGAAAGCAATAAGATCCCTTGCCTGGGAGAAAACTTGAGATAACGAAGGAGATGCATGGTAGCATCCCAATGACCTTGTCGATGATCTTGTATAAACTGACTCAGAATATGGATAGCATAGGTGATTTCTCGTCGAAAAATTGTGAGATAAATAAGACATCCAATCAGTCGTCGATATTGACCAGGAGTAGAGATAGGGTCTCCTGCGTTCGAGGGAAGCTTATGTTGTTGTTCCATTGGGAACAAACTGGGCTTAGTATCTCTGTGCTTAGTATCTCTGTGAGAATGTCCAGACTATATTTTCGCGGACACAAAAATAACCTAGCGGGCGATTGAGCCACCTCAATGCCGAGAAAATACTTCAAGGGACCCAAATCCTTCAATTTGAAGCACCGATGTAAGTAGTTTTTGAAGGCAATGCAGCGTTGAGTGTCATTACCTGTAAGGACGAGATCATCCACATAAATAAGAATGGCAAGGAAGACTCCCTTGTGGTCAAAGGTAAATAGAGAATGGTCAAATGGAGACTGTTGAAATCCATAGTCACGCAATGCGGATGCGAGTTTGGAGAACCACTGTCGGGGCACTTGTCGAAGACCATATAAAGATTTCTTGAGTTTACACACATATTGGGTTGAGTAGTATGAAATCCGGGTGGAAGCTTCATATAGATGTCCTCAAGGAGATCGCCATGAAGAAAAGCATTATGGATATCCATATGATGGAGACTCCAACCTTTAGCTACTGCAAGAGTGAGCAAAGTGCGGACTGTGACCAGTTTAGCTAGGGGGCGAAGGTTTCGTGATAATCCTTCCCTTCCACTTGATGATTGCCCAAGATCACGAGACGGGCTTTGAAGCGTTCGACAGACCCATCGGCGTGGTAAACCAACTTACATCCAAGGGCCTTTTTACCTGGAGGAAGTGGTCGTAGGTCCCAAGTATTATTTGCCTCAAGAGCAAGTATTTCATTTGCCATGGCCCCACACCAGAGGTGATGGCCGCTAGGTAGAAGCGATGAGAAGATGAAAACTTATCATATGAAATAAAATGAGACATAGGATGGGATGTACCTGAAGAGGCATCATGGAGCGGTAAGGGACCAGGGGTGTTTGATTCAATGGCATGGCAAACATAGTCACGAAGATGTGAAAAAGGATGACGATCCTTTGCGAACGAGATGATACAGGCGGCTCCCCCCTGTCTAACAGCCTCCTCAGTGTGGGGACTAGCCTCATAATCTAGGGCCACAGGCTCCACTAATGAAGAGTCTGGTGAAACAGATGAGTCAAGGGCTGTTGGGTTCGTAGCAGAAGGCTCGGTGCTAGTGGGCTGCGGATCAGAGGTGATGGGAAAACTAGTGGAAGATGAACAATGGCTCGAATTAGGCTTAGTGTGCCACCCAAGGGTAATAGGTTGATTTTGAGGAGTAGATGAGGAAGATGGGCTTTGTAGATTTGTTTGGGCAAAAGGGTAAATATGCTCATGAAAAATGACTTCTTGATATACAAAAGCGCGTTGACTATCAAGGCCACATACATGCCACCCTTTTTTCCCATAAGGGTACCGAAGGGAAATACATTGAGTAGCCCACGCTTCAAACTTATCCCGAATACGTTCTTGAGTGTGGACATAACATAAGCACCCAAATACCTTAAATATGTATAGGACGGCCTCTTCTGAAATAAAATCTCATAGGGACTTTTTAGCTTATAAAACTTGTTAGGCGTGTAATTAATGAGATATACAGCTGTAAGGACACATTCCCCCCAAAACTGAACTGGTAAAGATGCTTGAAACAAAAGGGCTCAGGCGATATTAGGCAGATGTCGGTTTTTTCACTCAACGGGCCATTTTGTTGAGATGTATCAACACATGAGGTTTCATGAAGTATTCCCCGTTTAAGAAAATATTCCTGTAATTTTCCTCTGGTAAACTCTGTGCCATTATCACTCCGTACCCTTTGAACATGTGTCCTAAATTGTGTTTTGACCATGCAACAGAACTGGACAATACGGTCATACGCTTTTACTTTGTCTCTAAGCAGGTAAACCCAAGTAGCACGACTAAAATCATCAACAATGCACAAAAAATAATGGCAACCATATAAGGACGGGGTGTGATATTTCCCCCACAACTTGTAATGTATCAAATTGAAAGGTTTACTTGCTCTAGTTTCACTTAAAGTAAAGCTATTTCTTGTCTGTTTTGCCCTATGGCACACATCACAACAATCCAGAAACTCTTTATTCAACTTAAAATCACACTTCTTGGGATAGTGAAACTAAACTACCATACAAGGGGTGCCCCAAACGTTGATGTCACGTGACGGGATCTACGCTCTTAGTTGCTGTAAATGCTGCCATGGATCTTCTTCAAATAATACACCCCGTTCCCCATATCACCCGCTCCAATCAGCGTCTTCGAGGTAAAGTCCTGTATAACACAAAAATCAAGTCCGTAAGAAACAACACAATTTTCATCTTGTGCTAATTTATGAGCTGAAACAAGGTTGCATTTAAATGTTGGAACGTATAGCACATCTCTTAGCCGTATTTCGGGGCCGAGTTTAACCATACCAGCCTGCTCAACTTTTACCTGTCGTCCATCAGGTTGTGAAATAATAATGGGTACTAAAAGGTTAAAAACATTGGTGAGTGTCACAAAATTTGACGCCATGTGAGGAGAGGCACTCGAATCTAGGATCCATTGCATAGGGGACAAATGAAAACACTTACCACACATGTTTCCTTCATTTTCTTGATTTTGCCTTTCTTTAAAGAGGGCAAATAATTCATCTACTTGAGAAGCAGTGAACCCAGTAAACCCCATGTCTTTGCTTAGCCCCTGCATCCTGTCTCCTCTATTGCTCTGGCCAAAACTCTCCACTCCTTGGTCTTTGAACCCCAGATCGAGCCCCACAGTCGCGAAATTTAAGTTGCCGCTGCGATAGGAGCCTCCTCCGGTTCCGTCCATTGTCATCCTGCCCCCTGATTATGTTCCTTGATTCTTGTCAGTGGTTCCCCAATTCCTGGGGTTCGACGATCTACCCAACCCACTGCCATAGTTGTCGTTTCCCGACTCACTGCCATAGCCAGCCCCAGAAACTCGTCGATTTAAGCGCCGAGTTCCCCAATTCGCAGCGTATCCGTTTAGCTCGTAACGCTGGTGTTGCTCGTGTCTCAACTTCTGGCAGTGTGAGCACTTGGGTCGGTTCTGACTTGCCCGGTTGTGCTGTGTGGCCTTGAAGGCCGCTCCTTCCAAGACGAATCTCAGCTCGGTGAATTGGGTGAATTGCAACTGACGTTCCTCATGCACAACTGCGGCATACGCCTTATTCAGGCTTGGCAACGGGTCTTGTGACAGAATATTGGATCTCACTCCATTGTACTTCATGTGGTCGAGTCCCATCAAAAACTGGTGCACTCTTTCTTGTTCAAGCATGGACGGCATTACCTTCCCACACTTGCTTTCACATGTGCAGGCTGGCAGCATCTGGTAAGTTCCAAAGTTCATCCCAAAGCGATTTCAATTTTGTAAAGTATTCTGTCACTGAGAGTTTGTTCTGTCCAAGCAAGGATAACTCCCTTTTTAGTTGATGAACCCGAATAACATTGGCTTGTGAGTATCTCTCCTCGAGATCAATCCAAATTGTCCTGGCTGTGTTGGCGTATGCAACTAAGCCATGTAGGCTTTTGTCTATCACGTTGTAAAGCCAGGCTGTGACCATTGAATCGCACTTCTCCCAGGCATGGATCTCTAGGGCTATGCAGGGAGATTAAAGTACTGCCTTTTGTTGCAAAAGCTCTGATAACAAGTTATTTTTTTTTATATCAATTGGGCCTTCAATAAAGAGTCATGCATATAAGCTCAAATGAAGATCCATCTCAAAACCAATTGGCAATGGGTGGAGCAACTCACAAGCTTATATACATGCCCAAGCCCTTTAATTTTTCCAATGTGGGACAACACCTACTATCATATTCTTTGAATTTTTATCAATGTGGGACAATATCCACTTTTATACGCAAACACGCCCCCTCACATGTGGGCTACTAACAAGGCCCAAGACGTGCGCACAATTTTAATCAAAACGGGGAAACCGACAAATCAAGATCGTGCAACCCGCTCTGACACCATGTAAAGCTAATTTGAATGTTGGGAGTCAATGTTTCGTTCTCCCCTTGGTCATCTCGTTGTATATATACACAAATATTAGGTTACATAATGTCAAGGTTTTCTATGTTTACAAAAATAGAACTCTAAATATGTACAACTACCTAATTGCGGCAAATACAATATGCCTCAAATAGGGATAGTATACCAATAAATCAGGAGAATATCCCAACAGGCTTGACAGGAGCCTTGTTTGCACAACATATGAACTAAGGGACTTAGTGACCCTATCTTCAGCCATTGTTGATGGCTTTGGTCAATGCACAAAGCTAAGTGCTCTTATTCCTCATACTCTTTAAAAAATTATCAATCCAACAGCTTATAAATTGGGCATTTTTGTTTGCCGGTTTTGGGTAGCTAGCTAGTGTGACATTCGTTGGAGCCTTTCAGCACCATCCTTTGTGATCATTAGTGACATTATGGAGCTGATCTTTACCTCTTCTAGTCCGCCTCTTTAGAGTCAAGTGGGAATAATTTGTTTTAGAGTTTTATTTTCTTTGATCTTGATGCGAAGTTAAGTGCATACTTTCTTTTGTTTTGATCTTGTTAGGCTCACCATTATTGAAATCATTTTTGTACTCACATTTATCATAGTAGATTTTGTGTCGTTTTGCCACCCATAGTCTTCTACCAATTTAGATTTCCATGTAAAATCTTGTGTGTCCATTGGTATCTTGTCAGTCTCATTTTATTTTCTCAAATATTCACATCTTTCACCCTTCCATATAGACTATGTTCAATTTACTGTCATTGCTTTGTGTAACAAGTGGTATCAGATCGAGAGTCATCTGATTTGGGTTTTGAGCATTTGGCTAAAGTATCTTTCTTGTTTGATATTGGAAGTTTGGTCGTAAGATCATTTTGTGCGTTTTTGCCCATTATGTTCTCATTGCCCAGCTGAAGTACCTTGCTCGCACAATTAAACCATTCCCTTTGTCTCTTGATCGTGTCTTGAGGCCAGCAATTGCTCTTAATTTTTAGCCGACCAGAAAGTAGCGTAGGGTGCCCGTGAGCCCATGGAAGGTGGCTTTAGGTGACTTTTTATTAGTTGCCTCATTTTGAAGCTTTTTTTTGAGAAGGGGGGCGGGGGGATTCATCCAGGATCATCAAGAGCATCGAGTGAGATTTTGCGGACATTTTTTTTTATCAATATTCATTGATTAACCTTTATTAATTTATCCACTATTTTTCATGATTTTGAGAGTGAGTGATTTGTGAAATTATAATCTCCCTTTGTTGGTCTCTTCAACACATCATTTGAGATCATTGTTATTCTCTCCATCTCTATAGCAGATTTATACATTCCTGGAACTTGATCCAAGGGGGAATTTGTTGGTTTGATTGCGTCCCAAATTTCGTGTGACTCTTTGGTTGGTCTTTGCTATTTTGGAAGACAATGGGTTCCTTTTTTATGAGACATTATTGGACTGATTTTATGGTTGATTTATGGTGACTTTCATTCTTCATACTCTTTAAAGAGTTATCAACCCGACATCCCATGAATTGGATATTTTTATGTGGTGTTTTTGGTGGCTAGTGGGGCATTCATTGGTGCCTCTCAGCACCACCCTTTGTGGCCATTCGTGAGGCATTATGGAGCCAATCTTTGCCTCTTCTAATCCAGGTCTTTAGAATCAGGTGGGAATAATTTGTTTAAGAGTTTTATTTTCTTTGATCTTGTTGCTGGTTTAAGACCCATACTATATTTTAGTTTGATCTCATTAGGCTCACAATTGTTGAAATCATTTTTATACTCACTCTCATCACAGTGGATTTTGTGTTGTCTTTCCGTCCATGATTTTCTCCTGAGTTGGCTTTCCATGTAAAATCATGTGTATCCATTGGTGTCTTGTTAATCTTGCCTTATTTTCTTGAATATCCATATCTTTCACACTTCTGCATACATTACGCTCTATTTACTATAATCACTTTTCCTAATAGCACCTGATGACATAATGATACTCTTTACTAATTAATGATGTACTAAACAAGCCTCTAAAGTGATCCTCCTTTAGGTTTCAAACATTAACTAAACGATCTCAATATTTTAGAGCTTGATTTTATGATCCCTAAATCTCAACATTGTGTATTTAAAATATGACTTCAAGTTGTGTGTGATGAATCGAAGGTCATTAACCTATTTTTCCTTCTTTCAATACTGTCAAGATAGTCTCTCTATTTGGTGGGCTGAAACAATGGTTGAGAGCAAGACATAGAGGCAGGGAGAGAGAGAGAATATGCGTAAGTGTAAGAGAAAGTGATTATTATCTATTCTTTCAGTCTACTAAAAGAGAGTGTGTATATGCTGATAGTTTTAAAACTGAGCAAATTAGTCAATCACTTCACATTCTTCTCATATTCACCAGAGTATTATTTTAATAATACAAAACTAAATTTCAGTGGTGGTAAAATTAAAAATTCGGATATCCATATATTAACTACTGTAAACCTGAGATGAGTTAGTGCAAAATACCCCTAAAAACATCTTACAAGACTAGCATGTAAGTTCCACCAGCTATGTTCAAGTTAAGAGTCTTAATCAGACATCATAATGAATGAACACCCATGAAGCCCCTTCGCACATGTTCAAGAAAAAGTACCCTAGAAAAATCCTATCTATGCTGAAGGACAAATATAGAGACACTCAGACACCCGAGACTCCAAAACATCATCTCACTTATACCCTTTCAACTTCCAGGGACATGAAATAAACTCCCCCACTTGTTTGTAGCTTAGCATCATTGAAGAATGCCGTTTTTTCAGCAAAAAGACCTTTAACTAAGACAGCAAATATAGGTTGCCAGTGTAGGTATATCATTTACCTTAACTGATAAAATCTTTGAAAGTCTATTTGCCAAAAATTTGGGTTCGAATCCCTTCTAAATCAACATTCGCATGCCTTTTCCACCCCCAAACCAAAAAAAGGGGGGAAAAAAGAAAAGGTAACCCAGCATGAATGGCCTACTAATATGGTTATAACTTAGAATTACCTTCTTTGTTAAGAAGTTGACATAATGAGTAGAATGCTGGTGGTCTTGGCTGTGGACAATTCGTCATGTCTAGTTGCTGTTGGCCGTGTTTGTTGAAAATTGCATGCCCCACATAACAGCTTTCTATCGCTGTAAACATGGCAAATTCTTGTGCTTATCTAAGATACTAATGTAAAGAAAAGGGTGCAGGTGCAAGGAGGCGCCACTATGTGCTGACTGCTCGGGTAATCAAGGTTTTGATCAGAGATGTACACATATGCAACTTTATTCCAACATGCAAAGGGTTCATCTATGATATACATATGTAAATATATGTACTTTCTTTAGCAATATCCTATGCTCTTAGATAACGTCTTACTCTTGATTTTTCTAAGGTTAGTCAAACCAGACAACATTCAAAGCTAGAGGATAAGTAATCTATCCTGGTTGGCAACATATGCCCACATCAAGAAACCAACAATCTTTACTACTGAAAATCAAAATGACAAGAGAGGTTGAATGCTTAGAGAGATCCCACGCCCACAAGGACTGTCTATAAGAACTCACTCTCTCTAGTTGACCGTATCTCTAAAGAGTTCAGCTTGGATGTTCTTATGCACAACCCCAACTCACCCATAGTCTTGAAACTAGATGTCTCTTTCTTTTGTTAGACTTTCTAAAGTACATGTCTTCAATGCACTTTGAAACTTTCAATCAACCAAGTTGGAGTCAAATGCCCCCCCCCCCCTTTCCCCGAAAAAAATAAAGTACTTGACAACTCGTCATATGATGAGTACTATAGAGTGGGGTATAAACACATATTTGGTTACAATGCTTGTCTTTAATTGCAGGTTGGACCTTATTTACCAATTACTGAAAAAACAAAGGTGCTTGATGTAGTCCTTCTCTTGTTATCCCTTCTCTTGCTATCATCAGTTCTTGACCAAATATTTACCAATTAATGAGCAAGAAGTTTAGATCTTTCCTTAACGCTGAAGCACACACTTCACAATGTATGCAGGTTAAGACAATGAGAATCGACAATGATATTTGTGATCATATTATAAATCTCAGTTCGAAGGCATATTCTTTACTAAAATCTGATTTGCATGATAGCCAGATTAAGTCTTATTTAAATCGGCAGCCACACAACACCATAAGAAATCCCTACTTCTACTAATGCTTTTGAAGCATCTAATTTCTGCAGTAGATAAAGGAAAGAAATGCTGATATCCTAGGGCTAATGATCATAACAGTCTAATCAATTGCTAATCCTTAACTTCTATTTTGCTAGTGTACTGTGAAATGGGGAAAACTGAATATATACCTGATCTGAAAATGCAGCAGAAACCAAATTAGTCAGTCCGGCCAGTTACATTGATGATCTTACCCTTTTTGTTTAATTAGTTCTGTTGTTTTGGTCTGGTTAGCCAACACAATGTTACAGCAAGGTAACCATTATCTGACCTTGTTCTGTGCCCTAGAAATCCTTGGCGGAGTAAGGCTGTCTACCTCTAGATTACTACAGACCCTGCAAACCTGCCCTGGGTGTTGTTGGTGTCATTGATCTTGTTCCCCTAGAGTTTGTCATAGAATTATTTGAGGGAGAAGGAGAATAGAGGATAATGGACAGATCTAGATGTGTTATTTAGCGATTAATGGAAACATTAGTTATACTTACTTACAAGTGGTCATCTTTTCAAAAAAGCTAGAGATTTTTGCTGATTCTTTTGCGATAGTATTGTGGTTCCAATCTTAAAAAGACAAAACATCAGTTTATATCGAATCAAGTTAAATGTAATAAACACCAACTTACATGAATAATAATCTGCAGATGATGAGTCAAATCCATGTAATTTTATGATGCAGTACTGTTCATCTCCAATATTTGAGCGAGCTTCTGAAGGTTCAATTTGACAACAGTATCAGCAAACATCTTGGTCTCCTCAGATGTATTACCCTCAGGTATATCCACACTATAAGACTCAACCACAATGGTGTAAACCCTTCCTTTGATCTCCCTCATCTCGTTAACTGATGTAACCGAGCAGTAGTTCATCAGACGGTGCTCCCCTCCGAGGACTTTGAAGCTCAACACCCGTCTCTCATCATCGAGCATCTCTAGCCTCTCGATGCTTGTCTCTGCAGGTAAGCCCGAGATGACTGTGACTTCCCTTATTGAACCAACAACCACCCCTGTGTCATGTCTTGTCTTCATTTTGCAGCTCTTGATGAAGTGCTTGTAGGCTTGAGGCTTGTCGAAGGCTCTTACATAACCCCACACGATATCTGCCGGTGCGTTTATGTGTTGGATCACCATGGATGTGCATTTGCTTGGAGATATGGTTTCTCCGACTTTGTGGTATTTGTTCATGACTTGTTCTAGTTTTGTGTGCTCTTCTGGAGTGAGGTTCTCCATATATCAATTTAACCAGATATGGAATAGGAAAAAATTGAATTTGGGGTTTGGATGGAATTTAGAAGAAAATTTTGGATTAATCGGACTCAAGGAGTATGGCTGCTACGTATGAGCCCCCCAGTCTGTCTAGATGGTACGTAGTTCGGGATTTGGATTTAGATGGAAGAGGAAAACTCAATTGGGAGTGTTGAAGGAGAGGATGAAGAAGAATTGAAGATGAGCGATTGTAGAAAATGGTGGGGAAATCAGAAACGAGGGAGAAATAAGAGAGAGAGTGCATCTCCTAATGTGAGGAAAGGGACTTATTAAGCTTATTTTATGGAAGA
>JACYFF010031957.1:18111177-18126430 GCA_017589665.1 Selenicereus undatus
CCCCCCCCCCCCCCCCCCCCCCCCGCCCCCCCCCCGGGGGGGGGGGGTGTTGAGACTTGGAGAGAGAGGTTGAATGCTTGACTCTTCATTAATTGGTTAGGGATATGTGATTTGTTTTTATGCTAAACTAGTTAGTGGTTGCTTAAAAATGACAAGCTTTGTTAAGCCTAGCTTTTCATTGTTGTCTTCTGACATAATCAGGGGTTAAGTGTTATTTTATGTAATGAAGTTTAACTTAGAATCTCTCTCCCAAACCCTCCCCCCTCCCTGTAAAAATAAAAGAAAAAAGAAAAAAAGGAAAAGGAAAGTAAGGCTAACTCAAAATACATACACCAAGGCCAACATGTGGGGGCTGATTTCCAACTTTGGAGATTGAACTGGCCAAATACATAGCCATTCCTTTCAGAGAATTCCTTCCTTAGTTGCTGCTCCCTTTATGTTACGGACTCATATATGCCAATTCGTATTTTGGGTAACATTAATTAGCATTTTGATTAAGTCAATATATTAAATAGTCAATTTTAATATTCGGTGACCTTGTATTTGGACTAACATTTTAATTTAGCATTTCAATAAGAAGGGTTTTCGAAAAGCTAAGACATTCAAAAGTAGTGTTTCATATTTGTTGGACCAAAAAATATCCTGTGAAAATTTTACATTGGAAATTATCTATAATTTTTTATGTTAATTTTTATTAATTAGCTAACTTAACAGGTAATTTGCCGAACACATTTGCTTCAACCACTCATTTAAACAGCTATCTGTTAACAATTAAGTTAGAAATGATATGTGCTACCTGAACCGCTATCCACTACCTAAACAACTAATTTAGTCGAACATGCCCATATTACGGAATATGGTATCTATGTAAGTTTTAGATTTGATTATTTATTTGTCAACAAAGTTTGTGGGATTTAGTTTTTAGTATTGTGGGTATAAGAGACTATCTTATGGATTCAATGCTAGCATATTATAGAGAAATGAAAAAAAAAAAACATTAACATGGATAATTTAATCTCTTTGCGTTTGATTGGAGAGCAAAGTTGCCTTTGAACCTAATAATATGTTGCGACATTTGACTCTAAAAAAAATTAGGGTTATGCTGAATACCTGCCATTAAAACTTTATGAATATGAAGCAATAACATTGTCAACTTTTATTGACCAGATGTTTACATTGGAATTATAGAACGAAAACACTTTTATATATGGTTCCAAATCTAAGAATCTTCCTAGTTATAATTGAAATAATTGAAATTGTTTGACGTGTTCTGCTCAATTTGTATAACCAAATGCACCCTAATGCTTATTATATGCTCCCCTAAGGCTTCCCCCCCTCCCCCTCCTCCCCCAAGTAGATAGGTCATGTTCTAACAAATAAAAATTAAAAAAACTAAACTAAGTACCTGTTTGGACTAACTTTTGGTAGTGTTTTTAGACCACAAAAACACTAACTAGGCCAAACACCTATTTTTTAAAAAGCTAAAAACTATTTTTGAAAAACATTTTTGAAAGAAACTGACCCCAAAAACAGAAGCGACAATTTGCTGCTTTTGATTATAGATTTTCGTGGAGCATGCCTCATAATATAGGGGACACTTAAGTATTATTTGCGGAGGACATTCAAATATTATTTGCATTTACACTAATATGCCCTTAATAATCAAACAAATTTTCACCCAATACCCATGTATTTCACACGTACATATGCAACATATTCTACCCAAATATGCGACATATCTCTCTCTCCACCCTCCCATCCAATCGTATCCCAATAGAAAACAATCCCACTGTGACTTCTATACTAATTTTCATCTTGCTTCTCTGTGTTGCCATTAATTACCAATTCTATTCTTACTTTGAGTTTTGGATCCCTAATCATCCATGTTAAAGCCATATATCTCAATTTTCCATGCCATTTGCTAATTTAAATGCAGAAGATTTAGCTAATTTTTTTTTATAATGATCAATTTATTCATCGAGAAATTGATTTCAAACAATGAAGTGGAACACAAAAACATATGCAGAGAGAAAGTGGAGAAAGAGAGAAAGTGATTTCAAGATTATTAGTTTTTCTGACAAGACATATTCAGTAGCTAACAAATAAACAAATGCTAATGTAAAACAAAAGTAAAGTATTTAATTAATTTTCTTCACAACTTAGGCTTTGAGCAATGGGTGGCTATTTCTCCTCTTCATCTATCAAATCCGAAAAAAGGTCAGAAATACGTGTTACTATTTGCATTGGATAATTTGATATTTCTCAAGACCAAAATAGAAAATGTAAAAAAAATTAAAAACAAAAACAATAGTTTCACAAAAATTAGGCCAAACAATTCAATTATTTCAAAAACAATTCTACTATAAATTAGGCCAAATACTTTCTAATTTCTACAAAAACAGTTTTTGAAAAAATTACTTCTGAAAAATAAAAGCAGTTATTCATAAATTAGGCCAAACATGCTCTAAATTATCCTCTTAAATTAATGTCCTTGGTCATGTTGCCATCTTAAATGTAATCACGTATATCCTTAAAAGGGGGTAACTTGTTCAAAGACATGCTTAATCTACAGAAACCGATTGGAAGATCTATCTGAGACTAATTTATGAAATTTCCAATCTGTTTACAACATGATCTAGTATCAGAATATTTGCTCAAAGCCATGACGCTACAGGTTTTTTAATCATGATTTGATAAATTTTACATAGATACGTACATTTTAAGGAATATCAAGAGCGCATAGTTCAATTTATATCAAGTATCCTTTAATTTTTATATGGATGAATACATAGGATCAAATTCTATCGTTCACACTTCTAATGACAGTAAGCTACGGTATTGTAGACCTAACCCATGTCCCCTTCCTTTTGCGCATACAAGGTTCATTAATTGGCTTGTCTAACACACATAGGGATCTCATGCATTGGACAAAGACAACACCCTCTTGAAAGATCAGCTTTAAATCATAAGTAATGAAGAAAAAGAAAAAATTGTAATTATTATAATTTATCTTTTTTTATATGATTTAGAAATGAGATTTTTTTTTAACAGATTCTATTTTTTTATTAATGTCAGATATTTTCTAGGATTGTTTTAAATGCACTGCTAACAAAAGAAAAGAAGTGCATAGGATGTAAGTTTTTAAAGTTATGTACCTCTACAACCACTTTAAAGGGCATTAAAAAGTTGGTTTCAAAACTTAAAACTACTTAATTATAATATTTTTCATTTTGGTTCACCAAATATCATGAATTGCATTTACAACAATTTTAATTTCAATTCCTAATTTTAATGTGGATGCATACATGCTATTAGAAATGAAGAAATTCATACAATATTAACCCCCCCCCCCCCCCAAAAAAAAATTACCATCTATGTTAGACAACAAAGGTTAGGGTACAACAGGTCGTTGGAAGCTGTAATGGATACTTGCTAGATCTCATTACGAAAAGTTAGCATCTTAAAATACGATTAGGGGCATATTCCCCCTCAACACAGGCTGCATGAGTGAGATTTGCCACTTTCTTGCTGCAATTATTATTGATTTTTAGTTCATTAGGGCATAGCTAATTAGCCACTTTGTTAGGCTAATCGAGGCCAATCCAGATGACTTTGTCCAAAATCTAAATCCATATCTGTCTACATTGGATTGACTTAGCAGAGTCATGGAATTGGACCAATTCATCAATCAAACTTATTTAAATCATGGCTAGTCAATATGATTCACTTATTTATGATTGGTATTCATTAGTAAATTGGATTCATAGTCTATCAGAACCAATTTCTTTATAATTTTGCAACTCATGGGTAAGACTTTACATCAGAACCTCCAAATACCCACCTGATGGCAAGATTTTCTAGGGATTTGAATTTGGATTTGAGTTAAATAATAAGTTGGATGCTAAATAGGTCTACTTAAAGTTCTAAACTAAGCAATTGAATAATGTTTTTTCTTTTTGATAACTTCGAACGACGATCAGAACAACCAATAAATAATCCGTATATAAGTTTGAATTTGACCAAACTAATCGATGCCTATCTAACATGATTCAGTGGCTAACTTAAATTAGAAATAATGTATATATAATTCTTAGATGTGATTTCTTATAACAATTTTGTGTTCATGATTCTTTTCCGATTTCCATATAGATGAAATTCCACTGTTTGCATCCCATTGAGGGTTGCTTTCATTGCATTACTAATTGTAGTGATTGGTAAGGCAACATTTTCAGCGAGATGCCTCAATTTGGAGTGTCACTGGCTTATTCAGATTTATACATCTTTTACCTTTATATGTAAGGTATTCTCCAAATATTACAGAAGAGAGGATAATCAAAATATAATAAGCCACTATATCTATACCTCACATGTTAATTTTCTTTTTTCTTTTTTTTAACAAGGTAAATATGGTCACCCACTAGACCCCTATCTTTGAAGATTTTAGTGGGGCCAATAGTACAGGGGAGGATGGGACGTAGGTCCAGGATAAAGCCCATACCGTCAGTCTTACCTCTTGCATTCTCAAGTTGAGAATATGAAGCCTCAAGAATCGAAGTTGAATGTCCTACCCAGCAGATGAAAGACATGCCAATCAAGTTGTTGCTTGATTGGTATGATCTTTCTTATCATGTGAGTAACTATTGAACGTTTTATGTGAAAACAAACCATATGCCTAAAGTTTTAATTAAAAGCCAGTGTGCATCTTTAATTAACTAGATATCTCCAATAACATGAATGCACTATGAGGTAAGAAAAGACTATCATTCCATGAAGTAGGGGATATAACTATTGGAAAAACGACATTAGAGGACAAGAATTGAAATTAGTGCAATACTGATTTAAAATTTGGCCACAAATTAAAGAAATCTCATAAAGCCTTTATGATCAACAAACAAAAAAAGTGCAACTTGAAAGCTTTAAGTAGCTAGGGTATGATCTTATGATCACATATACAGGGCATGAGAGTAATTCTTTTTTTTTTTTAAATTTTTAGTCGATGAAAAGTTCACTTGCTAATAGGTATTTTTTTATTGGATAAACTACTAGTTATAATCGGTATATATTTTATTCAAGTCAGTTCAATTGATTGCATACAAGTAAGAGAGAGACATGACAAATCGAGATGCATCCAAGCACAATTTGGACGTATCACCCCATACATGCCACCATAGACTCGAGAGAATGTGCAAGCTGTGTTATAATTAAAATCATATCATTAATTTTCCCATTAAAAAAACAAGTTTTATTGATACTCTAATTTCTAACTAATTATGTACTTATATTATTATCAAAGCAAAAACATCAAATCAATTAAATTTGGTATCATGATGCATGTATTAGTATATAAATTAAAATTAAAAGAATGAATTCCCGTGATTATACTTGGGCAGAGGTTGGTGCAGCATGTCATTTTCTCACAAAAGAGGAGTAAATAACTAGCATTAATATATTGATGATTAGCATAGTTATTCTCATCAAGAATTAGGAGCCGCAACTTGACTTGTACAGTAACGAGACATGCCCCACTCACATGCAAATTGCTATTAAAAGATATCAAATTTACTAAATCTAGAAAGCTAGCTGTCTGGCCCTTGAAAAGGTTGACCATTTCCATGTCACATAGATCTTATAAAAACAGGAAAAACAAGGCCCATAATATTTCTGCTTTATTAATGCCCCAATGGGCTATGCACCAGCACATTATGCTCTGGAGATATTACACAATACTATCAACTTGCCTGGTTTCACACTAGCACGATGTCAGCACATTTTCTGTGACTGTAATTTAAGAACTTTAGAACCTAGGGTTTCATTATTTGAGGAGTTAGTTTTACTGCTGCATAAGGATTAAGGAAGCTCAAGATTTGATATAAGTGACGTCCAACTTCAAGTATATTTAACTAGTGACAATTTTTAAAGATTTTATTAACTGATAGAATATATCATTACCTAGAATGATATTGACTGATCGCAAATTGTATTAACATCCTAGGCATACATGGGCAGTATCCATCCGGTTCAATTTGCTGTCAATTTAAATAAAAGGCACTGCATTAGTTGTGTTGGAAGAGCTTTTTAGTGTAGTGGTAGTCTCTTCATGGTAATTAAAGGTCAAAGGTTCGGTAACTACAAATGCAAAACATTGTCTTTTTCTTTTAAACATTGTTTACAGCTATTTTCTTTTTGGAGGATATTTACACCTATTTTCAATTGTTTACTTATTTTTATTTCTTTACCTTATTGTTCATTTTATTTTGGAATTAAATTCTTTTTATTTTTTGTTTCAAACAACATTTAGACTTCTTTTTATTTATAGAATATTATTGGTTTTTTTACTTTACTAATATAACTTTTGGTGAGCAATATAACTTTTTTTTAATTGGAACATTATTTGATTGGAAACCAAACTTTAACTTATAGAATATATTTCGTTTAAAAAAACATAGAATATTTGTTGAAGAGTAGAGCATTGCCAGCATAAAAAGTTCTATTGATTTTGTGAACTGCAGATTTATATTTTGGTGAATAATATGTTTTTATTCCTGAACAACGGGTTTATATTGTGTGAACAATATGATCATATTTTGTGAACAATTAGTTAACGTTTTGTGAATAATAGTTTGTAATTTGTGAAAAAGGTTAACATTTTGTGTCCATGTAATACTCCAACAAAAATCAAAAATATTTGTTACTTATCTTGCAATGGAGAAAGAAAACTTCTGTTTTCCGATATAGCATATCATCAGCACTGGAGCTCATAGGATAAATTAACTTGGTCTAGCCCCTTTGAAATTTGGTGGGATTATGTGTTCAAATGAAATATCATTAATTACCTCCATCACAATAGCCATTAAGCAAACACACAATTTGAATTCAAAGTTAAAAATTGAAGTGTCAAACCTAAGTGTATTAGAATCATGCACGAGTCGATGCATAACTGTATGTTTTGCCAAATAACAAAATGAGGTATTTCAAACACGAAGCTGGGACAATGTATGGAAATTACCAGTATCACAAAGAATTAGGATGTTCATTTGGTTGGCTTTGCATGACAAAATTATGACAAGCGTCAACCATGTTCTGAGACACATTGCGAATGATCCAAGCTGCAAAATTTGTGGAGCGCCAGAGGAAGATTTGGTGCATGTCCTCAGAGATTGTCCGCAAGCAAGATTTATCTGGATTAACTTGGAGATACCGAGTATCATGGGTAATAAATGGCGATCGCTCCAGGATTGGGTTGGTGCGAACCTGAAGGCGGACGCCCACCCCTCCGCTGGGACGTTGGACTGGGCTATGAAATTTGCAATAACTGCATGGTGGATCTGGCGTTGGCGCAATGCCAGGATTTTAAAGAACGAAGATATGATTCTTAATGATCCTATTTCTTTTCTATTCACTTGATGTAAAGAAAACAAAGAGCCCTCGAATTGGATGGACTGGTGTTTGGAGATCCAAAGTTTCTTAAATTAGAGAAGCTGGTTAAATGGGAAGCACCGAGAATGGTCGGATTCCACTCAACACAGACGGTGCTTCCAAAAGGAACCTCGGGCAAGCAGGTAGTGGCGGAATCATTAGAGATCACAGAGGTGCCATGTTCAGCGCGTTCATGGAAAATTATGGTTATTGTTCATCGCCAAAAGCAAAACTATTGGCACTACTAGTTGGGCTGAAGCTTGCTCAGACCATGGCAGCAAGTTTTTTACAAGTGATGGTTGACTCTCAGGTTGTGGAAGGATGGTTAAATAAGGAGTTGCCTGTTTAATGTCCTCATTTCTATCTCATCTTGGAATGCAAGAAGTTGCTAACGCTTGAAGGATGGACGGTTCAGGTCCAACATTGCTATAGAGAAGCAAACCACGCTGCGGATTGGTTAGCGAAAAAGGGTGCTCTAAATCCTAGTAAAAGGGTCACCATTTTGTCCCCTCCCCCCGCTCTAGCAAAAATTTTGTTAGAAGATCTTATAGGTGTGGCTTGGCCTCAAATGGTCAGGATTTGATTTTATTTTTTCTAGGGGCTTGGGCCCTCAAGTGCACCAAAAAAAAAGAGGTATCTCAACTATATGAATCTAAGAACATGCAAAGTTGACCAAATCTTCCAAATTGTAGACTCCTAATATCTCTATAGATACATGATCATGCATGACTTAACTCATTCAACTTGCTTCCTTCCTCCAACATGTTTCTGTTGTCCCTTCAGCCTTGTGAATTCTTTCACTTCTCTCACACCAATTCCTTCTCATCTTGTCTCTTTTCAACATTGCTTATTCTATTAATAGAATAAAGAAAGCCTAAATATAATATATTTGCCTTGAGTTTTCAATTTCAATTTTGTAGAAGTTATGTTTAATCTGGAAATGTTCACATTTCTAATGTTTCAAATTTCAAACCATTAAAGAGTATTTGGATTCATAACGATGGCATGCCGCTAGCATAAAACTTTTGTTTCCATTTGGAGCCTTATAGTCCTATCAAATTAACCCCAAACCCCAGGTTTGCTCTGCTGGAATTTAACCAGGAACTAAGATCAAATTCAATCCTCTGCTGGGAATTGTGGGGAGAGTATTTCGACTTAGGGTGTGTTTGGTAGGGGGAAAAATCATTTTTCCAGAAAATCATTTTCCATAAAAAATATTTTCCCATGGAAAATGATTTTCCACTTACATTTTCAGCTGTTTGGTAAAATGGAAAATTATTTTCTTTCCACTTCATTTTTTGCTATTTAATAGAATGAACCTTCCGTTCTCACTTCATTTCTTTTTACCATCAACCCCCTTCCCTGCTCACTAATCTGACCCGACCCAACCAACGAATTCTGTTTCTCTCTCCTCTTCAAAATCAAACCCAAAACATCAGCAAGAAATATACCCAGTAACAAACCCAGCAAAAGAGAGAGTTAACTGTAATCACAAATTACAAAGATTGAATTTTTATAGATTCAATTGGGTTACAATCTCTATAAATACAAACTCCTCTGATTCTTTCTCTCAAGGATGGATTTTCCAACCCTTGAAACAAAGGGGGTGGGGACCTATTTATAGGGAAACCCCTCCTCCCAAGTCAAGACAGGCCTTGACTTGGGTTATGGGCTTTGACCTAGGTTTTGGGCCTTTCAATCAGGCCTTATCCTAGGCTACCCGACCTTCATTTGTTTGACTTTGACTTTGGAGTCTTCCGGGCTTGAACCGACCATTGACTTGGAAGTCGCCTCGAGCTCTAACCGGACGTTGACTTGAGAGTCGTCTTTGATGTTTGACTTGTGAGTCGATGTTGACTTTGACCTTTGACCTTTGACTTTGACTTTTGACCGCGCCATCACTTGAACGTCATTCGGCCTTTTAGGTCGTGGCTTGACTTGGTAGTCGTCCTAAGTCTCGGTTTGGGCTTTGACTCGAATTTTAACTGGACCCGGACTTGGTAGTCAGCTGGGCTTCATTTTGGGCTTGATCTGCAAATCTTTGGGCTTGATTAAATTAATTAAAAGGGTTGGCCCAATTAATTAATTAAATTTAATTTTGGTATGGCACGAACAAATTTTGAGTGCCTACATTAACATTAATGAATCTCAATTTTTTCGCTATTCCCAAGGATTACCCAGTTGACTTTAAGGAATATTAAGTCCAGATTAAAGAAAATGATGAGCGAGGAGACGATGAGTGTCCCAGATTGCGAAATTCTTAAAAAAGACAACTGTAACAAGATCAGAGAACTCAAGAAATAGTTACAGAGATTAACGATGAAAATCATCGATGAATATGATGAACATGAAGAAGATGAGAAAATGAGAGACAAAATGAGAATGAAAATAGAGTGATTCTAGGCATAATTAAAAAAAAAATAGAACAAGAGACAAAATTGGGTAACAAAAATTGAGCTTGGAAAATCGTTTTCCCTACTTTTTCAAGGGAAAACAATTTCCTTCAAATGGGGTAAAATGATTTTTCCTTGAAAATGATTTTCCCCTCCTTGTTTTACCAAACAACGTAAAATAGGAAAATCATTTTCCGGAAAATGATTTTCCCTCCTACCAAACACACCCTTAATTTATGGGTATGAGGTAATTTACGCGTTTACAGTTCCCTAAATTTTGAATCACATGATTTCGATGTGTATATCAAGGAATATATCATTTTTTCCAAACTTGCGCTAAACTCCAGTTTGTATCCATTTAAATCTAGACTTCTTTTCAAATTGATATCATAAGAATTTTGATAGAGACATAGAAATAGAACCTGTAGTTATCTTCCTGGGATTTTTAAATGGCATCTTAAACCTTAACTAGACCACTGAATGAATTTATATCAATGTTTAAACATGACCTTAAAACCCGACCATGCGGATAACCAGATGGAAATTTAAGCCTAGGCGATGATCAGTGGTTTTGCATGATTAGGGTGTGCATGTGAGGTCAATCATCATGGACAATCCAGAAGTACTTTATACTAATTATGGTTTAAACTTTCTTGTTAGGTTCAGCTCGAGGCCATAGTTGAAAAGGTAACATAAATTATGGAGCCTTCAAAATAATATTTACTGATTGGTAAACTTTTTTTGTTATATGTGATTTATCTGATCTTTTCCTGTTATTGGGCTAAATTCGAATGCCCAAACGTGTTTGAAATCCTTAAGTATTTTCAACTGCTATGTTTGGTAATGGGTACACTGATTTCGTTATTTAGAAAGTTTAATGTAAAGTCATGTTGACTTAATCAATTTATAAGTGGATTTCTCTTGAGAGAATTCTTGTTCTCCTTTTTATTTGATGGCATTCTGTAATCTTGCTGAGTAGTTAGCATGTTAACCTAGTTTTGGTTATTTTGTTGGGCGATTGTGCCTATCAACCAGGTTTGGGTTATTTTGATATTTCTATTTGAGAAACACAGTCTCTTCTTTATATAGCTGGTCACTAAAGGTAACATTGTAAAGATGACTAAAAGCCTATTTGGATGGGTGCCCAATATCCTATTCATGTGTATGCCATCAAATCAGAACTATAAAGGGCAGCCCGGCGCACTATCAAATCAGAACTATCTGAACTGAAAACATGATTTGTGAACTACTTCTTCCCTACGTTACTCTGGAGTGATTGGTTAAGTATCTTATTTTGGAAAAATAATGTTGTTTTTGCCCTGGAAAAACTATAAGTTTCAAAAAGGTTTTGTTTGTAAAATAATTGCCCTCCCTGAAAAATGTTGTCAATTGTTTTTTCAAGTTTTCAAATTTTCCTTAGTTTACATTATTAAGTATTTCCAACTCACTTTTCAAACGTTTTGTTTTTAGATGATTTTCTGGGGATAGCATGGGTATGACTCTTTATTTGCAAGGACTAATTAACATGATGAGTTTATTTAAAGTATTAGTTTGACATTTTCATTTAAGGTTTTGAAATCGTTAGTTTCATAGTTAGTCGCCTTGAACTATGTTTAAGCCTAATGAAGATCAATGAGGTTTTTTATATTAGTTTGGTTTCTTTGTTATCCTTACTACCTCCACCTTGTGTTCCTTATTGAAACACAACGATAACACCCCTTAGGTACCCATGCTGTGTGATAACTCTTGGATTAATTCATTAAAATAAATAAATAGGAAATTGGAGGTGTTATAGAACAATTTTGTGAACAATAGATTTATATTTTGTGAACCATAAGCCAATGTTTTATCGACAATAGGTTAACATTTTCTGTGATTTTTTTTTATTGGACCTTTGAATGATATAATATATTTTTTCTAAAAAAATTAAGATTTTTGGTGGATAATGGAACATTACTAGCATAAAAGTTCTATTTTTATGAACAATGGTTTTATATTTGGTGAACAATTGGTTGACATATTGTGGACAATAGAATATGTTTTATTGACACTTTGATTGATAGAATATATTTTTAAAAAAATGGAAAAAAATAGCTAAAATTCTATTTTGTAAACAATAGGTTTATAAAACTAAGCAAATATTGGGAAAAAAAAAAAAACAAAGACAGAAGAAAAAGGATAAGAAGGTGAGATTTTTTAAAGAAAATTAATAACTACTTGTTAGCGCACCTTGAACATGTGACCTTGAGAACCCAAACGCAACTCGTGATCAATGCTCCATACCATCTATGTAATTTAAATTTGCACAGAAACATTATAATCAGTTTCCACGTGTATTTTGCTAATTGGGCTTCACGTATTTTGGGCTTAGACAATGTGGGCATATCTAGTTCCAGTATACATAGGTTGGAAGTGTAAGAACTGTTGAATGATACAGTTCTTTCTTTTAATACTCTATTTTATTTCTTGTTCTCTGTTTAATGATGTGAAACAAGAATAATTTATTTGGAATTCTAAAGTTAATACAAACTATGTTGATAGGAACATAATAATTCACTTCTACTTGTATTATTTTACTTTGATTATATTTTCAATGGTTTCACCGCAACATTTGTGGTGAAAAATTTGAAAATATAATTAAAGTAAAATAATTACAACTTTTAGGTAGTGTTTGGTTGGGGGGAAAATAATTTTCCTAGAAAATAGTTTCCGGGGAAAATGATTTTTCAAGAAAAATTGATTTTCATGTCACATTTTTTGTTGTCTGGTACAAGATAAATCATTTTTCATGAAAAGAGAAAAGCATCACCTGGATTGTTTAAATGACGAAAAATATTGATTTAATAGTCATAGTTGATATAAATGTTGACCAAATGATGAAAATTTGAGCTTAAAACTCATATTTGAGTTTTTTTCAATACTTCCTCTCAGATAATCAAGTTTCGATCTAAATCGTTGAAATTATTTTAGCGATGAAAAACACCAACTTAATTTTTTAAATGGCAAAAAATATCGCGGCGGAGAAAAATGTTAGCCAAGGTTGTGTTTGGTTGAAAGGAAAATGGTTTTCTCGAAAAATTATTTTTTGTGGAAAATTTTTTTCCAAGAAAAATTGATTTTCATATCAGATTTTCCGATATTTGGTACAAGATAAATCATTTTTCATGAAAAAGAGAAAAACGTCGACTGAATTGTTTAAATGGTGAAAAATATTTTTGAGCTTAAAATTCATATTTGAGTTTTTTTCAATACTTCCTCTTGGAAAATCAAGTTTCGATTTAAACCGTTGAAATTATTTTTGTGACGAAAAACATCAACTGAATTGTTTAAGTGGCGAAAAATGTCAATTGAATTGTCGTGGCGAAGAAAAATGTTGGCCAAATGAAGAAACGTCCTGATCAAAATTTGGATCTAGGCCTATCTTAATTTTTCATATCCAACGATCAAGTTTCGATTCAAACTACTGAAATAGTTCTAGTGGTGAAAAATATTGACTGCACTATTTAAGGGCTAAAAAATATCAATTGAATTGTCATTGTGGAAGAAAATGTTGACCAAATGGAAGAATATCAAGCTCAAAATTTGAATTTGAGCCTGTTTTGGGAATTTCCCGTACCTCTTTGATGATGACGTGGGACGAAAGCTTGGGTTTACAAGATGGCGCATGCAGATCAGCTGACGGGCTCCTTTCCTTGGTCGAACCCGCGAAAAAGGCATCCCCGGGTTGTAGTCCGGGGAACGCCTCTCTGACGGTCAAGTCAAGGGACGGTCCAAGAAGGATAAATGTAGTAAAGAAAAAGAGAGAGTTGAATCGAATACGTCCCAGTGTCCACCCCTTTCCCAAGGTGGATAGGTGAGTATTTATAGTTCCTATAGCAGTGGGTAGGATACTAATTTCATGTTGGAAGACCTCCAAGGTTGGGTTTCGCCTCCTTGCTCCAGTTGGGCCTCTGGTGGGAGCCCCAAGGGTCCCGTTTTGGGCCCACTACGTCTGGTTGGGCCTCTCTTGTGATCGAATATCCTTGGGCCTTCCAGTGAAATAATATTTTCCAGATCATTTAGCCCCCCATATTTTACCTGCACGGGGGCCCGCTCGGATAGTTAGGTGAAATGTGGAGTGTTCATGACGTAACGGAGGTTGATGGGTTTTCGGGAAATGGTCCGTCCTTGGCCGATTACCCTTTCCTGTTCTGACACTTGGCTGTCAGCCAATGTCACTCTTGGGTTTTCGAGGTGGGTTAACGTCACGAAGTCGTGCCAACTTTGGCGTCTAAAAGGAGCTGTTTCAGATCCTTGGTTTGCAACAAAGTTCCTTCCTTTTTAATATGGGGTTCCCCCCATCATTGACGACGGACGAGATGGCGCTCTACGTGGTGGGTAAATTCGAATGGTATCGTAGGGAGGTGGTGTTTCCTCCTCGACCGTTACCATCTGACTATGAAGAGCTGTGCCCGGGCTTTGTCCTGGCTGCTACTGAGGAGTATGCCCGACATTACGAGGTTCCCGAGCTACCCCATGTGGTATTCCTCGCAATGCTACTTAATGACGCCGTGAAGCTCGGCGTCCTGCGTGGGTGGATGATCGGGGTAATGGAGTCGGCCCTCAAAGAGTTGCGGCGGGGCACCTTCCAGGCATGGGTAGGGCGCAATAGAGGCAGGATCCTGGAGGCTTGTGTTCGAACCAAAAATGTGCTATTTTTAAGGTACTTTTACACCTATTTTATGCTCGTTTTATTCGTGTTTTTAAGGTTTTTAACTGATTTTATTTTATTTTGTAGATTTTTAATAAATGTGAAAAAAGGGGCCAAAAATGGTAGAAAATGGCGAAAAATGTCGGGTTTTGAAAATGGGCCCAAGAGAACCAGCCAAGGAGAACTGAAGAAAAAGAAAATCGGTCCAGCAATTAAAACAAATCGGACCGCCCGGTCCAAGCTGACTTAAAACCCCGGTCCAGCCTCTCTTCCTCACGCGTTTCCCCTCCCCTTCACTTTCTCTCTCTTCGTACCCCGAAACCCCCGAAACGCAGAACCCAGAAACCCCAACCCACAGATTCCATCCTCACCATCTTCATTCTTCCTCGATCCTCCTCATCTCTCTCTTCCTTATCACTTCTCTCTCCTCCAAAACCAGCCCACCGAATCCCCAAAACCACAGGATTCGAAACCCACATAAACCTATCGAACCCACCTGCGTCCTATTCATCCTCATCTCCCCATCTCATCCACCCGCGTTTCACGCAGCAAACACCACGGTGCATCCTTCGCTGGCTTTCATCGTCACCGTCCAGCACACCACCCCAATCGGACGGTCAAGATTCGAAGGTTTGGGTATATATGGAGGAAGACGCCATTGGAGGTATACTTTTAGAAAGTAGGTAATTTAGGGTTAGATTAGGTTCAATTTCAGCTTTAGGTTAGTTTAGTTTAATTTCGTTTAATTTCGTAT
>JACYFF010031957.1:18126440-18158184 GCA_017589665.1 Selenicereus undatus
TTAGTTCATGTTAGTTTAATAATTTTTCTAGTGACCTAAATCTCAACATCGTCCCTGTGGATCGACCCTCAAAGTACTACGATGACAATCGTGTGCTTGAGGTTTTCTCTTTTCTTTAGTTTATTTTTCCACCCCCTCAAAAACCACCAACAACTTGCCGACAGGAGGCATCCAGTGGCTCGGAAGAGGAGGAGAGCTCGGGGTCCGACGACCAAACCCCCATCTCCAGTGATTGTAGAGAGGAGTAAGGCTTGGTTAGCCACGACCGTTAGGACGTGCATTTTGTGTTTCTCTTTTTTTTCCTTTCTTTCTTTCTATGTTCCTTTTCGGTTGTACTCCGTAAGCGTTTGTAATAAAATGATGGCTTTCTTTGTGGGAGTTTTACCTTAGCTTGTGCATTTTGCGTGCTTTTATTGTCCAAGCGGCCCAATTATCGCAACCTGACTATGTGATGTTCTGGGGCTCGGCCCTCTGGACCAGGTCCTGAATGGGCGGCCTTATGGTCCTTCTCTAGGACAGGGTGTCTTGGCAATGGTGACATTTGTGACGGCTACCATGTAACTGGTTGTCACGTGGTGAGAACTGAGTAGTGCTATGATGCTGGGCATCTTAGGAATGTGTGGTCCCCTTTTAGTCCCTTCTATTCCTCTCTATAAAAGTGAAGCTGGCATCCCTATGGAGGGTCACTTCAAATCATTCTCAAATCCTTCTAGAGAGAGACAAGAGTTCTTAGAGAGAGAGTCCCGGTTTGCCACCCTAACCATGGCCTTTCCCCCCTTCCGAGACACCGAAGAGATGGCTGACCATGTGAGGGAAACTTTTAGGTGGCATTGGAGGAGTGCCTCAAGTCCCCTTCGTTCGCTCCAGGAGGATTACCGGGAGCTATGTCCACGCTTTACTTTATCCGATGTGGAGGAAGCAGTGCACAACTTCGAACTCCCCGAGATGGTCCAGGCCACCTTTTACACCATGCTGCTTAATGATGCTGTAGAATTGGGCACAGTGAGCAGGTTCCTGGTCGCAGATTTGAAGGCGACCCTTGAAGGCTTACGGTGGACCCCTTTTGAGTCTTGGATACATGTCAATAGGCGCGACCTTCTAGAGGCGCAGCTTCACCAGCGGACTCCCTCGGGGGTTCTCGAGGGCCAGTGAACGACCGAGACAAAAGTTTGGGTTCAAATGATCCCCCACCCCCTTCTAGTGATAAAGAGTGGTGTAACACCCCCGTTATTCTAATTCATTAATTTAGACTATTATTAACCTGCATGGCAGCGAAAATTCCTAATGGGGTGTCACCACCGTATTTCCTTCTTGGAAATACCAGGCTAGATACCAAGTATAGCAATTAATACAAAAACCTTCATTAATGCTTCACTCTTACATTCTCAAAATTAATTAACATTAATCCAAAAGTTCATAACGATAACTTTCTAGCATGTAACATCCATCATATTAATTTCAGGCGTCCGTGCCTCGCTCTACGTACATGTCCCCAGCCCCATGCATGACTAGATCACCTAAAAAACAAAACATTTTATAACAGTGAGATAAACTCAGTAAACAATCACCCTTAACAGTAAGCTACGCACACAAATTCATTTTGAAAACATTTTAGGGGGAGGGGAAAACAGCAAGACTTTCTAGACACGTTTCCTATTATCGCAGTCTCCTTGATTAACAGATCTCAGGGATATGGTTTCTTGTTTTACGACTTAGAGTTGCATAGTTGGAGTATTGGTGAGCGACCCCAGTGGGTCTCATGGTCCGCGCTCCAATTTAGCGCAGCCACTTAACACATTCCTGGCCTACCGCCACACATGCGGTTACCGCTTAACCCTTTCCTGACCTACCCCCAATAAGGATGGTTACCGCTAGCCTGGCCCACGTCTCCTGCAGAGCATGTGGGTGCTCACATGCATGCACTAGTTCCCAGGGAAGGCTAAAGGCCTTCAATCAATACACAATAGATTGACACTCACCCAACTCAGTCCCTTCCAATTATTGATTACATTTATCTTTTCTAGAGATTGACTTAGCATGACACGATTAACCAGACTCATTCATCTTCCCCAGCCATGACATCACAACAGCAACTCAGACGTTCATAACAAACACAGTAAGTCCCAATTTCACAGCATGCCCATTATACAGATTCCGCCACGCGGTTATATTCAGTTACACATGCCATTACACTTTTAAAATAGTAAACAGAACACCTCTTACCATGCTCTAAGCATGCATGTTTTCACACAACACGGTGTAGGGTTAAGGTATGATTGTTACCTGGTTACCGTACAATTTACGGGCTCGGTTGCTAAACTGGATTTACTGCTTCGCATCTGGGCTAACAAGCAGCCCAAACTCAGCCAAAAAAAAAATTTAGTAGGTTGCACCCCCTGCCCCTAATCCTTATTTCTTGAATTTTTACAAAAATTTCATAGGTTTAGGGCCTTCCAACCAAGCCATGCCAGGGTTAGTTTTGGCCAGAATTGGGCCTCACTTCCGGAGGCCATAACTCCTGATCTAGATGTCCAAATTATGCAATCTAGCCCAAACTAAAAACTTTAATCCATCCATGACCCTTTCTATGTTCGGGGTTCTGCCCGGTTCCGATTCGAACTAGGTCGTTTTCTCCATTCTTTTATCAGTGACGCTGACTGTTCCAGTCCGGACAGTCCATGGTAATTTGTTTATAACTTGGGCCAAGCTACCCCAATTGGCCTGATTCCAAAACGAGATTGTACGGGACATCCTGAGGCAGTCACCTTAAAAATTTTACAATTTTTAATGAATGGGCCTGACCTAGGTAATTTTTCAAAGTTGCCGATGGTGCAGCCCGATCCGCAGACCAAAAGTTTCTACCCAGATTTATGGCCCGGATTCCCGACCCCATAAAATTCACTCCCGACCTCTGGAAATTTATTTCTTCCCCAACACAAAAATATGGGCTCGTCTAATACAACTTTCAAGTTTGCTTTTCTGGTTAATTCCCACCGTAGCTAGGTCAAAAATTTCAAACTTACCGACTATCTTCACTGACCCGGTTTTGACAGTGCTCGGTAAACAGGCCATAACTTTACAAGACAACTTCGATTTGTCCAATCCAAAAACTCACGTTCTTAGCACATCTTAACCTATATTCCACAAAATCTTTACAATTTTTGGACCTCTAGAGAAAAACCACCGAATTTTTAAAGTTAGTGTATTTACAGCGACATTCTACCCAGCACAGCCCTCCTCTTCGGGGTCGATTTTTCGGTTGTGATGGGTCACCAAAATTATGATCCTCACGCTACTGACCCCTAGAACATAGTTCAATCCTACCCAAGCTGTAAGAATCAAATTTTATCCAATTTGAAAAGCAACTTCATCAAAACGACGTCATGGTTTACCTTTGACCGGTTTCGGGTCGAAATTGGTAGAATCGCCCCTTCCGCCCAAATTTAATGCTGAAAACGCTAACAAAACAGCATATATATTAGAAATCAAAACTTTTATCTCAATTTTAAGCATGAAAAATTAGAGGAAGAATAAAGGTTTGAGTTTGGATGCGTGGGGGTACACGGGGGCATGGAACCCCATGCACGACGTTGTTGCCTACCAACACAAGAGAGGGAGTAGGAGGGGGATTGGAGGTGGCTGTGGGTGGCACCCCGGGTGGCTGGCGCGATGGTCCTGGCAGCAAGGTGGTGGAGAGAGAGAGAGACGTGAGAGAGGTAGAGAGAAGGGAAAAGAGTGAGAGGAAGAGGGAGAATGAGAAGGGGGTGTTTTTTTTTTTCACGTTAGGGTTTAGGGGGGATGCTCTTCACTTTAGGGTTTAAGAAGGGGGGTGTTCACAGCAAGGGGTGAAGGAAAAAGGAAGGAAAAGAAAAAAAAAAAGAAAGGAAAGAGAAGGGAAAGAAAAAGGAAAAAAAATAAGGAAAAAAAAGAAAGAATTTAAGTACCAATTCTACGGTTTGAATTTGGGGGGGGGGGGGAATTTAAATTTCAAAATAAAGATAGCTAGGAGGGAAAATAATTAAAAAGGTAATTAGTCGAGTTGTGAGACAAAACATGCAATTATTTAAATCGAAGAATAGGAACAAAAATAACCCGGATAGAAAATAAGTATATATATATTTTTTTATCGTTGAAATAAAGTTTTAAAAGACAACACGTAGCGAGAGAAAAGAAAGAAAAAAAAATATTTATAATGACTTGGATTACGAGGGTTGGTCCACGTCATTAGGTCTCCCAATTTGATTTTTCGGGATTTTACATACTACCCCACTTAAGAAAGTTTCGTCCCTGAAACTTCACTGAGCTGCGACACAGTACCATTGCGAATATGAATTTTCGGGGATTTACATACTACACCACTTAAGAAAGTTTCGTCCCCGAAACTTACATGCACCTGGTTATAGGAATAGGTGGGGGGGGGGTACTTGTCTCGCATCTCCTGCTCCGGTTCCCAAGTGGGTTCAGACATCTCATGGTTGGCCCAACGAACCTTTACCAGGAGCACCGTCTTCCTACAAAGGTGCTTTTCCTGCCGATCCAGGATCTGTACAGACTGTTCCTTATATGATAAGTCCTCTTGGAGCTATATAGGGTCAGGCTCGATCACGTGCGAAGGATCTGGAATGTATTTTCGCAACTGCGACACGTGGAATACATTATGTATCCTTGGAAGTTCGGCCGGTTGCTCCAATCGGTAAGCTACCTCCCCAATTCTCTGTATGACTGGGTACGACCTGATGTATCTTAGGCTAAGCTTCCCTGCCTTCCCGAATCTCGCAAATCCCTTGGTTGGAAAGACTCGGAGAAATACCTGATCCCTTACCTGAAATTCAAGAGGCCTACGTCTCCGGTCCGCATAGCTCTTCTGGCGGCTCTGGGTAGCTTTCATTCGATCCTAAATTACTCTTATTTTATCCGTGGTGCCTTGGATTAACTTCGGTCCAATGGTCAAGGCCCCATAAATCTCCTGCCAATAGAGCGGAGTCCTGCATCTCCTCCCATACAGTGCCTCGTACGGGGTCTTGCCAATACTCGCGTGGTAGCTATTATTGTAGAAGAACTTGATCAGTGCCAACTGTTCATCCCACGCACTTTTGAAGTCCAAGGTGCAAGCCCTTAGCATATCTTCCAAGGTTTGAATAGTACGTTCCGTCTGCCCGTCCGTGGTAGGGTGGAAGGCAGTACTAAAATGTAGCAACGTTCCAAACGCTTCCTGCAACTTCTGCTAGAACCCCGACTGGAACCTGGTGTCCCAATCCGACACTATGGAGCTGGGCTCCCTGTGCAAACGTACTATCTCCTCGAGGTAAGCTTAAGCTAACTGATCCAGGGTCCAAGTGTTCCTCATGGCTATGAAATGGGTTGTCTTCGTGAGTCGATCCACTATAACCCAAATTGCATTGTTCTTCCGTTGTGTCAACGGTAAACCCACTATGAAGTCCATGGACACCGAGTCCTACTTCCATTCGGGGACATCCAGTGGTTGTAAAAGTCCCGTTGGTCGCTGGTGTTCAACTTTCACTTGCTGGCAGGTTAGGTACTTTGCCACATAATCAGCCACTTCCAGCTTCATGTTAGTCCACCAGAACGTCTGTCCCAGGTCCTTGTATAGCTTATTTCCCCCAGGGTGTATCGAGTGTGGAGTATTATGCCCCTCGTCTAGGATTTTCTTTTTAAGCGCCTCCATAGCTGGAACACACACCTGATTGTGAAATCGTATGGTACCATTTTCATGAACTACGAACCCGAGTGCTTTACCCACCAATATCTCTTCCCTGATCCGCTCGAGTTGAGGATATGTGGCCTGGGCTACTCGGATTTCCTCTATGAGAGTCGGCCGCACCTCTAAGGTGCAAAGTATAGGTTTGGACCTCAGGGTAATCACATTAAGCTCTAACTTGCGAGATTCCACACATAACTCGCTTGGGAGCGCCAATATACAACTCAGTGCTGGATACAATCGGTGACTTAATGCGTTCGCCACTACATTAGTCTTTCCCGGATGGTACTGAAAATGGACATCGTAATCTTTCAGAAATTCCAACCACCTAGGCTGTGTCAAGTTCAGATCCTTCTGTGAGAAAAGGTGCTTCAAACTCTGCTGGTCGGTGAAAACTTTACAACGTACCCCATACAAGTAATGCCTCCAAAGTTTAAAGGCAAACACTACTGCCGCTAACTCCAGGTCGTGAGTCGGGTAGTTTCGCTCCTGTGTCTTCAATTGTCAGGAGGCATAGGCTATGACGTGACCCTCTTGCATTAGCACACACCCCAAACCACTCCTAGAGGCATCGTTGTACACTACAAAGTCCTTGTCAGCAGTTGGCAAGGCCAGTATTGGTCACTCATCAATCTCTTTTTGAGCTCCTGGAACGTTTCCTCACATTGCTCCGTCCATTCATACCTAGTGGCCTTCCTGGTTAGGTTCGCAAGCGGGGTGCCAATTTTTGAGAAGTTTTGAACAAATCGGCGATAGTGCCTCGCCAAACCCAAGAAATGCGTTACCTCTGTCAGGTTTTTAGGTGTGGGCCAGTTTGACATAGCCTCGATCTTTTGGGGATCCACCGACACTCGCTCGTTAGATGCTATATGTCCCAGGAATGCTACTTTTCTCAACTAAAATTCACATTTCGATAACTTGGCATACAACTCGTTTTTCCTCAAAACTTCCAGGGTTGTTCGTAGGCAGTGGGTGTGCTCCTCTGGGGTTCTCGAGTAAATGAGAATATTATTTATGAACACCACCATGAACTGATCCAAGTAAGGTTTAAAGACCCTGTTCATAAGGTCCATGAAGGTTACCGGGACATTGGTGAGGCCAAAGGGCATCACCATGAACTCGTAGTGTCCGCATTGGGTACGGAATGCAGTTTTGGGTATATCCTCATCTATGATTCAGAGTTGATGGTACCTCGAACAGAGGTCAATTTTAGAAAAAGTCCCTGCGCCCCACAGTTGGTCAAACAGGTCATCTATCCTGGCAGGGGATAACGGTTTTTGGTCGTTATTTTGTTCAGCTCTCGGTAGTTGATACATAATCTAAGGTCCCATTCTTCTTCTTCATAAATAAATCTGGGGCTTCCCACGGAGATGTGCTAGGTCGGATATGCCATTTCTCTAAGAGTTTCTCCAACTGAGTCTTCAATTCCTTGAGTTCGGCTGGTGCCATCCACTAAGGTGCCTTAGAAATAGGGGTGGCTCCAGGGGCCAGGTCGATACAAAACTCCACCTCTCTAAGAGGTGGCATGCCGAAAATTTAATTGGGAAACACATCCGGGAATTCCCTCACCACAGGGATGTCCTCCAAGGAGGGTCCTGCATCTTCGGTTTTCGCTACATGACATAGGAAGCCCTCGCACCCTTTGGTTAGCAGCTTACGAGCTTTCATCATCGTCACCAATTTAACTCCCATTCTGGGCTTCTGGCCCCAATGCACTACCTTCTCCCCATGAGGCCCCTTTAAGGTGATTTTTCATTTTGGGCAGTCAATCTGGGTCTGATACTTAGCTAACCAATCCATCCCCAGGATAATCCCAAAATCCATCAATTCAAACTTATACAGGTCGGCCGGGAACTCACATTCATACATTTTAATAGGGCAACCCTCGTACAACTCCTCACACGACACCGCCTTTCCATCAGCGAGAATCATAGATAGCAGTGAAGATTTTTGGGTGGGGTTTAGTCATAAGGTCTCAACTAATTTAACAGAAATAATAGAGTGCGTGGCACCCGAATAAAATAAAACATCCACGGTCTGAGTCAGGAGAGAGAAGGTACCCGTGACCACATTAGGAGCATCCTCCGCTTCTTTCGCATTACGTAGACTCTACCCCCATTATTCCGGGGTGGTTGGTTAGGAGGTCAAGCTTGTGCCGGCTGCGGTGCCCGGTGCTGCTGGTTGGGGTGGGCCGCTTGCCCTCCCCTGTTCTAGTAGGGTTGTTGGGGCCGCTGCCCGTGCCATTGACTCTGGCCTTGCCCTCACCCGGCAGGGGGTGGAGGTAGTGGGCAGTCCCGAACTTGATGCTAGTGGCTCGTACAACGGAAGCACCTCTTCATTGAGCGACATTCCCTGGTGAAATGCCCTGGCTTCCCAAAAGCATTGCAGGTCACCTTAGGCCATGTATTAGGCCAAGATTATAATTGCTTGTGTATTGACCCCCTGCGGGTCGACAGTTCTGCTCTTACGTCTGGAAGTTCCCCTGGTTGTCCCCCTTCCTCTTGGTACCCCTCTGCTCGTTGAAGTAGTTGTTCCGCTCTTTCGTCGCTCTTTTTACGTTGACCGCAGTGTCGTTTAGGTCAACGTATGAGGTATACTGTCGTACCTACATTCTTTCTTTGATAGTCGGGTTAAGTACGGCCTCAAACCTATACATCTTCAGCCTTTCGTCAGCTTCAAAGGCTGGGGCGAATCATGACAACTTCATAAATTTCGAGGCGTACTCGAGGATGCTCATGCTCCCTTGCTGCAGTTGCATGAATTCGCCCTCCTTGGCCTTCTGGAGGGAGATAGGGTAGAAATGATCCTTGATCATCTCCTTGAACTTGTCCCAGCCAAACCAAGGCTCATACTGCCTTTCTCGCACCGT
This sequence comes from Selenicereus undatus, assembly GCA_017589665.1. Taxonomy (NCBI): domain Eukaryota; kingdom Viridiplantae; phylum Streptophyta; class Magnoliopsida; order Caryophyllales; family Cactaceae; genus Selenicereus; species Selenicereus undatus. The sequence continues at coordinate 18,135,029 of JACYFF010031957.1, forward strand.
AACCCACCATAGGTCGGCTTTATCATTCAGGTAGAATACAACAAATCCTACCTTCCACTCCTCGGGGCATTTGAGTGCGTCAAATAGTTTCTCCATGCCCCTAATCCAGTCTTCGAAGGTCTTAGGGTCAGGAAATCATAGACAGGTGGGTGATGGCTTGTGAACCTCTTGAACATGTAGGAGTTATCCTCCTCGACCCTTTTCTCCCGTACCTCCATTAGTCTCTGTATCTGCTCGTTTTGGAGTCGCAATTGCTCTTCTTGTTTCTATAGCATCTCCAGCAGCAACAAGTTGGTGAGTTCAGCTCCAGTGGGTGGATTATTCTCGTCCACCTGGCTGCGAGACCCATTCCCGTTCCGAGGGTGTAGGGCCTCCAATCGTTTTCGGAGGGCTGACATGTTAACCTCCGGATTCTCAGGGACTCTCGCAGCATGATGAGGTTCGGTTTGAGACTCGTTGTTGTTCGCCGCCATCCTTTTCGGGAAATGAGTTGGGCTTAGTTCCCTTCCTAATAGTTCATTTCCTACTTACTGATAAACCTCTATTTTACACACTTTTAGGCATGATTTTTACCTCTCATCTTGGTGATTTCTGGTAAAATCCCGAGAGTTTAGAGGTTGATTAGTCATTCTTTACCTCAAATCTACTTAAAAGTGTGTTTTTGTGTTTTCAGGGGTTAAACTGAAAGAAATGAGAAAAGCAAGCTAGCGCCGCGCCAAATAGGAGCTAAAAAGGAGATTTCAAGCCAAAAGAGAGTGGCACGGTGGCACCATGCTAAACAGGGTGACCGTGCCACCCCAAGAAAGTGAGAAAACAAGGGCAGCAAAGTGGCACGGTGGCACCGTGCTGAGTGGCACGACCGTGCCACATTAGTTTTCCCCGTACAGTCGCGATTTGGCGTTGTAATTGGTATCGAGGCTTTTCTCTATTCCTTTTCTCTCTTGAAAACGGCGATTAGGGTATATAGTTCTGGGTTCTGATTGTTGTGAAATTCAAGACAGTGGATCAAGATTTCTTTATGCTTTTGGTAGATTGTTGCTGCAAATTACACAGAGTACATTCCTCTACCTTTTCCCATTGCATTGTTTTAATTCAAAGTTGAATACCTTTGAGCATGTTCGTTTTCTTGATTTTAATTGTGATTAGAATGACAATTAGAGGCTAAATCCCGTGTCTTGGATTGGGCGTAGCCCCTTTGATGTGATTTGGATTGATGTCCTAGGTTTTCGTGAATTGATGCCCATGTTATAATTGAACTCTCGCTTAGCGTGCTAGGTGTTCGATGAATTGCCTGAAAGGGTTGTATTCATGTTCGTAATTAGGGTTTAGGAGATTAACAAAAGTTAAGTCCTTTACTTAGAGCAGTTTTGCGAGCGATTGAATTTCTTAACATGAAAATAGTTAGGGTTTCAATTGGGAATTAAGGGTTACACAATCTTGTGGTCTTGCGACTCTAGTTTCATGAAAATAGGTAACTAGGATAACTTGACCAGTCTAATGACCTTTGAGAGAAGGCGTAGACGCGTTTAATTTGTAACCATTCCATTTCAGTTGTCTTGTAGGCGGATTCACATGACCTAGATTACAATCCTAAGAACATCAAAGGATGGTGAACCCCAATCCAGGACCCTTGTCACCATTGATTTAGATAAAAGTAGCAACTTTAGATTGAATATAGTTAACTTCTAGTGAAAACCCATTCTACTAGACTCTGGCCTAAATTGAGTGTTAAAGTTTGGATTCGGTGATTGAAACCAAGTTCTTTGTGGACACGACCTGTACTTGCCGTTGCTAGCTACAACTGGCACTGTGCACTTGCGGTTATTAAAATGATAACAAGTTTTTGGCGCCGTTGCCGGGGAACTTGTTCGTTTTGACATTGGAACCAACTATTATACTTGCGATTAGGCTCTTTCTTTTCTTTTTCTTCTCTTTCCACCCTACTTGTTTTTACCCTTGCTTGAGCCTGCTTACGCTTGGTATAGTTTTTGGCTTTGTATGCACAGGCGCAGTTAGGGGAGTCACAACTTGCTTCCCTTGAATCCTGAAATCGAAGTTACTGCTCGCAAGCAAAGCGGCGTACGCAGAAAGAAGCAAACCAAATCTACCATGGCAGCGGAAGACAACAGAGTTTTGAGAGACTATGCTATGCGTTAGTCGTTGGGTATCACTTCCTCTATAGTGAACCCTGTGGTCGAGGTCAACAACTTCGAGTTGCGCCCAGCCCTTATCTCCTTGGTGGAGCGTGACCAATTCGGTGGACACCCCTCTGAGAATCCCAATATGCACCTTCGCAATTTCCTTGCGAAGTGTGACACAGTTAAACTCAATGGGGTCTCCACTGACGCCATTCGATTGAGGCTCTTCCCGTTCTCCTTAAGGGATAGAGCTAGGGACTGGCTCCAGAATGAGGAGCCCAACACCTTCGCCACTTGGGATGCTCTCTCCAAGGCTTTCTTGAGCAAGTACTTTCCCCCAAGGAAGACAATCAAGTTGAGAGCTGACATCACCTCATTCGCTCAACTGCATAGTGAATCGTTATATGAGGCGTGGGAACTGTTCAAGGATCTTTAACGCCAGTGCCCCCACCATGGAGTCCCTGATTGGCTCCTTATTCAGACTTTCTACAATGGACTGGATCAGACTTTGAAGATGTCCATTGATGCTGCAGCTGGGGGAGCTCTTATGGGAAAGTCGATCGAACTGGCCAAGGCTTTACTCGAGGACATGGCTGCTAATAACTACCATTGGTCTAATGAGCGGGCCCCTCAAAGGAAAGGTGGTAGCAAGTATGATGTTGACGCCGTAGACATGCTAGCCAGCAAGGTCGACGCCTTGGCACAGCGTTTCGACAGGGTTGGAACTCCTTCAGGGAGTTCAATGGGAGGTCCATCTAGTGCAATGTTTGAGGTTGGAGCACTTTGTGAGATCTGTGGCATTCAGGGCCATGTTGCTATTGAATGCCAAACCACTTTCCCAGGCGTTGAGCATGCCAATGCAATGCAAACTTACGACCAACGCCCACAAAACAGCCCCTACTCAAACACCTACAAGCACGGTTGGAGAAATCATCCAAACTTCTCCTACCGCAACAACAATCCCATGCCACCCAATCCTTCCCAATCACAACCACAACCTCCCGGTTTCCAATATAGGGCCCCTTATGCCCAATCTCCTCAACAACCTCCCCAACAACCTAAGTCCAATCTAGAGAGCCTCATGGAGCGCTTTATAGTAACTCAGACGAAAACCAACGAGGCACTCAGTGAGCGGGTCAACCAGTTGAACTCCAAGTTTGACTCTATGGCTAGTCACCAGAAGATGATGGACAATCAAATCGCTCAAATTGCACAGCAAGTGAGCCTCTTATCTAGACCCCAGGGACATCTGCCAGGTCAACCTGAGACCAATCCCAAGGGTCAGATGAATGCCATTACACTGCGGAGCGGCAGGGAGTTAGAGAGTCCCACAATGCCTGTGAGGGAGGAGAGGAAGGAAGCTGATGATGAGGATGATGTCACCATGGTGGCCCCCAGTGAGGTCGTGAGTGAGAAGGCCCATAATGAAAAGCCCAAGGAGGATGCAATAGAGAGTACCCCCTCCCATGTGAAGCCTTACAAGCCTCATGTCCCCTATCCTCAAAGGCTAGTAAAGGCTAGGGAGGAGCACAAGTATGGCAAGTTCCTTGAGATGCTAAAGAAGTTTTATATCAACATCCCCTTTTTGGAGGCCATTACTGACATGCCTTCCAATGCCAAATTCTTAAAGGATTTGCTCTCCAATAAGGGGAAGTTACTCGAGAACGCCACAGTGTCTCTCACGGAGGAGTGCAGTGCGATCATTCAGAACAAACTCTCTCCTAAACTTTTAGATCCAGGGAGCTTTTCCATCCCCTGTTTTGTCGGGGGTCTTACCATCAGTAGAGCACTATGTGACCTTGGGGCTAGTGTGAGCCTCATGCCGTACTCCATCTGTAAGAAGCTGCAAGTGGGAGAGTTAAAACCCACCACCATCTCCCTGCAGCTAGCCGATCGATCAGTCAAGTACCCTCTTGGTGTTCTTGAAGATGTCCCACTCCAAGTGGGAAAGTTCTTCATTCCCTATGACTTTGTGGTTATGGAGATGGAGGAAGACTCCCGCATTCCTATCATTTTGGGGCGACCATTCCTAGCCACTGCGGGAGCTATGATCAACGTCAAGAACGACAAGCTTTCCCTTCAAGTAGGGGATGAGAAAGTGGAGTTTAGCCTGCCACAAGTGATGGCTTCCCCCACTTCAGGCGACTCATGCTGCAGAGTCGATATATTAGAGAAAGCCCTCAACCAGGAGGGCAAGACCCATCTATCTATAGAAGACCCGTTGTAGGCCGTGTTGATCGGTTGCCACGTTACCAACTCCGGTTCGGGTAAGAAGGAGGAGTATGCCAAACTCCTCAATGAGTCTACTGCCTACTTACCTAGGCAGTCCTGCGAAGAGATTCATAGTGTGGAGGAGCCTACCTCCAAGAAAGAAGAGGAGCGTCCACTAAAGGTAGAATTAAAACCTCTACCTCCCCATCTCAGGTATGAATTTTTGGACTCTTCCCATCAATTTCCCGTTATTTTTAATGCTAACCGGGATGGCCCCCAGTTGGAACAACTGTTGGACGTGCTTCGTAAGCATAGGGGTGCCATCGGGTATAGTATCAATGATATTCGGGGACTCAGTCCTACGTTTTACATGCATCGCATTTTTCTTGATGACAGTCACTGTCCCTCTCGACAACCTCAACGTTGTTTAAATCCAAACATGCAAGAGGTTGTCAAAAAGGAGATTCTTAAACTACTTGATGCTAGGATCATCTACCCTATCTCAGATAGTGAGTGGGTGAGTCCAGTTGTAACGCCCCGCCCAAAGGGGGCAGGCGCGTCACCGTCGTGAATGTTCGATTGAGAACACTCACAAGGCTCTCTAAATAAACCTAATCATAAGCGATAGCAGCGGAAGCTCTTATAGAAATCTAACTGAAGTTCGGGAAGGTCAATCTAAAACATACATTGCATATATACTTAAACCATATACAAAATGTTCTTACACATGTTTCATCCCAAAATATACATCCATACTTGCACTTATAAACATAATCATAGCGTAAACATACAGTGAGGCCTGCATTCCCAACTAGGTTCGTCAAAATTGTTTCACAATTGGCTAGCTTTCTTAATGCTCCTGTGGTCCCTCGTCGCTTTCAAAACCTGAAAAATGGTGAGGTCATGAGCTCCCCGAGCCCAGTGAATAACCCTTACGTTCCCCGTTGTTACACTTTACACATTAACCGATTAACACATAAGCACACAGTACACGTATCTTATGACATCAAAACATAACATCTCATATATCATATAGGGGGCGATAAGAGGACACGTGTATGTTTTAAGAAACAAAAAGGCACTTATATCGTTTATCTCTGATATGTTCATGAATATCACAAACACACACACATTTTTGTTATGAGGTAGGCAATTAGATTAATTTAGCCGCACCTGTCCCATACCAGGTATGTTTCAAGGACCCATGTTTACACTTGAGTCCTCGAACAAGCTTTGCTGTTAGTTTATTCACTAAGGTAACCATGATTGTCCCATACCAATCATGTCTTTTGGGCTCCTAGTCCTCACTGGAGTTCAAAAGAAAGTAAAACCTGCTAAACGACCTAACGGCCCGCCCATAACCACAATTGGCACACATATCAAAGCAATTTTATCACAAAAGTTCACATACTAGCCATAAGCACATAACATGTGTCTTATAACATGCTCATGAATCACATATGTGTTTCAAATCAATTACAAGCTCATAGATGTTTTGAATGCACCTTCAAATCCAAAACCAAATCCAAGCAAAACCCAATTCCATATCATATCCAAAGTCCAAAAATCCAAGCCAAAACTAATTTCACAACACATCACACATTCTTAACTGAATACAAAACTTTTAGTTTAGGGGAAATCAACTCATGACTCACATAAAGAACTATCACAAACACAAGGGTCACAAACACATCCTGGTGGACCGGGCGATGCCCACTCAAGGTACCAACCAGGGACCCATCGCTCTAAAGTACGTAGATGCCCTCAAATCACAAACTGAGAAGTCACATTCACATTGTGGAGAACCAGGGACCCACACAGCTCCCAAATAACACAAACTGAGGAGTCAATTGGCGGACCGGGCATTGCCCACTCAAGGTACCAACCAACGACCCACACAACTCCAAACACAAAGACAACTACTTCTATGGCCATAGCTCTAGAACGCTCTGTAATAGCATCAGACAAGACACGAATCTCTTTCCCCAAAAACATAACTTAATGAAATCATATAATCACATTTTTATTTTCAAAGAAATTCAATTCTAGAATTTGAGCAAAAACGTAATCGAAACAAAGCATAATTTCATTCAAATTACTTTTCACAAGTGTCCAATAGTTCATCACACAATCAGAATTCTGAGGAAACTCAACAATGACCTTTTCATATCTAATTACGAATTAAATATACAAACAATCCATAATTACACTAAACAAGGCACCTTAACCCACAAATTCATAACTCACCACATACACATCCAATCTTCACCAAACATTGCAGAAAATTAACAAATAACATATAGATTCTAACATACAAATTTCATGATTTTTCCCCAGGCCCATCATTCCCAAAAATTCAAACAGTCAGCCAAAATAATCAAAAATTTGCGAATTAAACTCAAAAATTGATAACTTTTAGCATACACCACAAAAATTCACAAAAATCCACCAAAAATCACCCCATATAATGAGGAATATACAGTAATAATTTGATAATTTGTTTCTCCAAGAAAACCGTTCATAACACATTACAACAGTAACCGAAATCAGGTACCAAAACAAGGCAGTCTCAATCTAAAATTCCTAACTTCTAAACCACACATCCAAAATTCATGAAAATTTACATAAATTTTCCAGACATCCTCAGGCATTTACAGAAAAATTTGCATAATTTATATCCAACCCAATAGCTCACAGTAATTCCAAACACCATATGAAATTTTGCACTAAAGACAGGGCAGATTCGATCAAAATTTCATAACTTATAAAATACACACATAAAATTCATGAAACTTTACCAGAAGTTGCCTTATATCATGGGTAACCTACAGTAAACATTTCAGGAGTTTTCGTGTAGCCAATAATTCACAGAAAATCCAGCAGTATCCTGCTATCTGCAATATCTGAAAATTCAGCCCCATTTTTCTACCATATTATTCAACCAAATGCAAGCAATCAACCCAAAAATCCGAAGTATAACATGTATATGAGCAAACCCACAACATAAATATCAATCCAAAACACTCCCATAACCCTAAAATCACAAATCACCATAAAAAAATGTGAGTTGTGGGTTTCTCCCAATTGAAATTAGAGTTCTATTCTACTAAACATTAAAATCTCATATTCAAAGTTCAATTCGACATTAATCTTGCAAATTTCAAATAGAAAACTCAAATTAATCTTCCCCAAACCTATTTTAGGTTGAAGAACTGCAAAAATTACTCACCTTAATATGATTTCAGAACCAAAACCTTAATCTTCTTCTTCTTCTCCTCCTCCTCCTCCGCCTCCTTCTTCTTCTTCTTTTCTTCTCTTCTCTGTGCGTGTGGTGTGTGTGTGAGAAGCAGAGAACCCCTCTCCCCCTTTCTAATTCACGCATAAAAGAAATAATCCCCCCTCCCCATTTTCTTTTTCTTTTTCCTTTTTTTTCGCCCCCCTTTTGTTTTTTTTTTTTGGCGGACTCCCTCTTCATTTTTTTTCCCTCTTTTCTTTTTTTTTGTTGAAACAAAGCTTTAGTAATATACTTACTCAACAAATTATTCCCAAAACACAATCATATTAACTTAAAACACATATATATATCTAAAATAAAACACATAAAATACATACACATTAATTAGGAATTCACACTTGAATCAAAATTAGTAACCAAAAATTTCGGGGCGTTACACCAGTCTAGGTAGTTCCCAAAAAGGGAGGTATGACTGTCATAAAGAATGAGTGAGATGAGCTCATTTCTACTAGGAATGTTACTGGGTGGCGCATGTGCATCGACTACCGTAGATTAAATCAAGCCACCCAAAAAGATCATTTTCCCCTCCCTTTCATTGACCAAATGCTGGAAAGGTTGGCAAGGCATTCCTTTTTCTGTTATCTGGATGGTTATTCTGGTTTCTTTCAGATTCCTATCCATCCTGATGACCAGGAAAAGACGACTTTCACGTGCCCGTATGGTACCTTTGCTTATCGAAGGATGCCATTCGGATTATGTAATGCCTCGGCCACTTTCCAGCGGTGCATGACCGCTATATTCTCCGACCTTATCGAGAACATCATGGAGGTGTTTATGGATGACTTATCCGTTTATGGAGGTACCTTCGCCCTTTGTTTGGAAAACCTAACCAAGGTACTCCATAGATGTGAAGAAGTCAACCTAGTATTGAATTGGGAAAAATGTCATTTTATGGTGCAGGAGGGGGTAGTACTAGGTCATGTTATTTCTGATAGGGGCATTGAGGTGGACAGAGCGAAGGTCGAGGTTATTGAGCGATTACCCCCTCCTACTTCGGTAAAAGAGGTGAGGAGTTTCCTTGATCATGCGGGGTTTTATCGCCGCTTTGTCAAGGATTTCTCCAAGATCGCCAAACCTCTTACTCAGCTGCTCACTAAATATGCCCCGTTTGTCTTTACTGATGAGTGCCATGAGGCTTTTTGCAGGATCAAGCAGGCACTAATTTCTACCCCCATCATACAACCACCAGATTGGGATCTCCCATTTGAGATCATGTGTGATGCCAGCGACCATACGGTGGGGGCAGTTCTGGGGCAGAGGAAGGATAAGAAGCCAGTGGTGATCTACTATGCTAGTAGAACGCTGGATGAGGCCCAGCAAAACTACACCACGACTGAAAGGGAGTTGCTTGCGGTCGTGTATGCAATGGAAAAATTCAGGCCCTACCTGCTATGTTCCAAGGTCATTGTGTACACGGACCACTCTGCCCTCAAGCACCTCCTTGAGAAGAAGGATGCCAAGCCTCGCCTCATCAGATGGATTTTGCTACTCCAGGAGTTTGATCTGGAGATGAAAGAGAAGGTAGGGGCCGAGAATGTCGTGGACGATCATCTTTCTAGGCTCGTTGTTGAGAGCCACGACACCCCTATTGATGATGCCTTTCCCAACGAGCATCTCATGGGCATCGAGTCAGGGCCCGCCCCATGGTTTGCTGACTATGCGAACTACCGAGCTTCGGGAATCCTTCCCCATAATTTATCCTTCCACCAGAAAAAGAAATTCCTCCATGATGTCAAGACATATTTTTGGGAGGAACCATTCCTTTACAAGTTGTGCAAGGATGGGATTATCAGGAGATGCCTTCCTGAGGGGGAAATTCAAGGTGTAATCTCCCATTGCCACGACTCTCCTTGTGGAGGACACGCTAGCACCTCCAAGACAGCCGCTAAGGTGCTGCAAGCGGGCTTCTTCTGGCCCTCGCTCTTTAAGGATGTCCATGCCTATGTCCTCGCGTGTGACCGCTGTCAGCAGATGGGAAATCTGTCTAGGAAGAATGAGATGCCCCTTAACCTTATCCTTGAAGTTGAGATCTTCAACGTTTGGGAAATCGACTTTATGGGACCCTTCCCATCTTCAAGGGGCCACAAGTATATCCTCGTCGCCATAGACTACGTCTCCAAGTGGGTGGAGGCAATAGCTAGCCCTACCAATGACTCAAGGGTTGCAGCCAAGCTTTCCAAGAAGATCATATTCCCTCGCTTTGGGGTTCCGAGGGTGCTAATAAGCAACAATGGATCGCACTTCATAGAGCAGAAATTCGAAACTCTCTTGAAGAAATATGGAGTGCACCACAAATATGGACTTGGCTACCACCCTCAAACTAGTGGCCAAGTCGAGATCTCCAACCGGGAAATCAAGTCCATATTAGAGAAAACGGTTGCAAGATCACGAAAGGATTGGGCGGACAAGCTTGAAGACGCCCTTTGGGCCTACCGCACGACATTCAAAACCCCCATTGGCACCACCCCCTTTTGGCTCATCTACAACAAGTCTTGTCATCTCCCCGTGGAACTGGAACATAGGGCTTACTGGGCCATAAAACACTTCAACTTCGACTTGAAGTCCGCGGGAGAGAAGAGGATGTTGCAGCTAAACGAACTCGAGAAGATCCGCTTGGATGCCTATGACAGTTCTCGGCTCTACAAGGAGCGAACTAAGTGGTGGAACGACAAGTTTATCAACCGCCGCGAGTTTCAGGAAGGTGACTTGGTTCTACTTTTTAATTCCCGCTTGAAGCTTTTCCCTGGGAAGCTTCGCTCCCGATGGTCGGGTCCCTTTAAGGTACTTAAGGTCTACCCATATGGGGCTATCGAAATAGGCAATGAAACCACCGGCTCGTTTAAGGTGAACGGGTCTCGCTTGAAACACTACATTGCCGGTGAGTCTCTTGAGGGGAAAGTCACATGTGCTCTCCCCGATGTCCCTCCTTCTTAGGGATCCTAACGGTCAAGCTAGGTGTTCGATGAGAGGCGATGAGAGGAAAAAGGTTCCAGAAAAAAATTCGAGTGAGAAAAAGAAACAACAGATTTGGATGGAGTTGGTTTGAAGGGCAGAAAGCTGGCATGGGCACCCCATGCCGTATGGCATGGGCGTGCCACCCCTCCTCGGGACTTGAAAAAAATGAAGGGAAAAACAAAGAGAAGAAGCAAGAAAACAATAGTGCCATTGAACAGCAAAGTGGCACGGTCAGACCGTGCCTCCAGGCACGGCCATGCCACCCCTGATTTCACAGAAGCAGACCGCAGAGTGGCATGATCACACCGTGCCATAAGGCACGACCGTGCCACATTAAAACACGGCCAAAAGGCCGAATTCTCCTTCTTCTTCCTCCTTCCTCTATTCAAACTTTCCTCTTTCTCTCTCTACAATTCGAAACCCCTCTCTCTCTCTCTCTCACCATACCCACTTCATCTCTCCCCCCCAAACTCCTCAAATCCTCCCTAATTTCTTCAATTCTTTCACTCCCCTTATCTTTCCTTTCAAAATTCCTCCCCTTTTCATCTCAAACTCATCCCACCCACACTTATTTTCTCTCTCTACAACCCTAACTTCCATTGTTGAGGTTGAAGGTGGTAGAGAAAGAAATTAGCCATTCTCTTACTCTTTTTAGCCTTTACCTCTTATTTTTGGCCCTGATCTATTGTTTGATTGCACAATGGGTAAGAAACGAGTTGGAGAAACTTCAAGGGCTCCATCCTATCCCAAGAAATCATCACGGGCAACCACCTCTTCCGCTGCAACTGCCTTTGCTAAAGGTACTAAAGATGCTTATCCTCTTATTTTACCTGCTAGCACTAGGGGTCTGCAGTTTGTGAGCGATGAGCAAAAGTCCCGTTATGAGCTTTTAGTGACCAGAAATACTAGTGAGCAGAAGTATTTTCATGCTGATTCCTTGCTCTCTTTGGGACTGTTGGATGATTTGTTGACTCTGCTTGGTAGGTTAGGATGGACTGAATATATAAACATGCAATGCACATCCTATGACCGCCTTATGGTTGAGTTCTTGAGTTCGTTAGCTGTTGATTGGAATGGTAGTTATAATGGTCAGGAAGTCGCCATTTATTTTCGAATGTTTAACATTGACCACCGGATGAGTTTGAGAATGTTTAATGCGCTTTTGAGATTTCCGGTGGTCGATGGGGCTTATAGGGATGTGCCCTCCTTGTGGAGACCTGACCCTGTTTGGTTGAGCATCACCTGCTCCAACCGAAAGGAGTATACTGATAAGTGGGGGAGACCTTGGGTTTTTGACCCCCGACAGGCCAAGGCCACTGACATTTGCAATGTCAACTTGCGGTACCTACAGCGCCTCACCGCTAATGTTTTTTTCGGTCGTAACGACAACCAAAATGGTTGTCGGAAGGCCGAATTGTTTATTATTTGGTGCGCCTTATCAGGTACCCCTATTGACACGGGGGCCTTCATAATCCGCCACTTAGCGGAAGTCGCCAAGACTAGCAACAGGAACGTCATTAGCGTTGGTGGTACTGTTACTGCCATCGCTAATGCCCTGGGCTACAGCTCACGGCTCTCCGCTTTTGAGCCTCACTTCCTAGGTGGTCACCTCAACCTTGGTACCCTACACCATATGCACATTATTGATACTAGAGGTGACACCATTCGCTACCCCCACCACAAAACCATCCTTTTCACCTTTCCTGCTACTGAGCGTACCGCGGTCGCTAATAAAAGAAACTGGAACTGCGACCAGTGGATTATTAGGGCAACTGTTCTCCCTCGAGAGGAACAGTTAGCAACTGATGAGGGGCTTGAGGCTGATGAGGGTGAGCATGAGGAGGAGGAAGAGAGGAGGAGGAGGAGGAGGACATTGATGCGGGCCAAGGGCAGCCCGAGCCCGAGGACACCCCTGCTACGAAGGCGTCTATCCCACCACCTCCACCACCACTTCACCCACCTTTCACAGAAGAGATGGGCGGGTCTTCTTCTTCAGCGGCATACATGCCGCTCGACCCTACCTTTCTCCAGTCTTTGTCCACCCTCCAAGTGGAGGTTTTTGGGCTTCGGGAGGGCTTCACCAGCATGCGTGACGACATTGGTCGTCTTTCTGGGCGCATGGACTCCATTGAGGAGGGAGTCTCCTACTTCCGCGGTTTCGTTGACCGCCAGGAGGAGCGGGAGCAACGACGGATTCAGAGGGAGGAGGAACGGGCTATGAGGGAAGTCCGTGAGTACGAGGAGCGTCGAAAGATGAATGAGTTACTTTGGCGCCAGTCGGAGTCCATTCGACAGATGGAGGACCGTTTATGCTCCTTTTAGGGCGATCAGGGTAGCTCCTCATACTTCCCTTCTTATGATTCCTCCACATTCCACCCATTTCCTCCCCATTTTTGGCCACCTTCAGGGCCTGATGGCGCCCAGTGACTGTAAGTGTACTCCCCCTTTCCCATTCTTTTCTTGTGCATCATGTTTTCATTGGGGACAATGAAGGGTCCAAGCATGCGGGGATGTCTATATCTGCTTAGTGGGGTGCATTGTATACACTCTTTGCATTTAGCACTTTAGGCCTCATTCTAGTTTAGCAGCATGTTTAGGGTTCATTACTTTTCCTTTTATTCATCCATTTAGCAAAGCATGCAGGATAATGCATATAGGTAGGTGATGCATTGTATATATTTTATTTTCTAACCCTTGGTCTCAAGTGGACATTTGTCGAGTGGAGCTTCACAAGACTGGGAGGTAATTCTTCCAACTCTACTCTTCATTTATTTACTCCTTGACTACCTAGGGTGATTTATTGTTTTCGTCGTTTCGCCTTTGAAAAAAAAAGGGTTTTGAAAACCCCTCCTATGATGCTAACCAAGGCATTGTGGATTAGTGGATTGACATGGTTGTGTATACTTGTGGGTTCTTTGTGGCAAAATGTGTTTGATTGATGATTTTTAAAATGTTTTGACCACATTGTTTGGTTTGCATTCCTGGTTGCCCTTGAAACCCCCATCGTCATGATTGATTATTCCTTTTAAGTAGGACATCCTTTGGGGTTGGTTGTATTGTTTGGTAGTGTGACCCGTGAGATTTTGAGCCTATAGACTAATCCATCAATTTAGTCTCATATTCTTTTTCATGTGTCTCTCTTCCATGACAACATCTCTAGAACTTGCTTGGATTCTCTTTGAAATCGCATCTCGCACGTACATAACGATGAAATGATAGAGGCATTCATTTGTTTTTGAGCTACATAACCAAATTGCCACCCATGATCCAATGTTTTTAACCCTTTGCTTACCCCTTTGAGCCTTATCTGTTTTTGTTGTGACCCTTTCACCGCTAGCTCTTAGCCTAAACACATTTCCTACCTTTCGGCCAAAGCCAGTAGAACAACACTTCATTAATTTGTGGGTAGTTTTGAGTGTTATGCACATTTGTGGTTAATTGGTACGTGAGGAATGGTGGTTATCCGGGAATTGACTATTTTGTTATTGTGCGTGCCAATCACTCGTTCTCCTCCTTTTGTCAAAAAAAAGAAAAAAAACTGGAAGAGAACAGAAAAGAGAAACTTGTTGAAACCCGAAAAGGGTGATAAGTAAGAGTGTTTGGTCTGTTGTCATAGTTCAATCCTAATGGTCCTCATGATTTGGGGGTATTCTCACTATGTCTTTAAAAAGAGTGTGGTATGATTGGTTTAAATGTTGGTTGCCCACTAGCTGTGGCTTTTAGCTCCTCATTTTCCAAACTATTTGTCCCTCTCTTACCTGTGCCCTTAGCCGCATTTCACCCCTAAAAAGTCCTCTTGATTGTTGTTGTATATTTTGCACTTTCACGAAGGAGAATTGAGTGTCCCACCAAGCCTATGGTAGACCGTTCGATTGGAAGAGAGTCGAGTGAACCTTCTTACATCTTAAACACGTGTGAGGGAGTGCATTTACTTTGCTCCTCCTATGAGAGCCACTACTAGGCCTTCTAGCCCACAACTTATTTCGATGCGTCTTGATTGGGAGGGGGTGATATGGTTTGACGGTATGCTAACTTGAACATGTGGTCTTCTCAATGATTTGAAATGAGTTTGGAAATTGTGTTTGTGCCTCAAATCATTCCGCTGGCTATGCGCACGTATGTTCGATTCAACTGATCCCCTATTGGCCTTGCCTGAGGATGGTGAGTCCCTTTATGTTCATTCATGTTCTGGTGTTGCTTGAGGACAAGCAAGAGATAAGCATGGGGGAGTTGATAAACCTCTATTTTACACACTTTTAGGCATGATTTTTACCTCTCATCTTGGCGATTTCTGGTAAAATCCCGAGAGTTTAGAGGTTGATTAGCCATTCTTGACCTCAAATCTACTTAAAAGTGTGTTTTTGTGTTTTTAGGGGTTAGACTGAAAGAAATGAGAAAAACAAGCTAGCGCCGCGCCAAATAGCAGCTAAAAAGGAGATTTCAAGCCAAAAGAGAGTGGCACGGTGGCACCATGCTAAACAAGGTGACCGTGCCACCCCAAGAAAGCGAGAAAACAAGGGCAGCAAAGTGGCACGGTGGCACCGTGCTGAGTGGCACGACCGTGCCACATTAGTTTTCCCCGTATAGCCGCGATTTGGCGTTGTAATTGGCATCGAGGCTTTTCTCTATTCTTTTTCTCTCTTGAAAACGGCGATTAGGGTATATAGTTCTGGGTTCTGATTGCTGTGACATTCAAGATAGTGGATCAAGATTTCTTTATGCTTTTGGTAGATTGTTGCTGCAAATTACACAAAGTACATTCCTCTACCTTTTCCCTTTGCGTTGTTTTAATTCAAAGTTGAATACCTTTAAGCATGTTTGTTTTCTTGATTTTAATTGTGATTAGAATGACGATTAGAGGCTAAATCCCGTGTCTTGGGTTGGGCGTAGCCCCTTTGATGTGATTTGGATTGATGTCCTAGGTTTTCGTGAATTGATGCCCATGTTATAATTGAACTCTCACTTAGCGTGCTAGGTGTTCGATGAATTGCCTGAAAGGGTTGTATTCATGTTCGTAATTAGGGTTTAGGAGATTAACGAAAGTTAAGTCCTTTACTTAGAGCGGTTTTGCGAGCGATTGAATTTCTTAACATGAAAATAGTTAGGGTTTCAATTGGGAATTAAGGGTTACACAATCTTGTGGTCTTGCGACTCTAGTTTCATGAAAATAGGTAACTAGGATAACTTGACCAGTCTAATGACCTTTGAGAGAAGGCGTAGATGCGTTTAATTTGTAACCATTCCATTTCAGTTGTCTTGTAGGCGGCTTCACATGACCTAGATTACAATCCTAAGAACATCAAAGTGCGGTGAACGCCAATCCAGGACCCTTGTCACCATTGATTTAGATAAAAGTAGCAACTTTAGATTGAATATAGTTAACTTCTAGTGAAAACCCATTCTACTAGACTCTAGCCTAAATTGAGTGTTAAAGGTTGGATTCGCTGATTGAAACCAAGTTCCTTGTCGACATGACCCGTACTTGCCGTTGCTAGCTACAACTGGCACCGTGCACTTGCGGTTATTAAAACGATAACACTTACTACCGGGATTCAAATAACACAACACATGCAGACAACATTTGACAGGTGTTCGATTTTTGCATTCCACCACATCCATGTGGTACAATCACTACATCACATACTCATGCATTTCACATCATACAGGTATCACATTCACATGATTCGCATCGTTCACAACAACAACGCTGGGATTTAGATGATCCAAAGAGATTTTATTGCATAAAATTCCAATAACGTAATGTTCCACACTAACACTTTTCGTAACATCACAGTTTATAACTTTATTAGCCACAATGGCTTGATAACATAATCAAAAAGACAACTAACACACTACCCTAACAAAACTAGGAAGGAGAAACAAGTCTTCTAACTACTATGAATTGCTACCGGTTAGAGGCATCCAATGGACAAGTACCCCTACACACCCGACCCTATCCCACAAGGAATTTATCTCTTCTTCCAAGTCCTCCGATCCTCTTGTTTGCTTGTCCTGTACAGTGCGGTCCCTTCTTTCTTCTTCCTGATCATCCACAAGGTCTTCACTTCCCATCAGTTGTCCCTCACTCACCTTAGAATCTTCCTCAGGATCCCCTTTAGGATCCTCCTCTTCCATCAGTTCCCCCTCACTCGGGTCCTCCTCGAGGTCCTCCTCCTCCATTGGTTCCTCTGCACTCGGGTCTCCGACCGAGTCGACTTCTACTTCGGGATCTCTCTCAACAGGGTTGTCCTCCACTCCTTCAAGGTCTCCCTCCTCATCTATAAGTTCGTCGCCTGGGGGTGTTGCGCCCTCCTCAGTGGCTGTGGAAACACTCTCTAGGTCACGGGGTCCCTCTAGTCTCAAGTGGTTAATTAGGTCTGCTATGTCCATCCCCATGGGTTCCCAGTCGCACCAACAACAATTTCCCCACGGGTGGGGATCACGAGCCCGAGGGTCTAACTCATCAACATGATGGCGCAACACAGGGTCCCCCTTCAAAGTCAACAACAAAATGACCACTCGATTATTCTTAATCGCCAAACGGCTATTGGGCCTATCATCCAGGTATCTGGCTACTACCCACCTCACATGTCGTATGTGGTCCCACACACTCTTCCCTGGCTCCTTAACTAATCGATGATGTAGACAAGGACCTCCTACCCAGCCGCAATGCTGGGTACCCTCTATTCCTATACAAAGTAAGTACACATAAGATATGCATTCAACCCACAATCATGCATTCATTTAATACTATATGCAGATGTTTACAACCCCTACCCCTGTACTACACTCACTCTCTGTGCGGTCCTTAAGTCCACCGGTTTTAGTCCTTAGCTTTTCACAGTCTTTTAAGCGAGCCTTCAAGTCAGTTAACTTGAGCTCTGATACCACTTTGTAACACCCTAGTTATTCTAATTCATTAATTCAGACTATTATTAACCTGCATGGCAGCGGAAATTCCTAACGGGGTGTCGCCGTCGTATTTCCTTCTTGGAAATACCAGGCTGGATACCAAGTATAGTAATTAATACAAAAACCTTCATTAATGTTTCACTCTTACATTCTCAAAATTAATTGACATTAATCCAAAAGTTCATAACGATAACATTCTAGCGTGTAACATCCATCATATTAATTTCAGGGGTCCGTGCCTCACTTTACGTACATGTCCCCAGCCCCATGCATGACTAGATCACCTGAAAAACAAAACATTTTATAACAGTGAGATAAACTCAGTAAACAATCACCCCTAACAATTAACTACGCACACAAATTCATTTTGAAAACATTTCAAGAGGAGGGGAAAATAGCAAGACTTTCGAAACACGTTTCTTATTATCGCAGTCTCCTTGATTAACAGATCTCAGGGATAAGGTTTCTTGTTTTACGACTTAGAGTTGCACAGTTGGAGTATTGGTGAGCGACCCTGGTGGGTCTCATGGTCCGCGCTCCAATTTAGCGCAACCACTTAACACATTCCTGACCTACCGCCACACATGCGGTTACCGCTTAACCCTTTCCTGACCTACCCCCAATAAGGATGGTTACCGCTAGCCTGGCCCACGTCTCCTGCAGAGCATGTGGCCGCTCACATGCATGCACTAGTTCCCAGGGAAGGCTAAAGGCCTTCAATCAATACACAATAGATTGACACTCACCCAACTCAGTCCCTTCCAGTTATTGATTACATTTATCTTTTCTAGAGATTGACTTAGCATGACACGATTAACCAGACTCATTCATCTTCCCCAACCACGACATCACAACAGCAACTCAGACGTTCATAACAAACACAGTAAGTCCCAATTTCACAGCATGCCCATCGTGCAGATTCCGCCACGCGGTTATACTCAGTTACACATGCCATTGCACTTTTAAAATAATAAACAGAACACCTCTTACCATGCTCTAAACACTCATGTTTTCACACAACACGGTGAAGGGTTAAGGCATGATTGTTACCTGGTTACTATACAATTTACGGGCTCGGTTACTAAACTGGATTTACTGCTTCGCATCTGGGCCAACAAACAGCCCAAACTCAGTCTAAAAAAAATTTAGTAAGTTGCACCCCCTGCCCCTAATCCTTATTTCTTGAATTTTTACAAAAATTTTCATAGGTTTAGGGCCTTCCAACCAATCCATGCCAGGGTCAGTTTCGGCAAGAACTGGGCCTCAATTCCGGAGGCCATTACTTCTGATCTGGATGTCCAAATTATACGTTCTAGCCCAACCTAGAAACTTTAATCCGTCCTTGACCCTTTCCATGTTCAAGATTCTGCCTGGTTCTGATTCAAACTAGGTCATTTTCTCCATTCTTTTATCAGTGACACTGACTGTTCCAGTCCGGACAGTCCATGGTAATTTGTTCATAACTCGGGTCACAATACCCCAATTGGCATGATTCTAAAACAAGATCGTACGGGACATCGCGAGGCATTCACCTTAAAATTTTCACAATTTTTCGCGAACAGCCCTGACCTAGGTAATTTTTCAAAGTTGCCAATGGTGCTGCCCGGTCCCAAGACCGGAAGTTTCTGCCTAGATTTATGACTCGGATTCCCGACCCCATAAACTTTACTGCTGACCTCTAAAAATTTATTTCTTCCCTAACATAGAAAGATGGGCTCGTCTACTACAACTGTCAGGTTTGGTGTTCTCGTTAATTCCCACCGTAGCTAGGTCAAAATTTCAAAACTTACCAACTGTCCTCACTGACTTGGTTTTGACAGGGCTCGGTAAACAGGTTATAGCTTTTACAATACAACCCCGATTTGTCTAATTCAAAACCTCACGTTCTTAGCACATCTTAACCTATCTAACATAAAAGTTTTATAATTTTTAGACGTCTAGAGAAAAACCACCGAAATTTTAAGGTCATTGCATTTACAGTGCCATTCTGCCCAGCAAAGCCCTCTTCTTCGGGGTCGGTTTTTCGATTGTGCCGGGTCACCAAAATTCCCATCCTCGTGCTACTGACCCCTAGACCCTAGTTCAATCCTACCCAAGCCGAAAGAATAAAATTTTATTCAATTTGAAACGCAACGTCATCAAAACGACTTCATGGTTTACCTTGGACCGGTTTCGAGTCGAAATTGGTAGAATCGCCGCTTCTGCCCAAATTTAATGCCGAAAATGTTGAGAAACAGAATATATATTAGAAATTAAAACTTTTATCTCAATTTCAAGCATGAAAAATCAAAGGAAGAATAAAGGTCTGAGTTTGGATGCATGGGGATGCATGGAAGCCCATGGACCACGTTATTGCCTACCAACACAAGAGAGGGAGTAGGAGGGGGATTGGAGGTGGCTGTCGGTGGCACCCCGGGCGGCTGGCACGGTGGTCCTGGCAGCAAGGTGGTGGAGAGAGAAAGAGACATGAGAGAGGTAGAGAGAAGGGAAGAGAGTGAGAGGAAGAGAGAGAATGAGAATGGGGTGTTTTTTTTCACGTTAGGGTTTAGGAAGGGGGGTGTTCACAGCAAGGGGAGAAGGAAAAATGAAGGAAAAGAAAAAAAGGAAAGGAATAAAAAGAAAGGAAAGAGAAGGGAAAAGAAAAAGGAAAGAAAAAAAAAGAAAAAAAGAAACAATTTAAGTACCAATTCTAGGGTTTGAATTGGGGGGAAAAATTTAAATTTCAAAATAAAGATAGCTAGGAGAGAAAATAATTAAAAAGGTAATTAGTCGAGTTGTGAGACAAAATATGCAATTATTTAAATCGAAGAATAGGAACAAAAATAACCCAGATAGAAGATAAGCATTTTTTTTTATCGTTAAAATAAAGTTTTAAAAGACACACATAATGAGAGAAAAGAAAGAAAAAAAAACTATTTATAATGACTTGGACTACGAGGGTTGGTCCACGTCACTAGGTCTCCCAATTTGATTTTATTGGGTTTTACAAATAGTGTTAAACTTTTCAACATCCTTCCTTGTATTATGCTCGGCATCGTGTTGTCCTCCTTATGAGGCGTGCTTGTAATTGTTGGCGTTGATAATAAAATGTTGCTTCTATATGTGAGGGTTTGACTCCTTTGTGAGTATCTTATGTTCCATTCTTACGACCATTTTGCGCGATCATAATGTCCACTCTTGAACCGAGTTCAAAAGGTGAGCCTTGCTGGAGGTCTTAATGACCAACCGCGGGGTCATGCACCTATGGTGTTCAGCCTACGGGTCAGACTTTCGGGCTGGGACCCGCCCTTTGAACTTTAGGATTGCCCCCAACAATCTTTCGGGTACAAGAACCACGTGGTGAGGATATAGTGGCTCCTTGGTTTTACCGCCTCTTAGGGAAACGTGCTGTCCTTTGGCACACCCACCTGCCTTTATAAAGGTGGGGTGAAACCCTTTGGGAAGCACCAGTTAAGCAGTCTTCTCAACCTTTATAGTGAGAGAAAGAACAACAGTGGTACACAGAGAGAGAGAGAGAGAGAGAGAGAGAGAGAGAGAGAAGAAAACCTATCATGTTTCGCAACTTCCTTAGCACCGATCAGGCATCAGAGTATGTTAGGGACAAGGTCCGTTGGTCTTTGAGGGAGTCCTCTACTCTCCGACCTAATCTGCTTCCTGAAAACCACCACGAACTTTGCCCTAACTTCGATCTTCTCGTGGCCATGCAGTATACGCACAACTCCAACATCCCTAAGATGATTCAAGCCATCTTTTATGCTATGGTGCTCAACAAGTCCAGGGTCGTGATAGATTGCATGATGTCAGCCCTACGGGAGTTAAAATGGGTGATCATTGAGTCCTAGCTATGGGGAATTGAGGAAAGGCTCAGGAGAGCACAAATTCCTTCGTCTTATTAACCTGATCGCCAATCTTGCGCCGACTAGCGACCCTGAAAAAGAGTCGAGGTTAAGCGATGCCCCTTCTGCTTCAAGCAATGAGGAGTAGGCATGGGGTCCTATTGTATTTCGCTTTCTTTGTTGCTGTTTCTGTCTTAAGTAAGGTTGCCATGTACTGATCCTCGGTTATAATGAGAAATTCCTTTTGTTTCATGCGAGTCTCCCTTTAAGGCTTGTTCTGTTCTCGTTTTTGGTAACTCACGTATAGAAGAATAACAGCTGGCCTCCAGGCCATGTAGGAGGACTGCCGGGCCCTAGGCCGAGATTGCAGGACCCATAACTGCCCATTAGTGCTAAAGGTGTACCGCTCAGCCCTCACGCCGGGCTACTCGATCCTTAGCCCCCATTGGGGCTAAAGGTGTATCTTTTGGCCTTTAGGCTGAGCTGCATGATCCTTAGCCCCCATTGGAGCCAAGGGTGTATCGCCCGGCCCTTGGGCCGAGCTGTATGATCCTTAGCCTCTACTGGGGCTAAGGGTATATCATCCGATCTTTAGGCTGAGGTGCATGATCCTTAGCCCCCATTGGGGCTAAAGGTGTATCGGCCGACCTGTAGGATCTTTAGCCCCTAATGGGGCAAAAGGTGTGTAACCTCGCCCGTGGGTCGAGCTGCATGATCCTTAACCCCCATTTAGGGCTAAAGGTGTATCGGCCGACCCCTAGGCCAAGCTGCAGGATCTTTAGCCCCTAATGGGGCAAAAGGTGTGTCGCCTGACCCGTAGGTCGAGCTGCATGATCCTTAGCCCCCATTAGGGCTGAAGATATATCGCCCGACCTTTAGGCTGAGCTGCATGATCCTTAGCCCATTGGTGCTAAAGGTGTATCAGCCGACCCTTAGGTCGAGCTGCAGGATCTTTAGCGCTTAATGGGGCAAAAGGTGTGTCGCCCGGCCTGTGGGCCAAGCTACATGATCCTTAGCCCCCATTGGGGCTGAAGGTCTATCAACCGGCCTTTAGGCTGAGCTGCATGATCCTTACCCCCCATTGGGTCTAAAAGTGTATCGGCTGGCCCTTAGGCCAAGCTGTGAGATCCTTAGCCCTATTAAGGCAAAAGCTTTATCGCCCGACCCTTAGGCCGAGCTAGAGGGTCCTCATCTTCCCTTGGGACTGAAGGTTTCATAGGAAAAATTATTATTGTGTGGGTTGGCTTTCTGATGCCACGTGTCCCCTTAGATGCTACGTGTCAGAATGATGTACGTTATACTCCCTAGGGAAAAGTGCCTCCCTTCTTCCCCCTCTTGTCTTGCTTATATAAGGGAGTCGTATTCTTTGGGATGAGTCATTTCCCGTATTCCCTAAGTTTTGTAGAGCGAGAAGTGAAGTTTTAAAGAGAGAAGCTCTGCCTCTCCCTTCTCTCAGTCTTTAAATTCACTGTAGCGCCTTCAACCTTTTCCTTTGAATCTTTAAAGGACCTGTGTGTGCCTTCAACCTTGCCTTCAAACTTCTACTCCTTCATCTTTTGCAGGTACGCCTTTGTACCTCATTTGCAGATTGTTGTTGTATTTATATTTGTGTGATTATGCTTTATCCTACACATCAAGTTTCGTTGTACATTTACGAGTATCGTCCTCAGGGATGAAGGAAACTTGATTATTATCAATTCTAACCTAATTGAAACTGAAAATTAAAATCGACTAACCTGAACATTATCATATTTGATTTAGTGAATTTACAAACTAAAATAATTGAAAAACTGTAAGAGATTTGAGAGC
>JACYFF010031957.1:18158194-18208062 GCA_017589665.1 Selenicereus undatus
AGTATTTTTTCCCGAATTATTCAATACCTGTAAAATAAATTAAAATCAACTAAAAACCTAAAAATAATAATTATTTCGAACATAAATTAGGTAGAAAGGTGTTATAAAATTCACACATTTTTAGCATCAACAGGGCGTCCCTGAGGGACCAGCCGACACCCACACGGTAGGCCGCCACCCACAGCTTTCTAGCCTCTTGACCCTTATTGATGGCCGAGTGGTAGTAAACATCCCTCAAAAAATCAGTTGAGGGTGCCCAAAAAGATTCCCTATGCGATGCCATATTTGAGCCCGACATCCCCTCGTGGTCTAGCTGCAAGTATTCCTCTACCCCAGCATTCTTAGTGTTGAGGAAGACGTTTCCTATCCATGGGAGATTAACATAGCTACCCCCGTTATGATTGATATTTAGGAACAAAGAATAGCTAAGAGCAAGACTACTGTTCAGGCGAGGAGTCCCGACGAGCTTCTAGTTGAGGGAACTTTCGAAGGTAATCGTCGCTCCTCCTCTGGACACTATAGGTTAAGTGATGACGTTGAGGTGAACTCTACTAGTACTAGCTCCTCCTCAGAAGGGGAAATAAATAGCTCAGGAAGGGCCATGCTTAAGAAAAGAGACCGCGCTAGGGAAGAGCCGTTCCGGGAAGTAATAGCCGAGGGGACGATTTTCCTTGGGACCCCCTTGCGCTTGTATATCCAGGATGGGCCGGGCACTCACTTCCTAAACCCGAAAGTTGTGACCTCCTTGAAAAGGTCAGCCTTAGAAGGAAAAGTATCTTCTGTACGCCAGATATAGGTTCGTGCTCCCCAAGGCAGATGCTGCCGTGAATAAGCCACCCTCAAAATGTATAGCGATGTACTGGGCGGCCTTTACTTATGGTGTGAGGTTTCTGCTCCACCCTGTGATTATGGACATCCTGAATAAGTATGACCTGGCGTCTACGCAAATCGTACCTACGTCCTGGCACAACATATGCTATTTCATAACAACGTGCGAGCTGCGTAGGTTGACCTGCACAGGTTGCACATTTGCGCAAGTCCACTCAATCCAAATGGCCCCTAAGGAAACTGGAGACCTCAGGTGGTACTGCTTCAATAACAAGAAGGGTTTCATGACAGCTATCGAGAAAAAGTCCAAGGTTAAAAACTTCGTACGCCGCAAAGCAGGTAAGGGAGACCTTCCCTGCTTGAATGAAGGGAAGCCGGTCCGAAATCCCTATGGGGAGTCGACCGAGGCTGAAAAAAGGGCGGCTTGTTATTTCCATTTCTATGTTCGGGAGGATGACCATCCTAGGCCGATCCCTAAATTCATGGCCCAGGTGGTGAACGCCCAAAAGGGGCCTGAGCGAAAGCGAAGTAGATCAAGTGAGAGGGAGCCTATGAATTGGCTTCCCTGGTTGAAATATTTTGCCAGCGACTTTCTCTTGGCTGCAGCCGGCTTGCTTATCCTTAAAGATTTTTCTAAGGGTACTAAAAGTTTCTGTTGTGCGTGCATTCTTTTGTTGGTTTTGATCGACTCTTCTTTGTCTTGTATAGAGCAAGCGAGGGAGAAGTTATCGCCCTTGGAATCCGAGGATGCCACGGCCGAGTAGGTTGCTACCGAGGCTGAGAAGGTTCGGGAAGAGGTACGGCGCAAGCACGTGGTGGCACAGGCTTAGAAGGTTTACCCTCTATGACTTTGTGCTTACCCTTCCTTATGGTTCTCCTTGAATCTTCATATGCTTACTGACTTTCCTTCCCTACAGACTCTTTCCCTGGTTCCTCGCAGCAAGAAACCTATCGTGGGGTCCTTGAACCTCCCTATCTGGTTTCTTGCAAGTGATCGCGAGACTAGGGTAGGTGTGATGCGGCTGCAGTGTCTGCTCTCACACCTCTGAGGGCTGGGGCTCCCTCATTAAAGGATAAAGGAGTAGAGGGCCCTGCCCTGACTCAGGGGTTAGGTGGGGGTTTAGCTTCTGATGACAGGCGAGGGTCACCTCTTACCGGTGGACCTTGAGGCGATGAGGGATCTTCGCCCCTGGTAGTAAGGGAGCCTTTAGTGCATACCCGAGCTCGGGGAATAGACTTCTTGGTGTCTGACGTTCCTGCTAAGCACTCCTTAGTAGAGGAGCTAGCCAAAGTCATGGTCGTTGGCACCAGCTGGCTTCGCAGAGACGTCTGTGGTCGACGAAGATCATGTAGCCATGGCCGATGTGAGGCTAAGCCTATGACACGCACTTTTTATTTGCCGCAAACTTCTCTAAACTAAATGTTCTGGGCATTTTTCCAGATCTTTACTCGTGCACTGAAAGTAGTGAAGTTGAGGCCATTTGTTTCTACCTTGGAGTAGTGGATACATGACCTCGAGGCCGAGCACAAAAGGTGGAAGGAAACAACGGCTAAGTACAAGCACCGCTCTGAGAAGCTACAGAAAGAGAAAGAGGCCTTGGAGGCCGAGAAGAAAGACCTCGAGCGCCAGCTAGGGAAGGCTCGCTCCCATGCGACGGCTGAAGTTGACAAATCGACCAGGGTGGAGGACCGCAGTTATCGTTAGGGTTATGGCCGGGCATGGCCCCTGACGCCTTCAGCGTGGATGGCTACTTCAAAGGTGTACATGAAGTACATGGAGGATCGCCGCCAGGCTCGGGCTGAGGGTTAAGATCCCGAGCTGGTGGAGTTTCACTGCTAGCCACCTTCAAGGGGGGCTTAGATGACGAGGAAACCGTGCCCTTGGATGGTGAGGCCTCGAGCCCAGACCCTGAAGGCGACGGAGCTGGGGCGGCCAAAGCCAGTGACCATGATGAAGACACCGTCGTTTAGAGCTGTAACACCCCGTTATTTCATTTCGTTTAATTAGATTTAATTTCAGTTAACTTCATTTATTTTAGCTGATAATCTAATTAAGGTAAGTCAGAGCAGTGAGCCGCGCATTTTATTGTGAGTTTATATTAGTTCGATAATACAACATGCCTTCAAATTTATAAAAAGATAATATACATGTATTTATATATATATATATATATATATATATATATATATATATATATAACTTTCTACACCCGATAAAATCATACGGTTTTTATTAACGTACATTTACACCGGAATGGGGTCGAAATTATCCGCCTTTATGATTTCTTAGCAATTAAGGAAAAATAGCGAGGGCGAGTTTTAAGCGGCCAATTGTACGGTCCGTATTAAGCCAAGCGGAAAGTTGTTTAAATAAGATAAGTTAGCATTAATTGTGAGTAGATGTAGCCATTATCCACACACACACACACACAAAAAGAAAAAAAAAAGGAAGGCACGTATGAACATTTATACATAAGTATATCAGCAAGCAAATTTGGAAGGCAAGCCCAAACATCAGACTTGCCTGCTCTTGTCCCACGCACGACCTCCCCCCTTGTTTCTCTGCGCCCTCTTCGCTGGTTGCTGGCTGGCCACCTCCGCCCCTGCTGCCGTCCACCGACCCCAACGCCGGCCGACCAGCAGCACCAGGCAGCCACGACTTCCCTTTCTCCTCCTGCTCCTACCGTGTCTATGCCAGCCGAAAGCAGGGCACTCGCCGCCCAAAGTCAACGGCCACCGCCACCACCCACTGCTGTCACCTTCAGTGTTCTCCACCTCCAACCTCCTTGCCAGTCAGTAAGGTAAACTCAAATTACCCTCCCTTCACTCCCCTTTTTCAATTCAAGTTAAAGATCAATTGGTAGTATAATTTTGGTGTATAAGGAATTCTTGGTGCTGTAAATTGAGTAATTGGTGATGTGAAGCAAGATTTTGCGTGGAAATTATATGGGTTGAGCCTTGATGAGTTTAATTTGATCTTATGTATGAAGGGAAGTAGTGATTATGAATTTGTAGGCTGATTATGGATGGTTCAAGTGCAGAAGAATGAGGAAGTGAGTAACTTGCGAAAGTTGTGAATTATAAGGATGATTAATTATGAGGTTGATATGGATGAAATTCACTTGGATTTATGTATGTGTGGATTAGGGAGATATGATAAGGGACGAGGGGGTGAATTTAGTGAAATAAGGAAGTTTGTGGAATTTATTTAAAGTTAGGCATGACAAGTTAAATTGAACAACCAATTTTGAATTAGTCATATAATGTTGATTTTGGGGATTAATTGGAACAATGATGAAATTGGATTTTTGGATGGTAATGGTTTCCTTTAATGATGGTCATAGCTTGTGGGGATGATATTGGAATTTAAGTTATTTAGCTCATTGTGGGATTAAGTTGCTTAATGATCATTAGGAAGGTCGACTATATTAGTCCATTCCTAAATAAGGCTACATAGTGTCTATTGTAAATATATTACAATATATTAACCGTCGTGGGGGACCTTGAACGCATACCTTGCAATCGAGGCGGCCAAAAAGGGAAAAGAATAATAATGGACCTTCAGTTACGTTATTTCTCGTACCTTTCAACGTAAGCGTGTACACTTAGATTGAATAATGTTTATGATTTTTTTTTCAGCCTATAGATCCATGTAATAGGCCATGTTCAATGTTCAGTGTTCGACGTTCATTATCGATAGTCACTACTAGCAGAACTCATTGTTGGGCCCTTCCCGTTTAACGGGAAATTTTCATAGTTCAATGTTATCATGGCAACCATTCATATTTACAGGGTTGGGATCCTGGCTGAAGAAAATATTTATTATTTAATTCATGACATCAATGCTTTCTAAGAAATATTTAAGAAATAACGTTTTACTATAGCGCGTGCTCACTGGCTACTAAAGGAAAGTTATTCTTTTGTACAGGGGTAACGTACTGAGCCATCGCTCACATTTCCATTGTTTTGTTTTTTTTTAAACTTATTTTAGGGAAGGTGAATCGGGTGAAGACTGAGTATGAGGCTACCAAAACCAAGGACCCAAAAGATACAGGTCGAAATAATGGTGGATAGCTATGTATATAATGGTTATTTTGAGGCTTGACAAGCCTGACTGTCATGTATGCTGCCTATGGGACGTGGTTAAACCTATGTAAGATGTATGTTTTGGAATGACTAATGGCATCGTTGAACCTTTTGAAGCCTGTATAATGCATACTAATCAATGAAAGTTTTTCTTTTGATCGTTTTATTGTTTAAAGTAGCCTTGTCCCTGTGGGACGGCAGTAACGTCGCAACTTAGTAAGTTTTTCTTATAAATCGTTTGAATCTAAGCAGAATTTGCTAGTAAGGGATTAAGTTGGGGAGTTACAAGAGCCCCTAGGATTTTGGTTCTTCTTTCTGCCCCTTATTTCCCTTGACATTAGTGCTTGTAGTTGTTCAATCAATGAAAAGTTTCTAAGTTTTGTGCGCGAAGCTTTCTGCATTATCACTTGTCTTTCCACTTGTTGTTTCGCTTATTCTTGTTCATCTGCTTGTCTTTGTATTGGCCTTTCCAGTTGGCTTATATTCTGTAGGGTGGTAGCCCCCAAGTGAAATAAGAAGTAGTAGGAACCTTTGGGCCCCTTGGGGTTGGGAGTGTAGTGACCGGCCCTCAGGCCGTGCTCGTAGACTTTTTGCCCCCCGTAGGGTTAATAGTGCAGCGACCGACCCTGAGGCCGTGCTCATGAACTCTTATCCTCTGGTGAGGATAAAAGTATAGCAACTGGCCTTTGGGCCATGCTCACAGACTTTTAGCCCCATTGGGGTTAAAAGTATAACTACCGACCTTAGGGCTGTGCTCACTAACTCTTAGCTCCCATTGGGCCTAAAAGTATAGCGACCGGCCCTAGGGTCATGGTCACAGACTCTTAGCCCCCTTTGGGCTAAGAGTATAGCGATCGGCCTTAGGGCCGTGATCACGGACTCTTAGCCCCCATTGGGGCTAAAAGTATAGTGACCGCCCCTTGGGCCGTACTCACGGACTCTTAGCCCCAATTGGGTTAAAATTATAGCGACCAACCTTTGGGCCATGCTAACGGACTCTTAGCCCTATTGGGGCTAAAAGTATAGCGACCGACCTTAGAGTCGTGCTCACGGACTCTTAGCCCCCATTGAGGCTTATGGTAGGTAAGATAGTGTTGCCCGTAGAATTGCCTTTATAGGGCTTGTATTTATTTCTTGCAAATCACGTGTACATAATTGTCGGGCATTTACAAGGGAAAACTATGAGTAGTACTTCTGCAAGTTGTTGTTGTGCCAAGTCCTTAGGATAGGTGTGCCATCAGTGGTCCGAAGACGATATGTGCCATGCCTTATCTGAACGACGACCTTGTATGGGCCTTCCCAGTTGGCTGTGAGCTTGCCATGTTCACTTGCCCGTGCTACGGCTTCCGTACAGTGAAGAACGAAGTCTCCGATGTGTATTAGCTGCAGCTTCACTGCCCGGTCATGGAGACGCGTGGTGTAGAGCTTATAAAGTGCTTATCAGATGAGGGCATCTCCTCGGATAGAGGGGAGAAGGTCCAATGCTTCTCGGAGCGATGCGTTGTTTAACTCCTCCTGAAATGTTGTGAGGCGGTGGGTGTGGAGTGCAACTTCAACTGGTAGGACGACCTTTGTCCCGTACACCAGCATGAACGGTGTTTCTCCGATTGCTATTTTCTTAGATGTACTTAGTTCCCATAGTACACCATGTAAGTCATCCGCCCATTTACCCTTGGCTTTATCGAGTTTCTGTTGTAGACCATCCAGGATTGCTTTGTTAGCTGCCTCGACCTGCCTGTTAGTCTGAGGGTGTGCGACAGCAGTGAACTGACCTGGCACCCCAAAGTGCCGAGGTAATCCATGATCTTAGTGGTGTCGAACTATTGCCCGTTATTGAAAATCATTGTGCTAGGGTCTCCCACTGGATGTTCTTAGGCTTCCCATCTTTAGAAAAGCTGGCCAACTTTGACAGCGCATCGGCCTGCCAATTTTCTGATCGAGGGATGTGCGTTATCGCAAAGTGCTTCAGCAGTTTGGTAACTTCCCGTACTCGTTGAACTTATGCTGCCATAGTGTCGTCTTTGACCTCATATTCCCCATTGAGTTGGCTAACCACCAACTGGGAGTCAGAAAATGCCTGGACCAAGTTGGCTCCTGCGGTGTAGCACAGCTCTACTCCCGCTATTAGGGCTTCGTATTCGGCCTCATTATTGGATGCGTTGAACATAAGCTTCAAGGCATGCTTGCACCGCTCACCGCCAGGGTTCTCGATGATGAGGCTAGCTCCGTTTCCATCCATTGTGGATGAACCATCGATATAAAGATGCCACGAATGAGGGGGCGGATCATTGTCCGAAGTAAGAGTAGTATTCTCAACTAAAAAGTCAGCCAGGGCCTGGGCTTTGATGGTTTGTCGTGCTTCAAAGACTAGATCATAATTCAACGACCCACTTTAGGGGCCGGCCAAAAGCACCCAGCCTCTGAAAGACTTTCTTTAAGGGCTGGTCAGTGAGAACGATAACCTTGTGGGCTTCAAAGTAAGGCCGCAATTTTCGGTTGCCCATCACCAATGCGTACATAAATTTCTTTATGAGGGGGTAGTTTGCCTCGACCCTAGCCAGGCTGTGGCTTACATAATATACCGAGATTTGTTCTTTTGTGCATTCCACCACCAAGACCGCGCTAATGGCTTGCTCCGAGATGACCAAATAGAGTGAGGGTGTCTCCCCAACGAGTGGACTTCCTATCTTAGGTAGCCAAGCTAGATACGTCTTTAATGCTTGGAAGGCCTCATTGGCCTCTGGATCCCAGGTGAAGTTAGCTCGCCTCTGCAGGATGCGGAGGAATGGCTGGCATTTGTCAGCAAATCTAGACATGAACCGTCCCGA
Organism: Selenicereus undatus; assembly: GCA_017589665.1. Taxonomy (NCBI): domain Eukaryota; kingdom Viridiplantae; phylum Streptophyta; class Magnoliopsida; order Caryophyllales; family Cactaceae; genus Selenicereus; species Selenicereus undatus. Next base: position 18,165,937 of record JACYFF010031957.1, read on the forward strand.
GGTTGCAATGCATCCCGTTAGTCACTGTACCTCCTTGACGCTTTGTGGGGGTTTCATGTTGAGGACTACCTGGATCTTGTCTGGATTAGCCTCTATTCCCCGACTTTTGATCATAAACCCAAGGAATTTGCCCGAACGTACCCCAAATACACATTTCTTTTGGTTGAGCTTCATCTCGAAGGCTCAAAGTATGTCGAATGTCTGCTGCAAGTCTTGGCCATGTGTGTCATCGAGCATGCTTTTCACGATCATTTTGTCAACGTAGACTTCCATGGTCTTCCCAATGAGGGGTTCGAATAATTTGTTCACGAGTCACTGATAAGTGGCCCCTGCGTTCTTCAACCCGAAAGGCGTCATCTTATAACAATGTAGGCCTCTATCGGTGATGACCGCAGTCTTCTCCTGATCCCCTGGACACAAGGGAATCTGGTGGTATCTGGAGAAAGCGTCCATGAAACTCAGCAAGGCGTGCCTGACCGTGGCATCCATTAACTTATCGATCTTCGGGAAGGGGTAGCTGTCCTTTAGATAGGCCTTGTTTAGGTTAGTAAAGTCTACGCACATCCACCAAGTCCGATTGGACACTCCCTTATGAATCCCGTCTCTAGTAGTTTCTGCACTTCGGCAGTTGCCGCGGCCGCTCTCGCTAGGCCCATGTGGCGTTTCTTTTGAATGACTGGTTTGTACACTGGGTCCACATTCAACCTATGTTCCATAACGGTCGGGTTGATACTGGGCATTTCCTCAAGATCGAAGATGAATACGTATCATTACCCCCATAGGAGTGAGATCAACGAGTCGTGGGTGTCGGCCTTTATTTCCCGCCCTAGCTGAGCCGTGCGGTCAGGACAATCTTCTTCCAGCGGAACTTGCTCCGTACTTTCTACGGCCTTGGGACGAGGTCGATTAGGCCCGGCTGAGACTGTGGTGTGTATAACTAAAGCCTCCGCGGTTGGTGAAGGAGGAGGAGTTTCGGTCTGGGGCTTTTTACCTATTATTAATGAACCGCCCGACCCTCGTTCGCTCGTTTGCTCCATCGGAGGGTGAATTCTTACCAAGTAACATTCTCGAGTAGTGCGTTGGTCGCCTTGCATCATGCCCACACTCCCATCATAAGGTTCAAACTGAACCTATAACAACTAGGGAGCGATAACAACCTTTACCTTGTGGAGGGTGGGCCACTCTAGGATAATGTTGTAAGCCGTCGTAACGTCCATGGCTAAGAAATCAACTTCCAAATTCTTTGACTTCCATTTGTCTCCGAAGAGTAATGGTAGGCGGATAATTCCGGTGGGATTTACCCCCTGTCCCCCAAAGCCTAGGATTGGATGGACTAGAGTGACGATGTCCCTTCCTGGATATGTTAACTTCTTCAAGCAGTCCCAGGTGATGGTGTCCACGGAGCTTCCGGTGTCAATTAGGATCCTCTACACAATTGCACTAACCACCTTCATTTTTACCACCAGCGGGTCGTTGTGCGAAGAGGTAAAACGCGGAGTGTCTTTTCCACTGAACACTGCTGTTGGTACCGTGACCTAAGTCCCTTGCTTAGCAGTGAGAACTTGCTGGGTGGCCTGAAGCTGGGCATTCCAGGCAGACCGGGTAATATCTTCCACGTAACCCCCGGTGAAAGTAGCCACGACCTCAGTGGAGCATTCCTCATCTCGCGGCTCAGGCCGTGCGGGTTCGCGCTCCCTTTGAAGGAAACGCGGACCTTTCTTTAGAAAGCGATCGATCTGGCTCTTATCCGCTAGCTCATGAAGGACCTTCTTCTGTTCACGACACTCAGCTGTTGTATGGCCATTCTGCCCATGAAACTCACAATACTTCCACGCATTGTGAGGCTACGGAGCGGAAGTCATCGGGGGAAGTTTCTTCAGCATACGATGCCCCCTTACCTCCGTGAGGATGCTTCGAGGGTCCGTGGTAAACCACGGGTCAGCAACCTCACGACGCAACCTCCTATTCCCTGAGCCATGGTTCCTGTCGTCCCTACTAGGATTCCTATCTGCAAGGGTTTTAGACTTTCTTGGGGCGTCCGAACTATTAGCACAGATTTCAGTGGCACGAATGAAGTCCATGGCTTTCCTCAGTCCCTCTACAAGAATGGTCTCCTTCTGCTCGGCTAGGGAGAACTTCAATCGCCTGCTTTTTAAGCCGTTTAGAAAGAAGGTGTACGCTTCCCTGTCCTCCAAGTCCGATCATGACCGCCTCTTGATGGAAACGTTTCACGAAGTCTGCTAAAGACTCTTGCAGACCTTGCTTAATTTTGGAGAGGTGTATGCTGGTTCACCTCTCTTTTCGGCTGGCGATGAACTGAGTAACGAACTTATCCACCAGATCTTAGAAGCAAGAAATGGTTCCTGGTGGCAGGCCATTAAACCACAATTGTGCCACTGGCAGGGAAATATCGGTAATTCGTCGTGTCATCGACGTCCTGGACGTACATCTGTGCCTTATAAACCCCTAAGTGCTCCTCGGGGTCAGTCATGCCATCGTAAAGGTCCATGGTAGGCATCTTCACCTTCCTATATCGTGGAGCGTTGACGATCTTTGAGCTGAATGGTGTGAAGAATGGGACGGGCCCTGCCCAAGTGGCCGTGCTAGATACTTTGATGGGGGTTTCCATTCGCCTTTCCACCTCCACTAACGACAAACTCCTTCGGGGAGAAGCAACTCTTGGGGATCTGGGCGGAGTCTGGTTATGTCGGTGAGACCGCGGGCCATTCCTCTCTCAGGGGGACTTATTGCGCATTCACGATCGAAACGATGCACTGGGGCCCATGGACAGCCGAAAATTTGACCTCGAGGCCTCGTTCTGCTCCTGTTCCTCTAACCAGGCGGTTCGTCGGGAGTGTGTGGCATACGACGTTGAGGTCGCAGTCGACTTCGTTGGCAGTTCATGGCTTGGGCAGTGACTATGATGGGCATTGGCCCCAATAGAACGGTCTCAGCCTCTATTAGCTTAGGGGGCCTTTCTCCTCCCCTCGCTGTGGCAATGAGACACCATGGGATCGTTCCTATGAGAGGGCTCATAGCCTATGGTAGGCATATATTCGAAGCAAGGGAGAGGTCGAGCGAAACTCGCGGCCGACACTACTTTGAAACCTGCTGCATTATGGCGTCTGTCATGGTGGACATGTAAATTTTTTAGGGCATCCACCGTGACGTAAGCCTCTTATCTGGCCAAGTGCTGATCAACCGACTGAGGGTATGCCAAATAACTTTTTGAGGCATTCGCAGCCTCTGAGGGGATTGGGACTTCCGTGATGGGTACTTTATCCGTCTTTGTCCGCGCTCGCGTTGCTTTACTTATCACCATTGTCCACCGATATTCTCCCAATAGACGACGCCAAATCTGTTTCGAGAATTTCCCGTACCTCTTTGATGATGACGTGGGAAGAAAGCTTGGGCTTATGTGATGGTGCGTGCAGATCAGTTGGCGCGCGAGATCCTTTCCTTGGTCGAACCTGCAAAAAAGGCACTCTCGAATTGTGGACCGAGGAATACCTCTCTGACGGTCAAGTCAAGGGAGGGTCCAAGAAGGATAAATGCAGTAAAGAAAAAAGAGAGTTGAGTCAAATACGTCCCAGTGTCCACCCCTTTTTCGAGGTGGGTAGGTGAGTATCTATAGCTCTTGTAGCAGTAGGTAGGATGGTAATTTCATGTTGGAAGACCTCCAAGGTTGCCTTCCGTCTCCTTGCTCCGTTTGGGCCTCTGGTGGGAGCCCCAAGGGTCCCATTTTGGGTCCACTATGTTTGGTTGGGCCTCTCCTGCGATCAAATATCCTTCAGCCTTTCAATAAAATCATATTTTCCGGATCAAAGCCCATTTTCGTATTTTTTATCTGATGATCAAGTTTTGATCTAAACCGTTGAAATTATTTTAGTGGCGAGTCAATTGAATTGTTTTAGTGGTAAAAAAAGTCGATTAAATTGTCCTGGTAGAGATAAATGTAGATTAAATGAAAGAAATTTGAGCAAAGAATTTAGAGTTGAGTTTATTTTAATATTTCCCATTGGATATTCAAGAATCAATCCAAACTGTTGAAATCGAATTCTACTCATAAATTTCAGTTGACCATATCATCAAAAAGTTGAAGGGAGAAAATCAACTTCCTACCTTCTCAAAAAGGAAATCATTTTCCTCCATTTGGGGGAAAATCATTTTCCTTGCAAAACAGTTTTCCACCCTTTATTGTGCCAAACAACGGAAAATTGAAAAACCATTTTCTGGGAAAACCATTTTCCCCCCAACCAAACACTAACCAAATGAAAAAATGTCGTCCTAAAATCTGGATTTTAGCCTATTTTAATCCTTCATATCAGATGATCAAGTTTCGATCCAAACTATTAAAATGTTCTAATGGTGAAAAATATTGATTGCACTATTTAAGGGGCGAAAAATATCAATTGAATTGTTATTGTGGAAAAAAATATTAAGTAAATGAAAGAGTATCAAGCTCAAAATATGAATGTGAGCCTATTTTAATATTTTCTATTTGATGATCAAGTTTTGATCCAAACCATTGTTGTTTTGCTGACGAGTCGACTGAATTGCTTTAGTGGCAAAAAATGTTGATTAAATTATTGTGGTGGAGATAAATGTCGGTCAAATGAAAGAAATTTGAGCTGAAAATTTAAAATTGAGTTTATTTTGATCTTTTCCATCGGATAGTCAAGTTTCAATCTAAACTGTTAAAATCGTATTTTGCACCTAATTCAGTTGACTATATCATCAAAGAGTTGAAGGAAGAAAATCAATTTCCTATCTTCTCAAAAAGGAAATCATTTTCCTCCATTATTTTCCTTGGAAAATAGTTTCCCATACGTTATTGTGTCAAACAACGGAAGATTGGAAAACCATTTTTCGGGAAAACCATTCTCCCCATGGCCAAACACTACCTTAGTTTGGTCTCATCTTGATGGAATTTTGGGAGATTTAAATATAGATAGCCATATCTTTTCAAACACTCATATAAGTAGAGAGGTTGATCTCAAGAGGCACAAAAATTTCGGAGAATATTTTATTGAGTTGAAATCTTCGAAACACATTCAAAAATAGATGTGCTTAAATAATAATATAATGCAATATCAGTATTAACTGACACATTAATAAAATCTGATGGGATTTTTTTAAAACTTTTGGGTCCTCTATTTCACTAGAGTCGAATTACTATTAGTTCAATACAAGGTAGAACTCCCCCATCATATATTTTCTCTATTCACAAGATTCAAATCTAAGATCTTGTTTGAGAGGAGTAGGTGTCAAATCACTTAAACTAATATGTTTTGGTAAAAATTTGATGAGATAGTGAAAATATTTATTAATTGTTTGCTAGTTCTCCCTTAGGAGTCATAAACGTTTGCATTTTATATCTGATGGTTGCAACTAGAGTACATGAGTATTTTAATTAAGGATCTTGCTTTAGGTCCAACTTATTTTTATTGACAAGTAGTGTTACGCTTACGACCCTGTTTGGCAAAATTAGCTTTTTACGTAGCGGATAGTTGTTCAGGTAGCGGATAGCGTTTCTAATTTAGTTGTTGGCGGATAGCTGTTTAGATAAGCGGTTGAAATCAAGTTGTTTGGTAAATTTAGCTGTTAGGTTAGCTGATTAATGTAAATTGACGTAAATTGATATAGATAATTTCTAAATATAAAATTTCCAAAGGATATTTTGTTGCAAAAAAATATGAAACACTACTTCTAAATGCCAAACATTAATACTGTTAGCTTTTCAAAAATGCTGCCTAAAATGCTAAACGACACTTGAAATGCTAGTCAAAACACTAGGTTACCGAACACTAAAAATTAACTAATTAGTGTATTGACTTTATCAAAATACTCAATACTACTCAAAGTACTATTGGCGAACACAACTTTCATCTGGATTGGATCTTTTTATTATTCAAATTTGTGCAGTTTAAGAAGACGTTATTTGGTTGAACTTTATATAATTGGTAAGAAATAGATACAATTTTATGGATATGTATTGGTTAGATTTTATAATCGGATAATATACAAGAACTTTTTAAGGAGTTATGCGGTATGGAAAAGTGGAATGAAATTGATACCTTTGTTTCGATAGAACTTATATAATTGGTAAGAAATAGATACAGTTTTAAAGAATAGACGATGCCACTGTATAGGGACTGCTTCGACGAGGGCAATAAGAAAGATCTATTAATCCAATTTTTTAATCTCTCAATCTTGGTTTTGATTTCCATAGATATGTTAATATATGGTCATCAATTTCTTTTCTTTTATTTTTTCATTTCAAGCGAGTGTCATTGATTTTTATGTTGGATGAATATTGCATCTACCCAATTTCTTTTTTTTGGCTTGAACTATGGTTAAGGAGATTATGTGGTGTTCTTTTGTACAGAGCATTGCTTCAGGGAGTGTGAATATTGATCTATCTATGCTGTTTGTGATGATGGAGTGTTGACTATCACTGTGGAGAAGTTCTGCCCGCCTGAGCCTATAAGAATCCCAAGAGTATTGAGGCTAAGGTTGTACATGAGGATTTAGTGTACCTGAGGATGGAACATCATATTGGGAGTTCATGAGGAAGTTCTGCGTAGGGATGGAAGTTGCACTCGAATCCGAAAAAATTCGCTCGAACCCGCCCCATTTATAATGGGTATAGGCACGGAAATTTGGAAAAAAATTGGTGTGAGGCAGGTACATTAAAAACGAGTATGGGTATGGGTCGGGTTTTGGTATAGGCACCACCTTCCCCATACCTATACCGCCCCATACCCGAATTTTTTTGGGGGCTAAAATAAATTGTTAAGCAGAGTTTTGAGTTGTGAATGTTGGTAATTCATTTAAAAAAAAGGCCTCATACCCCCAACCATCCCTAACTATGCAATGCATTCATTTATGTCGCTCATTTACTATGCCAATACATGAAGTCATGTGGCTCACGACTCACAAACCTAAAATCGTAGCGCATTTGCTGTGTCCTTCACACCCTTATTTGCTGTGTCTCTCACCCTCATTCCAGTCATTACCAAATGCAATTTTTGTTATTGAGCTGAGTATGAACTCTTGCACTTAATCTAAAATGTATTGTATTTCTTTAGAACATTCTGCCTAGTTTAGTTTAATTTTATACATTTCTTTAGAAAAAAGAAATTATTGTACTCGATGTGTATTATATTTTACTATTTATATATGCTTGAATAAAATCTGAAATACCCAATGGGTATAGGTATGCGGATAGATTTTAAAAACCTGATGGGTGTAGGTGTGGGTATGAGGATGACTTTTGAAAATGGGCATGGGTGTTGGTATAACTCCGCTCATCCCGTACCCGCCCCATACTCATCCCTAGTTCTGTGTTACCCGAGAATGCGAACATTGATGCCATCTCTGTTGTTTGTTGATTATAGCTGTGGAGAAGTTGTCCCCGCCTAAGCTTATAAGAAGCCCAAGACTATTAAGGTTAAGGTCGATTAAGATTTGGAGTTTGTGAGTTTGTTTTCTAGATTGTTTAAATCTTTCAGTGTAGTGTACTGTTTTTGGGTCATTAGCGTTGTGAGGGAAACAGGAATAGAGGGAAAGTGATTGTGGATTGACCTTTTGAACTATGGTGTGTTTTGATGTTTGATATCAAGTGTTTAAAGGGCAGCATAGTGCACAAGCATCCTGCATTTGATATCAAGTGTTTAATAGTAATAAAATTAGAGTGAATTTGGAAATTTCTGTGATATCATAAATTGGCTCAGTTTTGAAAGTTTCACACCCTTAAATAATCATTTTCTCACAAACACTAATGTGTTGCCATTGTGTTTGATCACATGACAGGCCTTTGTTCTGGTAGTTTTCCGGTGTTGGCCTGATGGGTAGTTGTCTATGAGGTGGCTAGAAAGTTCAAGAATGGTCAAGATGCACTAGGACATGGAGAAGACGACAGTTCTGGCTTTCTTGGGGGGGGGGAGTGAGTGAGTGAGGGGCGGCTGGAGAAGATTGAGGAAGAAAGGTACAAAACAAAGGGGTTTGTGACTTTCTTTTTATTTTATACTTAGGGTCTATGACAAACCGTATTTCAAAAATACTGAAGATATATATAAATAGGGAAAGAAAAAAATGTAATTAAAAAACGGCGAGCAGGGTGGGGAATGGGGACCAAAATTTCCCGTCCTCATCCCTATCCCCACGTGGGGATCAAGTTTTTGCCCCGGTTCCCCGTTTAGGGTGGGATTTTGGCTCATTTTAGGTCTGGGCCCCAACGGAGGTGGGGATTCTTTATTCCATTGCCATCCTTACCTTGAACTGAAGTGCCCTATTACTTGTGCTATTGTTTTATTTTTTTATAATGGTAAAAATATGGGCCACCCTATGGGCCTCTTATTTTATGAAAGACCCAACAGGCCAAGCAGCATAGGAAAAGGGGACAAAGCTACCAGGGTCCAAGGGCCAACCCACCCACCCCTTCCCTCTTCCAAATAATTGGAAAAGGAAGGTCCCTACCCATATTCGAACATGGGTGGGGAGGGTGGAGTAAAGGCAAACATCCCAATCTGCTACAAGCATATCGACATTACTTGTACTATTATGGATTCTTTCTGGTGACTTAACATTCATTAGAGTTTGTTGTTTTTGGTTTTTCATTGCAATATCAGTTTGCTCGACATCACAAAGTTTGTTGTTTTTACTGCCCAAGATGAATCCCTCTACCTTTTCCTCTTTCCCTCTTTCGTCCAATCCTTTCTTTTCTACATTAATTGATTCAGCAGATCTGTTGTTTTGTTGGGTATTTCAATAAATTTCACTAAAGTTGAAGACGAATGACTGGGATTAGGACATAATAAAATATAATCCATGTTGTTTCAGTTGAAAATCTTTTAATTTTATTACATGTCTGACGTGCTACCCTCCTCTTTGGGTGCTAATTTGAAGAGTTCAATTTTTCAAATGTTAGTCATACTTATACTAGTTGAATCTAGTCATATAATAAGTATTTACCATAGATGATTCGTATTTACAATGTCGATAACAATATCACACCTCAATCATTTGAAGATTAGTTACACATATATGTAAAAATATATTACATGCATAACATAAATGTAAACTCTTAACAAGTGACATGAGTAGGAGCGACTAGCAAGACACAGTGACTTTGCGTTCTAATTGAATTACTATATGTTAATCGGGCCTAATAGATTTAGGCCCAACGGCCACTTAAGTCACATAGGCGGCAACCCTAGCTACCTCTTAAGCTATATAAAGGGATTTAAGGGGGTTAGCCTAACAAGGTGCGATGAGCTAAATATTATATCTCCTATATTCTCCTATTTCTCTCTCACGGCTAAACTACCATCTATTGAGTTCTCGGGTTTTAGAACGTGAAAACCTAAAACGACTCTGGTAGCTGCTTAGTATTCTTATTGACGTGGATTGGTATTCTTATAAACGTGGACTATTACCGACAGTATACTTCCGCATCCAGGTTAGTCCTATTTCTTCTTACAGTGATATCAAATCCTAAACTGTTCGGATTAGTCCCAATTCTTAAGTTAACAAACTGTCAAACCTAATTTATGCTTGTTTAAGTGATTATGCAAGTTTGTTAATTCCAGAAGCATGCTTGTCCAATTATTATGCCCATAATCCATTTAAAGATTATGTCTTTAGATGTATTACTTATTGGACATATATGTTCCTTCAAGATTAGCATGCCCAGTCTGATTTTAGCAATCATGCCTTAAATTAAAATCCATATGATAGTGATTCAGGTAAGCATGCTCCCATAATTAGAGATTGAGTTTTTGTTCTGAGTAGTTCAGTTTTGCGTTCATGTTAATCTATACAAGCATGCTTTTAGTCTAAAGAACAAACTCAATTAGTTTCTGCTTGAGTGTCATGCTATCATGCTATGTGCAATTCACAAATTAGCAGCATAACTATTTTACCCTAATCACGGTAAAAAAAAAAAAGAAGTAGTGAACAAAAGGGAGAACCCGAACCCTAACCCTAACCCTAACAGTCTCTTTGCCCCTCTTGACTCTAAAACCCTAACCCATCAAGACGATGGTGGCAGTAAAGACCTTAGTGGTTTGCCACCAAACAGTCCCCACCACTCACGCCTTTGTGGCGGTGGGGCCACCGCCCTAACCCATCAAGATGATGGTGGCAGTAAAGACCTTAGTGGTTTGCCACCAAACAATCCCCACCACTCACGCCTTTGTGGCGGTTGTGGCGGTGGGGCCTCGGTGGCCCCCTGAACTATAACCGGCAATTAAAAAAAAAGGGAGAATGTTTCGTGAAAAGAAAACCGGGTTTACCCATCAGAAACTATGGAGGGGTGGCAAATGTAAGGCACGCGCCGCCGACGAAGGAGTACATTGCTGTTCTTCTTCCTCCATCCACACCCTTGACCATCGATCTATCCAAAATAGACGAAGGAACCGCAAAATCCACCAGAATGGCGGCGCGTGTGAGCCATTCGCCACCGCTTGAGAGGTGCGTTTGATGCTCGGCTAGTGTTTTCCGGCTCAGTTGCGGCCGATCTACACGCTGGTGGGGTTATTCTTGGCTTTCGAAGACGGGTGGGGGCTTTTCTTCATAGGGGTTTCTCAGCCAAACGCTCGTTGTCCACCACGGGGTTGAGGGTGGCGACATGGGCGCGGGAGGAAGAGAGAGAAATTCGAAAGGTAGAGAGCCTTCAATGGCCAAGGAACGATGGGGTTCGGTGCTCCATAAGCATGGTGAGGAGTCGAAGCAGAGAGAGGAGAAAGAGGTCGAGAGTTATCAAGAGAGAGAGAGGGCTCTTGTGGCAGAGAAAGACCGAGAGGAGAGAGAGAGTTAAGGCCCTTAAAACCCCCCTGATTTGGGCTTAATCATCAAATAAAAGAGAAAGAGGACGCCCGGTTTAGTGGGCCGGTTTTTTGGCCCAAATTTTGTTTTTGGACCGTTTTTCTTTTTAGGCCGGTTTGCTTATTGCCACATTTCAATGATATGGGTCAGACTATTTTCGACTATTTTAGGCAGAATTATTTTTCAGCCATGACTGTTTAATTATTATAATTAGTCATAGCATGATTTTAATTGAATTATAATGATATTCAAGTTGATAAAGTTTCATGTAGTTAATTCATTTGCTGAATTAAGGTTGTGAATTAGATATGCTTGAATTCGTTATAATACATTAATATGTTTAATGTCATACATAAATTCGTTTTGTATATGCATCAACTTGACATTTTATTGACCGAGTAAGTTGTTATTGATCCATTGAGTTGAAGTTATATGAATTTGTTTCATATATAAAATTAGTGTGTATGATGTAAATTTGTTTTACTCGAACTCAATAAATATCTATGTGATATAAAGATTCCCTTGGTCGGTAAATGAATATGTTTCATAAGTTATATTATATAAATACATTTTATATAATATCCTGTCACATGAATATGTTTCAGAATTTAATAATTTTATGCAAAAACATGAGCAATTATAAATCAATTAATTGTTCTGTCATTGTTGTAGTTAACAAAAATGATTCATTAAGTTTTACATGAGCAAGTTTCATGCTATTATTTGGATATATAGTATATTTGATTATTTTATGAATCTTTTTCATGAAATTTAAATTTGCAATATTATATGAATACGTTTTATATAATTTGCGAGCTTTACTATGAATTCGTTTCATCCAAACTTAATTTAATGTTATATGGATCTGTTCTATATATAATTAATTGTAATTAATATTTGGATATATTTCATGTTATAAATTATGTTGCATTCGATTACATGGATATGTTTCATGTCAATCACCAATTAGTAGTATTGTATAAATGTGTTTTACATATATGAACTACGTGAGTTGCAGTAAATTTGCTAATTTTAGCACTTTTTCCTTCCCCAAATTAATGAATGTGGATTCGTTTTGTGTTATCTGCTAATTATGTAATTTAGCGGTATTTTATGAATTGGTTTCATGAAATTTAAATTCGTAATATTATAAATGTGTTTTATAAATTGCGAGTAACATTTAAATAAGTTTTATGTTATATATAATTAGATAAATGTGTTTTATATAATACTATTTGGGCCTTTTATGAACTTCTTTTGTAACATGTTATTATTCAAATATGTTTCGCAATATAGATTCATTTTATTATATAAATGCGTTTTATATAATAATTTGAATTTCATGTTTGATATGTAATTGATAAAGATCTAGATGACATATTAGTAGTTATATATAATGAGATAATTTCATGTAAATTTGGTTTACATAAAGTTGGATATCTTTATGATATTTCTAAAACTTTAATTAGTTTAACCATGATGTTCTCCATAAATTTTATTTTTATGAAAAAATGTGATAATTAAATTATTAAAACTTCTAATTCATGCTTGTATGAGATGATTATGAGCTTAGCGAAATTTTCGATCATGTGACATGGATAATGGAGTTTTATGATAATTTAATTATTTGAAAATATGCCTAATGTCCATTTTACAAATATATATTTTTAGATATGACAATTAAAATATGGTTGGTAATTCGTTTACCAATGAAGAACTTGATCACGCTGACTGTGACACAAAGTGTCAGAAGATTCAGTTTCCTCTAAGCGAGAGTGAGGTGTTAGTACCCTCGTTAGGATCTGGATCTCCTTGGATGCCAAAGATGACACTACTAGTGAGCAGTATTGAGAAAATTTAGAAGTATACCAATAATGGTTCGAGAATGGATCGATCAACATGCTATACTTTGACGTATTGCATATGATGTCGATCTATTGAGGGAATCAAAAGTGATCCCACTGTTGAGTATGTGTGGGATTAGCTGAGCATCAGGTTCGTCCGGATCCATTTCCTCATAAAATTTTGGACCTAAGATTCGTATTGCGAAAGGGATAAAGACTAAGGGAAAGAAAGCGAGGCATATAGCACGTGTGAGTGCTATGACTGTGGAAATAACAAACCTTATGCTTGGGATTGCCTTGAGTCGATTAAGCTACCTTCTTCCACAGTTACTTCGTGATAATATGTATGCTCCCAAGCATTTGTTGCTAACTATATTCCTTAGTGGGTTGCAGATACGGGAGCAACCAAACACATAGTTCAGGAACGAGTTGTTTTTGAACTTTCAGCACTACACGGTGGGTTCACAAATTGTCGTTGTCATTTTAGGTAATGACAATTGAAAAAGATGTCCTTGAATTAAGGACAAATCATTTGAAGCTCTTTGAAGGGACTATGTTGTCTCTTCACAATGCTCTCTATGTACCTAAGGTGAGAAATTTTCCTTGTGTCTTCTGTTCCTAAGATAAGTTTTCTTTAATTTTCATCTAGATGTCTTAGATATCGTATGGCATGGTGATTTGTTTGGCCATGTCACATTGAAAGGTATTTTCAATGTTTTTTTTTTACGAAATAGAATATCTTCCATCCTTGTCCCATTTTCGAATATGTTTTAAACATGCTCATTTTGATCATGAGGGTTAATATAAAGTTAACAAACTAGCTAAATATGGTCTTTTAAGACCAACTCACTTGGCTTAAGTTGCATGATGTGAGTTTTTCCTAGCTAGTAAAGCAATAGGAAATCTTTTTGTAAGGTTTCGAGGACATCGAATTCCTTAGCGTTCATTCACTCTAGACATGTGTAGTCCATGAATGTGAAAGCATATCATGGAGATATATATTCATGATAAAGGTATGTGTACCGATTATCTCACCGCTGTTAGATACTTGATGTGTTCGTATACTTTATAGCAGTAGTAGGACTCAGTTGGAACGAAATATTAAAACTCTTTGAACCAATTGAGATCATGAATATTTTCTTCGTCAAATGAATTCCCGCGATGACGGTTTTCTTAAGGATGAGTTTCTTATCATTTGGTGAAATTTAAAAGGACCTCAATTTGTATACGTTACAATAAGACCTTCAACCACCTCTCGGTGAGGGGGAGGATTGGAATTCTCACTAAGTCACCGAGGATGGTACACCTTCCTTATTTGGTAGGAATGGTGAAGGTTTTTCTGTTAAGGAGAATAAGATTCGTCCTCAATCTCCAAATGTTGAGGAAAGTCATTCTTGAACATGTAGTTAGTCCTCACGTTTAGGATCCCACCTCCAATGGATAGTGGGAGTAATCTTCTCTCCTACTCAGGGTTCCATACCTCTTAGAGAAAGGGGGAGGAACACCTGGTCCCTTACCTCTTAGAGAAAGGGGGGAGAGATTTCTCATCCGAGGCAGAAAAATAATGAAGATCCCAGAATCCCAAGGACTGAGCATGGAAGAATTCCTCGACGATATTTTCAAATCGAAGAGGAAATATTCCTATGCACTCCCTTGGGAGTTGAGGAATCTACCTCTTATCAGGAGGCGGTTGGTTCACCAAATTACAAAGAGTGATTGGATGCCATAAGGGATGAGATGGACTCACTGACAGGGTTTGAGAACTTGTTGAAACTCTAGCCCGATGTAAGTCTTCAAAATAAAGCATCGGGTGGATAGGCCCATTGATAAGTTCAGGCCCGGATACTCCTAGCCCTGGTTGCCCATTCGGACTTTGAGTTGTTCAAAATGGACGTAAAGGTTGCTTTTCTCAATGGTGATCTTGAGAAAGAGATTGATATGGATTAACCCATTGATTTTGTATCAAAGGGACAAGAGAACAATGTATGTCATCTTAAAAGGTCCATATGCGATCTCAAGCAATCTTCCAGTTCTTGGTACTCTAGATTCCATAAAGCCATTTTGGCTAATGTGTGGTTTCAAAAGACCATTGTGTATGTCGAAAGATCAACATGGGGATTATGTTCCTCACGTTAATGACATACTATTTACTAGGAACAACTTGGAGCTGATTAAAGTCACTAAAAAGTAGTCATTCCATGTCTTTGAGACAAAGGACACGGGTGAAACCAGGTATAATCGAAAGTCCTCCCAAGAAGCATGCATAAAAATGCCTCGGAATGATTTTGGGTTTATAATTCCTAACCCGTAGATACTCTAATTGAGAAGGGTCCAACCTTAAGTCTTGCTCAATGTTCTAAAACAGATGACAAAATAGAGATAATAAACAAATGTCCCTAACCTTAGTATCATAGTAAACTTAATATAAGTCATGTTATGTACATGCCCTGACATTGCTTTGCGGTTAGTTTGTTAAGTCGTTATCAAAGTAACCCAAGACTTCCTGATTGACAAGTCATCAGGAGAATAAAGCACTACCTTCATGGTATTGATAACTCAGCCTTTTGCTATCAAGGAGTAGGCCTTTACCTTGACTGGGAGAGCCATGTCATGGTGCAGCAAGCAGCAAAGCTACACAACAATGTCAGCTATGGAGGTAGATTGTGTATGTTGTACCATAGAGACAAAAAGCATTGCTATTGCATATATATATAGACTAACAAGGAGATTATGTTCCCTTAGCTAAACCCATTCCTAATGATATGTTCAAAGCTCATTGGTTAAGTCTTGGAATTCATAAGGTTTGGTATTTAGACGTGTTCTGTTTTGTGATAGACATGTTTTTTTTGCAAATGGGCAAAATGCTCATAACTGATTGTTGCACGTTAGGCATATTGAAACGTTACAGGCTTCTGATTGGCCTAGTCACACAGGCAATCGCCCTTATGCTTGAGTGGCGGAGACTGAATCATATTGCCACTAGGTGTGAAATGTTGATTGCTCACACTGGAAGTGTATGGGTAGAATGAATATAGTCACCTTGGCGAGACTAAGATGAGACTCGAGGGAGTCTAGTATGAAATAAGTTCTCATATCGAAGCCTTAAAGGCTGAATCTTGAGTGTCAAGATTAACATTCAGTATGTTGATCTAGTGGCTCAGGTTAGATTTTTGGATGAAAATCTGGACTGACGATTCGCATGACATAAAGAGTGACGTACCCAACTAAGTGGAAGCTATTTCATGACACACATCTCATACTGTGTGTGCTTATAAGACGACCCATACATGGAGTGACAATTGACTTCCCTATCTCTTGTCACTGTGTGACCCTATGAACGACGACTCTTTGACTTAAAGCTATGATATGAATTCGAAGCTTGATGATGCTACTTTAATGTGATTCTCAAGAACTACGATGTATACAGTTTAGCAAGAACACGTTAAGAAAGCAGTTAAGCTAAGATGAAATTTCATGAGTGTTCAAGGAAAAATCGATCCACCATCATCATATCAGCCCGGGCAATTATGTTGAGAACATAATCATTTGATACATCAGGCATAAGGGATTAGAGATGCCACTGGTGATGTCTTGGGATGGTTTCGGGGTATTATATTTTGTGAAAGTGTTATGTTAGTTGGATGGTAACTTAATATAACACCACTTGTTATTTTTGGTCGCATGTCCTATTCCTGGTATGAAGCGTGATGAGTTGTGATACATGGAGAATATATGTTTTACGTCAAAAGTGGCCAAGTGGGAGCTGTTAATCGAGCCTAATAGGTTTAGGCCCAATGCCCACTTAAGTCGCCTAGGGTAGCAACCCTAGCTACCCCCTAAGCTACATAAAGGGGTTTAAGGGGGTTAGCCTAACAAGGCGCGATGAGCTAAATATTATATCTCTTATATTCTCCTATTTGTCTCTCACGATTGAACTACCATCTATCGAGTTCTCGGGTTTGAGGACGTGAAAACCTAAAGCGACTCTGGTAGCTGCTTGGTATTCTTATTGACGTGGATTGGTATTCTTATAAACGCGGACTATTACCGACAGTATACTTCTGCATCCAGGTTAGTCCTATTTCTTCCTACACTATAAAATATTAAAAACTACATCATAAATTTCTGTATTTTTCTTTTGTTGGGGTGGGGGTTGGCATTAGGGGTGGGGTAGGCGACACAACTGATAAAGCTTGACTATATGAGTAGTTGAACAAATCTGTCTATGACATTGTCTAATTGAATTTAAGTTGAGCCCAGTTAGCATTAGACCTGGCAAATGGGTCATTCGGTTTGGGAACGGGTTGGGTCATGTTCGGGTTAAGTGACATTTTGGGTCGTTTTGGTTTGGCTCGGGTATGGTTCGGATCGGATCGACTTCGGGTCAACCAATTTTTGGCCAAATACGTTCATCATGCCAAAATAAGCAACTCTGTAGAAAACTTCGGGTCGGGTATGGTTCGATTCAGGTCAATTCGGGTTTCGGGTCTACTTTCGGGTAAGCATATTTCGGGTGTCGATCGGGTATGGGTCCGGGTCGTTCGGTTTGAATTTCGGGTCTCGGGTAAGTTTTGTCAGGTCTACTTAGCATTCAGCTTGACTCAATAGTGGATAACCCTCTTTGGATTGATACCCCCCCCCTTGTTCCATATGTTAAGTGTAACGAATTAAAGTGCAACAGTTTAATTTGGCTAAGTTTCATGTGTTAAGTATTGTGCATTTTATCCCAATTATCTTAATACACTTCTTGACATAAAAAAGCAATGTCAGAGTTCATTATGAAAGGCTTAAGATCTATTGTGGAAAGTAATCTATTCATTGTATGTGCATACGTTGTGTTTCCAATAGCAGGCACATTTTAAATGTTAGGAATTATCATAGTTATTTCCATTACTAGCCAACTAACTTATCTGAATAGAATAGGAAGGATCATTCCTCACCTCCAGTTAGGCGTTGAGGAGAGGAAGTATGGGAGCATATGTCTTCCTTACCAAAAGCCTCTGATCACCAAGATAAAGTCCCTAGATATGGAGAATCCAAGAGGAGGTTGATGTCAGTGATGAAAGTAAAGAGGATGATGATGAAGATATTGACATTAATATAGGTGAAAAAATACTCGAAAAATTGTTGGGCGATGAAGATGAGGTTTAGTCCAAATATGGTATGCCTTGTACTTGAGTTATCTTGTACTTGATTTTATGCCTTTTTATGTTCCATTATGCAGTTTCTATTATTGTTTAATATTTAATATTTGACTTTTTCTATATATTTTGTGAAAACATCCATGACTTCCTTATAAGAATAGATGTCTTTTACTTGAACACGAGAGCGACGAGATTAGTCACAAGTGGGGAAATTAGCTGAGGCCCAACTTGCACGTATGCAGCTTCGCATATTGCATCTCTCTTTAAAGAGGAGGTTTGGTATGGAATAGCTATATTTTTCATGTTGATTTGGTTTTTTATTTAATTTGGTGAAGCGTTGATAGAAATTTCCAATGTGATATATGTCTATGCACCATAAATAGGGCTGGCGGATGACAATAAGAGAAAATTTTGAGAGGAATTAGATGAATTTATTCAAAGTTTACCTCAAAGTGAAAAACTCTTCTTAGATGGAGATTTTAATGGACATATCAGAACTAAGGCGGATGGGTATGATATAACACATGGAGCTTTTGGTTATTGGGAAAGAAATAGTAAAGGGGAGCCAATTGTGGACTTTGCGGCTGCCTATGATTTGTTGATTATTAACTCCCTTTTTACGAAGAAAGAGGATCACTTGGTGACCTTTAGGAGTGGCAGTACTAAGTCTCAAATTAACTACTTTCTAATTAGGGCAAACAATAGGATGTTGTGTAAAGATTGTAAAGTGATAGCTAGTGAGTATTTGGGGACTTAGCATATAGTTTTGGTAATGCATGTGGCGATTAAAAGTTCAGAGATAAAGAAGAGAAGTGTTGGTGATCCTAGAGTTAGATGGTGGAATCTTATAAGTGAGAATACAGCTAAATTATCGAAGAAGATTGACATATAGGGAGTTGGAAGCAAGTAGAAAATGCCGACACAGTGTAGGACGCAGTGGATGAGAGAATTTAAAGGTCAGCTAAGGAACTCTTAGGAATCTCTAGAGGAGATGGAGGCATAATAAAAGCAGCTTGGTGCAAAATGAAGAACCAAAAGAAAAAGTTAAGGAGAAACAAGATGCATATGTCGCCCTAATTGTTAGTAGAATAGATGGAGAAAAAGAAGTTAATTTAGTTAATTACAAGGCTGTTGAGAAGATGGCAAAGAAAGTTGTCACTATAGCAAAGAACAACACAATGAAAGGTTATATCAGAGACTGGAGACAAAGGAAGGTGAGAAGGATATTTTCAAGTTAGCAAGGGTTAGGGAAAAGAAAACAAGAAACTTGGAAAATGTAAGATGCATCAATGGTGATGATGGTAAGGTCTTAGTAGGGGAATCAAAAATAAGGGAGAGATGGCATAGTCACTTTTCTATGCTCTTTAATGGCGAGATGAGTGAGTATTATTAGAGCAATGAGAGACGGAATCACAAGAGGCAACAAAACTATAGGTTCAGCATTCATATTAGTAAAGAGGATATTAGAGACGCATTAAGGAAGATGAAGAAAGGAAAGGTTGTGGGTACGAACCGTATCCTTGTGGAAATCTGGAAGTATTTGAGTGAAGAAGGACTAGAGTAGTTAACGAAGCTTTTTAATGTCATTTTTAGGACTGCTAAGATGTCGCGTGAATAGAGAATTAATACAATCTCCCGCTTTACAAGAACTAGGATGATATTTAAGTTTGTAATAATTAAAGGGATAATAAATTGCTTAGCCACAATATGAAGTTGTGGAAAAGGGTGATTGAGATAAGGTTGA
Organism: Selenicereus undatus; assembly: GCA_017589665.1. NCBI lineage: Eukaryota > Viridiplantae > Streptophyta > Magnoliopsida > Caryophyllales > Cactaceae > Selenicereus > Selenicereus undatus. The sequence continues at coordinate 18,185,499 of JACYFF010031957.1, forward strand.
GGAAGGATATTTCGATGTTGAAAATTCAATTTGGTTTTATACCAGGTAGATCAACTAAAGAAGCAATCTATCTCATAAGAAGACTCATGGAATTGTATAGGGATAGGAAAAAAGGATCTCCACGTGGTGTTCATTGATCTAGAGAAAGCATATGATAGAGTACTGTGTGAGGTGTTATAGGAGTGTTTGGAGAAGAAAATGTGTCAATGACGTAAATTTGAGCTACCAAGGATATGTATGAAGGAGCGAAAACAAGTGTTAGGACCTCATAAGGATACACAGAGCACTTTCCCATTGACATTAGGCTCCATCAAGGTTTAACTTTAAGCTCGTTTCTTTTCACTAATATTATGGATGAGCTCACAAAAGAGATTCAAGACGAGGTACCATGGTGCATGCTATTTACTAATGATATTATTCTTCTCGATGAGACTAGGGATGGACTTAACAGCAAGGTAGAGTAGTGGAGATGTACCTTAGAATCTAGGGAATTGAGATTGAGCAGATCTAAGACTAAATACCTAAAATGTGGGTTCAGCAGTGACAAAGGGAACGATGAAAAAGTCATCGTGGGTGGTGTGATAATACCAAGGGCCAACAAGTTTAAGTGTTAAGACTCACAAAAGGACACAAGAGGGGGGTCAATTGTGTCCTCCAATTTTTCTGTTTGTTTCAAAACACTCGTGAGAACTGTTTGGAGATGTGTTTGCAGTGATGCAGAGACGAAACTAATTGCGGAAATAATAAAGGAGATACAATATTTTTACGTGGAAAACCACATCTAGTCCAATTGAGGTGTAAAAATCACGACCTACCTCTGTAGGATTTCAGCAACACTTTCACTAACACGGGCCGAATTCGTTACACTATGTAACACACGTGACAACATCACACACGTAACTGAGTCTCCCTCGAGACTCTAGTTACACACACATAACTATTCTCCACCTGAGAATGAGTCACACAACACGTCCAAAGTCTCCCAAGACTTGGACACACTCTAGACTTAACTGATGACAGAAAAGAATAGAAAAACACCTTACTTTGAATGCTTCTAAATAAACTAAATGTAAGGTACAATACAATCCCTATTATGCCAATATAGATGACTCAATTTAGGACACTTCTTGAAGAACCATTTTAACCGTAAAGTGCTTACATACCCACAAAACATATTGATTTGGTTTCCATAATAACTCTGAAAATACTCAGCAGATAATAGGAATTAAATTTCTCAACAATATCTTTTTTTAGGAAATCATATCTTAAAAGATAAGATAAAGTCTTTTTAGAAGACCAATATTATTTAGGAAATTATTCTTTCTAAAACACAATATTATCATAAATCAATCCCATATATATTAGGAATTTTGGCAGTGAAAATATTTGAAAATCAATTTTTATACTCGCTGCCCTCAGAGCACTGCAGACCTGTTTGCTCAATTGTTCTGAGCAGTGTTCTAAGTCAGATTAAATAATGACTTCAAGGTGAGTGTTAAGTCAAGTTCTTCTTTGGCATATTAATAAGAATCTAGACAAATATAACCAGTTCTTAGCCCTAAGACTCTAAAGACTCTTGTACTCTGCTGATGATGTGCACATATATCCACCTTGATGATTTCAGCTTCTTCAACCTGTTCTTCAGGTGTTTGCGACTTCTGTCGCTTTCAACATAAAATTTTATCACATAGCTTCAAGCATGATATTTCGAACTAATCTCCAGGATGTTTGCAATCTATCTTATCACATGATTCTACCACTTAACTCAAGCCAACCATAATTAGCACATTTGGGTTGTAATCAATCAAAACCTTATATAAGATTGATTCAACAAATTCCGCCTTTTTGATGATGACAAATCAAATGACCATCAAAGGTGAGACATAGTAGAGGGCAAAAACATTAGTGCAAACTTAGTTCAAGAAGCCAATTTCACATAAAAGAGAATAATAAGAATAGGAAGTCAGCTTAAAACAGGCAGACCAATCAAAGCATGGTCATACTTATCTTCCCCCTTTTGACATCATTGAAAAGGTCGAGGGAACTATCTGCATAAATTCAGTAGGGATGCACCAACCACCACGGGTAATGAGGGAAATGACCGCGATACACTCAAGTATATGGTACAATATTGATATTGGCCATCCGAGTCACGCACAAACAGGTAACACATGCAACAAGCTAAGTTATAGCATAAATGCAGATACTATCCAAAAACTGCCATAAACCGTTAGTAGGCAGATACATAACCAAGTGTTTGAAAAATAGTGTTGGAAACAGGGGAAAGAATAGGTTTAGGTAGAGGAAGGTTGAGGAGGAAATTTGGGCTGTGAGGGCTAGAAGGGCACTCAGCAGATCCTCGTGACACTTTGCATTAAGAGCCTTTTCCTCTGTAAGCGCTTGCTTCACTTCAGCTATCTCCCCTTTCAAAGTGATCGGATCCTGCAACTGAGTGGCAATGGCAGGACCACTGGATGTGGAGGCATCACTGGGAACAGGGCCAAGAGGGGTTTCGAACCCCTGTTCTGAAGGTGCACTACCGCTTTTTGTAATCTTGAACCCACACCCAATCAATGTACTGTTGTCAATCTCATCACTAACATGAAGTTCTACTCTCTTCTGCAATGGAATCCCAAGCTTCTCAAACACAGACGTCAGCAAGAACCAATACCCCATGTCATGAACCTTGGTTGTGTTGGCAATTCTCCTAATATGGCTAATTATGATTCTGGGTAAGTTAATTTGCTCACCCTTATCCAACAAATCAGCGTAGCACATAGTCATGGGATCAGCAAGGTTGCGTCTCGGACCTCAGGCAACAACATTTGTAATCACAAACCAAAAAAACAACTGATGCAAGGGCATAATTTCCCCATTTCTCACATACCAGGACACAGTTAGATGAGGCTTTTGGCCAGTATTTCGGTCAGCGCCAATAGTCGTTCTTCACCTAAGATTCTCTTGTCCTCTCTCACATACACATCAAAACCTTTAGAGGACACCCCAAGTAACTCACCTAACTTCTTAGCATCAAACTGCACTTCATGATCAGTAACTATACTTGGCACCACTCCATTGGTGACAACACAGTTTGCATAGAACTCAGCTAAATCTGGGATCGAACACCCTCTCTTAGGATCTGTGAACAATTCAAACCATCCCTAGGCTTCTAATGTCTCTACAAACACCCCAAGCCCCTGTTCCTGAAAGTATGACACTTTAACTACCTTCCCCCGAACCACAGATTTCTGGAGGTAATGCTCATATCTCTCAGCAAGTGTCATGTTCTTCTAATTTTTTTGTTCTTGGGTGCATTAGATTCTTCAACCTGTTCAGATACTTGTTCTGGGGTAGCCCATTTTTGGGCAGATTTCTTGGATGGAACTGGTTTAAAGAGTGTTTTGGTGGGTGTTTTGGGACTTGGTTAGAGTAGTTCGTTCGAGTCCGCAAAATTAGTTCAGCCTCATCACTATCCTCAGCATCTTCAACAACAAATTCATTATCAACATGCTCAACATCATAATCGTTTGAGTCCCCAACTGAATCGACCTTATTCCCCCCTAATCTAGACTCGGCCACAACGGAGACATACATCATAATCTCTCAACCTCCAATTGGGTGTACCAAAGGTACCATAGCAGGGCTCAAGTCTACTGATCTTAAGTCCAAGCTCTTCAAGAACCCAAAATTAGAGGGAGTAATCGAAAAAGAAGGTGAGGGAGGGTTTCCCATACCAATCTAGATCGTTTATGGCGATCAAGGTGCCAGTGATGTTCTCTCAGAACTCATCCCAATTCCGCCCCCTTGTGTTGCTAGTTGGTCTCATAGCGATCTTGGGTGAGAAGTCTTGTGCTTGGATGATGCTCGACCGCCACGAGTTCTTACCATTGAGGATTTTAAGTGATTTAGGGTTTTGAAGGGGTTTAAGGAAGGAGAATGAAATCGGGTTCTTGGTGCAGAGAGAGAAAGATGGATGGATGGGTTATGGAGAGAGAGAGTGTGTGTAGGGATTTAATGGTGCATAAGGGGCCTGAAAATCAAGGAAGTTTATGGGAGAGTTTATTTCGGCCCTTCTTGGACAGAGAATATTTTACATGCAGCACATCATTACACTAGGTATGGTATAAATTATACGTTAGGTGTAATGACAAAGGAAATTTAGGTTTCCAACCCTCCCATTAATAATGCTACTTGGTCAGCACAGGATACAAACTGTTGTCAGGTCTATTCTTGGAGCCTGTTCTTACTGTTAACAGTTCGGTGTCTCAGAACACTAAGGGCAATATCATTAGACCTCAATGAGTGTCAACATGTTACTTTCCACACATATGCCAGTAAAACCACAAGAATTGAATGCATCCATTGGAACAATGTATTTGGACTAACGACCATTAACTAGTCAATCATTGGGGGTTAGTTAAGCATGCTCAAGTTCTTTTAATCAAACCCAATTCAAGCCTATTCCTTTCAAATTGATCTCTACTTAGTGCTTTGGTAAAAATATCAGCAATTTGTTTATTAGTGGCACAAAAATTCATTGAAATCAAGCCCTTTTCAACATTATCTCTTAAGAAGTGATAGCGAACATCAATATGCTAGTCCTTTTATGTAAACGCGGCTTTTTGCCAATGTTAATTGCACTTGTATTATCACAAAATATGGGAATGCATCCCATGTCAACACCAAAATTCTTGAGTTGTTGCCATCACTACAAGAAAAACAGGATTGGGCCACGAAATTTATATTATAAGGTGACAAAATTAATTTTGACGCCCTTAACTTACTGCAAGGCAACGAAAATAATTTTGTGGTCTCCGCCATAATTGAGGCGTCAAACTGATATTTGCATACCCCTTTACTTTGAATAAGACGTCAGATTTTTAATTTCATGGCCTTATACCAAAAAGAAAAAGAACACAAATTAGGCACTCAGTTTGCCTACTCATTTTCGTGAAAGTTTGAATGAAAATTTAGGTGGCTAAACCCTCATCCGACCTAACCCCCACTCACATTCTCTGCATTTGTTCACCCTCTTCATTTCACTGCATCTGTTCACCCTCTTCATTTCAGTCGACACCCTCACTCAGTCCCCCTGACCTAACCCTCACCTGAAGTCCGGCCGTGGTGGTGCTTGAAGTCCAACCTGAAGGCGTTCAAGCCTACTGTCTATAAGAGGTCGACATTCAAGCCTGGTGCAGCTGTTTGAAGGGGTCGATTCTCAGGTATTTCCTAAATAACGCTCATCCTTGTTTGATTTGGTTCGATTTTGTTCGACTGTGTTTGATTTTGTTCTTTTTTTTTCTTTTTTGTTCGATTTTGAAAGATGAGCAGTAGTTTTTCTTCAAATTTTAGCCTGAAGGAGTTCACCAGGGTAATACTCATCCTATCTCATTTGTATGTTATTTTAGTTTATGTTTATTGTTTTTAGTTGGATTTTGTTCTGTGGTTGAATGAAACCCTTTTGTTTTTTTCAAGATGAAGTCTCTGATTGATTTATTTACTTCCTGATTGACAAAGATCTTGAATTTAGGTGTTTTGGTATTTGATTTGAGCTCTTATTCGAATTGAGTGTCTTCCAGTGTGATAAAGTTTAAATCTGATTGAACAATATGCTAGTGGTGGTTTGGTGATGTGGGTGCTCTATGAATTCATTTGGGTTTTTCAATTTCTGATGCATAATGAGCATTTTGATTGAGAACAAGAGAATTAAGCTCTTATCAGTTCAAGTTTCTTGATAAATCATCTGAAAGTGTCTGGTTGGTGATGGAGAGAGTTAACCCTAACCTTAACCCACTGTGCTAGGTCTGCAAAAGGGGGCTACAGATTCAAGGCATTCTAACAGTAGCTAATAATCATACTGCTACGTTGGTTGTGTGGTCTTCTGTAAATAAGAACATAAACAAGAAAGCTTGCACAAATAAGACATATAGGAGTTTGATGTTCCTATCAAAATGTGTTGAGAACATTGCAAGTACTAAACTTTAATTTTCTAGCATTTTTGTATGGGAATGTGATTGCTTATGCACGTCAATATGTTGTATATGTTGCCTGGTCAATGTCATCCTAAGGAAGTCAAGGATGTCCAGCTCGTGTATGGTAATGGACTCTCATATTGATCACATCATAAGTCATCTCGGGAGCTTAACGATAACCATTGCCACTATCTCTTATCCAATAAATAAGCTCACATTATTACTTAATTTGAAAAGTCGAAAGTCTATTTGTTTCAATAGCTGAGATTAGCAATTCATAGTTAAGAGCAGTTCGAGTGTAGATACTGATATATGTTTTGGGGTAAGATATCTCTTAAGTGTCCTGCTTTAATCTACATTAATATATTTTATAATTTAAAATCATCAAATTTTCAATAGTTACAATTATTTTTCAATTGTAAAGTTTTAGTATTCATTGATTATACCAACAAGTGCAAAATAACTTCATAATTGGATCAACGTAATCTGTGAAGATGTATCATATGAGTAATTTTATATTCATGAAAAATTATGGATAAAAATATAATTTTACACAATTTTTAAGTTGTAACACTCTTTCCACTATATAGAAAAATTATATACAAAAGTAAAGGTTAGCGATTAGAAGTGATGTGGAGCAATTAGAAGCATCTAAAAGCAGTTACATATAATGATCTGTTGTTAAGAGCATTTAGGAGCCATTGTGAGTGATTAAAACGGTGAAATGAACATCTTCAAATCAATATAAATCCCCCAAAAGTTGAACATAAAAATTTTCTGTAGTCTTCCATCCTTGGTTTAACTAGGATCGAGCGATCATTGGTGTAAGTCACAGAGCTCTGTCAACAGAAAAAAATTTCATTGTGACCATATGAACACCATTTCAAGGTAATGTTACTTAGTTTTCTTGCGATTTTTCTCTATTCCTGTATTTTTCAAGTTAGAATTCTTTATTGAATTCGCTCTCCATCTCGTCTTTGGGATGTAATTGCAATGCCTTGTTTTTTCTTTTTTTTTTTCAATTTCTCTGAACTCTACATGTTACCCACTGAAAATTTAGGGTTGAAGATTTATCAGGATCACTGAATGAGCTACTAGTGGCCTCCTGTCTCTGTCCGTTTTTTATTTTCACATACTGAAATTGAGGGTTTAAGAGTGAAAATTGTGTATTTCTGCATGAAGTTGGTTGGATGGAATTTCAAAATCTAATGTGATGTTGGGTTAATTGCACCCAAGCAACACAATGTTTTTTTTTTTTTTTGGGTGTGCATAAAAGAAGGTCTCCCCCCTTAAAGAAAGATTGACCAGTGTATATAGTTTATGTTTCTTGATTATCAAAATAGAACCCTTGGATCCAATATCTTTTGATTCTTGACTAATTAATTAGATCTAAGTCCAACTTCTCGTGTTTAACCAGTTAATGGGTCTCAACCACGTCCCTGTAATGTGGACTTCTTTTGCTTCTTTCTTTTACATTTTGTGTGCAACACACCACTAATTCTGAAATGATGATGGGTTGCAATCTGATATTTATAAAGAAAATTATTTTCATCAGTAGTTCGTAATACTTCACTTAAACAACATAATAATTTTGATGTAGATGAGTCTCTATATTTGTTCTGCCTGGTAGGAATTAACTAAGAATTCATTAATATGAGTTGAGTGAGTTTAGTCCTCTTAAAATATCCAAGGAATTCTGTGGACTGATAAGAGCGATTCATTAAGAGAAAAGCAGAGAGCCAGTTACGAGTTGGTGATTCAAATAAGATAATTCTTCGTTGTTTAAGCCAATAATTTTGACCTTTTTATGACATCCTTAGATGGTTTTTTTTGTGATAATAGATGTGTGATTTTTGTATGCATATGGTAGAACATCGATATGACTCTTGAGTTGCTCTCAATTGTGAGTTAGCCTCTCACCTGAGTATGCTATGAGGCATTAAAGTGTAATAGACTTGGCTCTTAAGGGATGACTGATGACTACTCTTTATCAAGCAGAGAAGTGGAGATGATTTTGTGCGTTAGGTGATTGTTTGGATCCCATGACTATTGTTCATCACACTTTTTCTTTCTCTCGCCTCTCTCTTTTCTCTTAAGTTGATTTACTTTGTAAGCCTTGTAAAGATTTCGAAGACCTTGCAATAAAATTTGAATTTTAAAATTTGAAGGTTTCAATCCATTCCTGATATTTGAATGTGATCCTCTGAGATGTTCTTCCATGAAATTATGGACTTCTACAATCCTATCTATTGTAATTACTTTATACAAGTCCCTATGCTTTATCCCATCTGGTCCCTTGACTTTATTTTTCTTACCTTCTTCACTAAATGATAGAAATGTGAAGTAATTCTCTAAGTCATTTCCTTCTTGCCTGCTTAACCTTATGTTTTCTTTCTACAGCTTAGGAGTACAAAAGTAAAGTTATCCTCACGCAGAGATTAGGGATTCCTTTACTAGCGACTTTTGGGATTATGTTTTGCCATAAGTAATTAGGTTTGGTCAAGTTTTTTCACTTCTTCGAGATTGAATCATCTGAATTATATTCAGGGGTTCAGTCTGCCCCTCATCCATGTTATTGTCAGGAAGAAGTTGAGCAAGAAGCAATAGGGAGATTTCAAGATAGTCATCCTAAGGGCTTTAGCTTGCTCCTTAGCTTCTCTTTACCCTATTGAAGGAAGAGCTTTGTTGGGGAATCAAGGGGTGCATTCTCACTTGAGAGATAAGGATAATGTTCCTAGCTTTGTTCATGTGTCCAACACTTTCTAGGTTGGTGGTGAGCTTCTTCCCCTTAAAGGTGAGGTTTCTATCCTCAATGTGAATGAAGTTCCTTACTAGAACTTAGAGTCCCTAGAGACTATGTCCCTTAAGGAGCTTCTCGATACCAAAGTTGGAATTTTTTCCCAAGTTAGCTTCAAAGTATGTTGTAGTGTATGCCCCTTAAAAAAGTTATAAGAATTTACTCATGTCTTGCATCATTGCTAGCAAAAATTTTCAATACTTAGCCATGATAAGATATGAGACATAGTTATTTCTATACTTTAGGCTCAGATCATGACATAGGAGAAATCTCTTGGTATTTTATTTTCTTATACCCACACTCTCAGAGTATTATAAGTGTTCACTTTGAGTGCACGATGTTCTAATTTCTTATCTTGAACAAATCCACTATTGTATTAGTTCTACTAATAACTTCTTCATATTTTGATCATTTTTTCATATTTAGTTGTGACTGGAGGAAGAGAAATTGAAGACATTGTTCGTTTCAGAGTAGGTACATAACGTGGAACTTTATATTATTTAGTTGATTGATTCATATCTGATGGTGTTTATATTAACACAATCCTATCATGTCATGAAGGGGTTTTTAAATTATTTATGTTTTAACATTTCGTTCAGGGATGGATAGGGATCGAAGTTGGATGAATCACAGGGGAATTAGTGATAGAAGAAAACCCAATTATATCACAGGCATTAATGAATTTTTAGAGTTTGCCTTTGGTGGCAAGGAAGACGGAACAGACGTAAGGTGTCCATGTGTGAATTGTAATTTGTGTTTGTTTCATAATCGAAGCACGATTCATAATCACTTAATAATTCGGGGTATATTGAGTTATTATAATCCATGGATACATCATGGATAATATGAAGATCATATCGATAGTAGTGATGATGGGAGGGATAGAAGAAGAAGCATCAGATAGAGTTGAAAGTTTTGTGGCATGTGATGATATGAGGCCATTAGTGCGTGAAGCGACGAATGTTATGAACTTTGGTAATTTTAAGTCTATTGAGAACCATACAAAGAATGAGGGTGGTCAAAATGAGGTGCCAAAAGAGTTTCAGAAGCTTATGAAAGATGCCGAGGTAGAGTTGTATCCTGGTTGTAACACATTTACCAGGTTGGAGTTCATTGTCACAGTACTTCATATTAAAGTGAGTTGCAAATGGAGTGATAAATCATTTTCTATGTTGCTTAGGTCACTTCAAAGAGCATTTAACAATGATGAGAACTTTCTTGAAAATTCTTACGAGGCAAAAAAGTATACAAAAGCCTTGGGTTTGGATTATGTCAAAATTGATGCATGTATTAACCACTGTATTCTATATTGGAAAAAGAATACAGACCTAGATGAATGTCCAAAATGCTCTGTATCTCGATGGAAAGAGAAGGTTGATATGGAAGGTGATAATGACATCGGCACGGATGATGAAGGGATTTCAAAGGTAGGAAGAGTGCCACGCCTAGTCCTTAGGCATTTTTCATTAATACCAAGGCTGCAAAGGATGTTTATGTCCTCAAAGGTAGCTAAACACATGAGATGGCATAAAGAGGGGCACACTGATGATGGTAAATTGAGACATCCAGCTGATTCTAAGGCATGGAAGCATGTGAATGAATTATATCCTACATTTTCTTCAAACTCGCGAAATGTAAGGTTGGCCTTACCTACTGATGGGTTTAATCCAGCAGCACAAATGAGTAGTCGATATAGTATATGGCCTGTAATATTGGTGCCTTACAATTTGCCTCCTTGGATGTGCATGAGTAGCACCAATTTTATGTTTTCTTTGATAATTCCTGGCCCTAAAGCCCCTGGAAATTATATTGATGTGTTTTTACAGCCACTTATAGATGAGCCTCAAGTGTTGTGGGAGGTTGGGGTTAAAACATATGATGCTCATAGCAAAGAGTTTTTTTATATGTTTGCTATATATGTTGATATGGACAGTGCATGACTTTCCAAGCTGCGCCAATGTTTCTGGTTGGAGTACTAAAGGATTTCTTGCTTGTCCTAATTGTCATAAAGACACATGTTCTAAAAGGCTATGCCATGGAAAAAAGTGATGTTATATGCGATATTGTAGGTTCTTAGAACCGGATCATAAATGGAGGATCAGCGGGACATCTCTTAATAAGAGACCTGAAAGAAGACCCCCTCCTATTTCCCTAAGTGGGCATGATGTTTGTGAACAACTTAGCAATTGTGAAAATGAATTTGGGAAAGATGCAAAAGGTAAGCGAAAGAGAGGTGATAGATATTTGGTGCACCAATTGAAGAAGAGAAGCATCTTTTATGAACTTTCATATTTGAGGCATCTATTAATTCGACACAACCTGGATGTCAAGCATATAGAGAAGAATATATGTGATAATATTTTTGGGACATTACTTGACATACCTGGTAAGAATAGGGATTCATTGAATGCTAGATTGGATCTAAAAAAAATGAATATGCATGATAAATTACGAGCTAAGTTGATTGGAGACAAGTATCAAGTTCCAAAAGCACCATTTAACTTGACCTTAAGTGAAAGAAGACAAGTGGTTGCCTTATTGTCGAGTTTACGTGTCCTAAATGGATATTCTTCTAACATTTCACGATGTGTGACATTAGATGATGGAAGGCTTTCGGGAATGAAAAGTCATGACTGTCACGTTTTCATGCAAGACTTGGTTTTGCCAGCATTTCGAGGTGTGTTGGATGAAAAGGTTCTTGAACCTCTAGTGGAACTTAGCAATTATTTCAAGAAGTTGTGTTCTAGAACCTTAGATGTCGACATTCTAGAGCAAATGGAGAAAGATATTGCAATTGCTCTTTGCAAGCTAGAGCGCATATTTATTTAAGCATTCTTTGATGTGATGGTGCATCTTGCTGTACATTTGGCAACAAAGGCTAAGTTGGTTGGTCCTGTTCCTTTTTGATGGATGTATCATGTTGAAAGGTAATAAAATTCTTAAATTTCTAAAGTGTAATATCTTGATATTTTGAAAGCATGGATAACTAAAGTTCCTTGTTTTTTCTTAAGGGAATGTGCACATATAAAACATATGTGCGTAATAGAAATTGTCCTGAAGGATGTGTTGCAGAGGGTTATATTCAAAATGAATGCCTAACCTTCTGTTCTAGATATTTGTCTATAACAAAGACAAAATTTAACCGTGTAGACTACAATGGTACTATGGAAGTAGACCAACCCCACCATTTGTCCATATTTACCAAGGCAGGAAAGCCAATTGGGAAGGTCAATTTTAAGCAATTGAGCTATGAAGATTGGAAACTGGCTCGACTTTATGTGTTAAAAAATTGCAAAGGGGAAGAACCTTTCTATGAGTAAGTTTCCTTATATTGTGAGCTATATATAGTTACAAATTAATAGATATGTTATTAATTACGTGAGTTTTCATATCATCAGTGAATATGACAGCACCACTGATGTACAAAAGCCTGACTTCTCCAATTGGTTTGAGAGTAGAGTAAGATAACTTTATATTGCCAAATACTTTCACTGTGAATTTTTCTTTTGTCTTTGTTGTAATTGATTGTATATATACGTAGGTTGTACAACATTCACATGAAGGGGATCAAAGAGAGACAGAAGAATTATTGTGTCTAGCCCAAGGTCTAATGAAAGGTGTTACTAGTTATGAAGGATATGTAATTAATGGATTTAGGTTTCACACAAGAAGGCGTCAAAGAAATCGAAAAACACAAAACAGTGGTGTGGTAGTTGAGGGGGGAACAAAAAATGGAAAGAAAGATTTTTATGGTGTACTGAAGGAGGTCATTGTGTTAGAATATGATGCCCTCAAAAATCGTACAAGTCCCAAAGTTGTATTGTTCAACTGTAGATGGTTTGATGTATATAATGAAGGGAGAGGCATTAAAAGGGACAAGCTTGGGGGAACACTGATTAATATGACTCGTAACTTACTGACAAATGAACCCTTTGCTTTAGCTTGTCAAATTCGTCAGGTTTTTTATATTCCAGCTCATAATGATCCGCAATGGAAATGGGTTATAACTATGAACCCCCGTTACTATTTTAATTTCCGCAATGCTAATGATGTTGATGGTTGTAATGAGTCAATATGGGAAAATATGGATGTTGAGGTAACTAATCCTATAGAGATTCAAGAGGGGGATGATGAAGAAATTCCTCTCGTTAGGGACGATGTGGAGCCTGACATTGTTGATGCGGAGATGATTGACGCGAACCTAGTGGATGCTAATTTCATCCAGGACAACAATGATGAAAATGATGAGGATGTGGTGAGCGAGGGGGATGAGGATGAATTCTCAGATAGGGAATCAGATATAGATTCATTTGATAGGGACCTTGAAGAGGATGAATCGGATGATGGTAGTGGTAGTGAATAGTGGTAAGAAATATAGTTTTGCATTTGTTAATATATTCTAATTGTTTTACAGTTATCATATTTTTGTTTCTGATATTGTCACTCTTATATGTAGGAATATGACAGTAAACGCATCGTCCCAAGTTGTAGTGTCACAGAACCAGCCCCTACCCCTAACAGGTGACATTGGTCAAAATGATGTGCAACCTCCTTTGACTTATAGGCAGAAAAGAAGAGCCCAGCAAGCACTTCGAAATGGTAATTTTTATTTTTTCTAGTTTAGGTTTGAATACAAATGCAATAAGTGAAATTTGTTGATGATGTTGATGAGTGCTTGTTTATATGGAAATTTGAAGCTCGCAAGCGTGGGCCAACTAGAGGCTTGAACTCACTACGTGAAAGGGAGCAAAACCCTAATGTGAAGCCTTTTGCGAAGATCACACCAGACATGGAACGTGTTGTTGGTAAACATGCTAACCGCTTCATTGGTGAGTGTAGCAAGTAGGTGAAGGAATTCTGCCCGCTAGATTCAAGGTAATTTATTTTAATTTTTTGTGAAGCTGTTTGACCAAGTTAACATAGATGCTTGTAGACTTTGAAACACAAATTAGGCACTACCTAGTTATTGTTCCACTACCCAGTTTACTTAAACTCTTGCACTACCCAGTTAAGTAATCATAATTATATTTCTTGTAAGTTGTTTAACATAATCCTTCCCTTGCAGGAACTGGATTAGGATGGATAAAGATGCTAAGACAAGATTGTTGGACAAAATCAAGGTAAATATACAATTATATAGCTTATCATGTTGATTGTACGAAATCTAACAATAAGGTGCTGCCTACGTGATTCATTTTTGTTCCACTCAGTTTATCAAGTTAGAGGTCCACTTTCACTTTAATGTTTGTGTATTTGTTTGCCCCAATCTAGGCAGAATGGAATTTGCCTACAGAAGCTGATGGAATTAATGTCGGTCGTGCATTGGAACTACAATGTATGCTGCTATTTAGAGGTTGGAGGTACAGGCTAAAGGAAGAACATTTTGCCGGAAATACTATAACTCAGGGTATTAGTAATAAGCCTCCAGAAGTGCACAAAGACAAATGGGATTGGCTAGTTAACCATTGGGCAGATTCGAAGCAGCAGGTTTCTTATGATCACTTTTCATCTAAAGGCTAACATTAGGTTGGTTGTTTGATTAAGGTTTGTTGCATTCATATTTACCTAATTATCATCTTGTAGCATATAAGTGAAAAAAATCGGGCAAATAGGTTGAGGCAAAAGATAAAACCAGCGAATGGTGCTAAGTCAACTGCCAGAATTCATCATGATGAGGTGAGTTAGCGAAAGTAGCTTCATGTAGTCATATATTAGTATTTAACTATGTGCTTTAACTATGTTCTTTATTTTACAGATAATTCCATCACTAATGCACCCCCAAGACTCTTGTCCAGATCCCAACCATGACGGTGCGTAAGATCCTACCCAACAAATTGAAGAAGTTCCTGCATATGTTCAATTATGGGAGAGGACAAAAAGGTGTATTTATATTCATCTTTTGTATACTTAATCTCTTTTAATATATGAACCAATGAATCTTATTATATGTTGTAAACAGGCATGAAGATGGATCCTGGGATCCTGAAGTAGCGACAAAGTATGAAGAATTTAAGGAACTCCATATGAGCCAAATCGAAAAGGAAGGTGCAGACAACTTATCTCTGAAAGAGGCTTATCTGTTGGTTATAAAAGAAAATTCAAGTTACCATAGAGGGCCTGGGCCTGGTCCACAACCGCCTAGAAAAGGCAGAGGGCAATGTACTGAGGTCAGGATCGAAATCGCTGCTGAAATCCAACAACTGCAGCAAAAAGAGGCTGCTCTACAAGGTCAAGTTGGGGAGCTCCAAACAGCCAATTCAGAGCTCAAAACTGAAATTAAGCGAATGAAATCCTAAGCAATAGAGAGAGACACTAAACTTAAGAAAGAATTGATAGAGAGAGAGCGCAAACATAAGAAGGAAGCAATAGAGAGAGAAAATAAAATGAGAGCAGAGGTCATGGAGATGCTGCGTAATCTGAACCGTGGCATATAAATCACTCAGGTACATTACTTTTTCAATTTTTCTCAATTTATTTCAATTTATCCCCCCCCCCCTTCTCTCTCTGTCTCTCTCTCACTCTCTCTCCATAATGAAGCGATACCTGGATTCATTATCTGGCTCCTCTCTCTCTCTTTCTCTCTCTCTCAATTTGAGGTGGGTTGTTGTCTGCATTTTTGTTTTCTGCCCGTTATTGTCCAATTGGGTTGCTATATGCCAAGTCATGTTGATGGGTTATTGGATATTTGTGGTTGCTTGGTTAGTGTTAGTGGCTGTTGGGTTGTTGGATATTTGTGGCTGCTTGGTCGGTGTTAGTGGTTGTTGGGTTGTTGGGTATTTGTGGCTACTTGGTTAGTTTTGGTGGTGTGTTATGATTTCAGTTC
This sequence comes from Selenicereus undatus, assembly GCA_017589665.1. NCBI lineage: Eukaryota > Viridiplantae > Streptophyta > Magnoliopsida > Caryophyllales > Cactaceae > Selenicereus > Selenicereus undatus. Next base: position 18,201,091 of record JACYFF010031957.1, read on the forward strand.
CCTATTGATGGACTTTTAATTTTCATGGCTACAGCTATTGTGTTAGAGTAAGATTTTTGTTGTGTGGCAGATTCTCTGAGTTAGAGTTGGGTTTTTGTTAGAGGTAATCAGTGTCCGGCATGGTTTTTTTAATTGTCATGGCTACAACAATGACTTTAGGTCCCTGTTGATCGACTTGTAATTATTTACGGTATTTTGTTGTAGCCATCCTTTAAAATAGCCATGAGTTTTCTTCTTTGTTTGTGCTAGAAGCTGTGTTTAAAAAAGCGCACCCGGGGCGCCCCTAGGTGCACAAAAGCCCTAGGCGCACATTGTTACGCCTTGAATAGAGTCAGGCGTAGCCCATTCTTTAAGCACGGGCTTTTCTGGGCTTCTGGTTGAGGCGTAGGGTGCGCGCTTTGTGGGCTTCGTTGATCTTAACTTGCCGTTAGAGAACAAAAAAGGAAAAAAAATATAAAGGCCAAATTTCAAGGGCTCGAGGCCCTCTACTGTGACTCACATTCCTCTTTTGAGCTCCCTTGTGCATCTGGTTGGTGGTGCTACTCTTTTCTTTTGCTCTCTGTTTGTTTCAGCGTAAACCCTAAACTCCAGAACATCAGGTAAGTGCTTCTACTCCTTTCTCCTTTCAGTTTTCCATCTTCCTCCTCTTCATCCTCCTTCTTCTCTGAGTCTCGACTGCCATGGAAGTGGTTTCGAGCTTTCCCTTTTTTTTTCAGGGCATGAATTGGTGCCAGACTCGCCCCGGTTATAGTGCCATACTCCTCTTCTTCTCTTCTTTTCACTTCTTGCTTTGCCTGAATTCTTGAATTACCCTCCCCCATCCAACGACATGTTTGGGATTTTATTATTTAGTTGGGGACTTGGGGTAAATAAGGGAGCAGAGCTGTGTGACTGTGTCTAATAATTTCATGGGGCAGCCGGGCAAGGTGCTTTAATCTTATCTTAAAGCAATGTTTAAAATTATTGAAGTGGGATTGAATGGCAACTTTGGAGCTCTAAATTTTGTAAGCCCACTGAGTGTTTGTGAGGGTTTACTGATGATAGGAACATGGAGCTCATGTGATATCAACTGTCCCTCAATTTTAAATTTTCGATTATATATTTTTGTGTAATTGATTGTGTGTTTTTTTTGTTTGTTGAAATTGTAGTGAACTCATTAGTGGTGTTGATTTTTGGGTTGAATACTTGAATAATTGATTGTGTGTTATCTTCATGTTTAATTCCTTATTTAATGTCATTATCTACCTTATTTTCAAAGCAATATGGTTTGGGAATGATTATGGAGCATTTTATAGCCAAAGTGTGCCTCGCGTCTGAAAAGCCCGACGCCTTTGCCTCGAAGCCCACGCCCCGGGCTCCAAGACCCTTTGCGTGTTTTCCTCCTCTGTTTTGCATGTTGCTAACCTGCTGCTCTCATCCTCTGTTCTGTCTTTCGGCCTTCTAAGTGTGGGAAATGTTAGGTTCTTTTTTTTTTAATTTGCTGGGCAGGTAGGGCAGCTAGGCTTTGTGTGTTAGAAATGTTAGGTTTTTTTTTTCTTTGCAACAATCTATTTTGTTTTTGGTCAGTCGCAGTGCCCACTGCCAGGCAGTTTGTGTGTGTGTGTGTGCTATTGTCTTGTCCTTTTTTTTTGGTGTTAAATGCAATTAGTGATTAGTGCCTCACCAAATATTTGTTTGATTACTATGGAATTTTAGTTTGAGAGTTGAAACGGTGAGTTAAATAGAGGATTCAAACCCAACTCGTAACACTTTGGGCTCGGCTTCCTCTAAATTGCTTTAAGAACTATGTCAGATTAATTGCTTTAGGAACCATGTTACATGTTGTGATGGATTCAGGTTGGAGGTTTGAATTGAGTATATATATGGAGCATTCAGGTTATATGTTAAATGGAGGATTCATTTATATATGGCAAGCGCATTCCATGGAACAAGCTTGCTTCTGATCGATTCAGGTTCGAGGTTTGAATTGTGTCATAAGAATTGGGTATAGTTTGTTCTTTATGTATTGTAATGTGTTCTGTCAATCAAAGCTTGCAGGCATATTGCCATAATAGAAATGCAGCCACATAACATAACCTGCAATGTGGTATTTCACTGTTGAGGAAGCAAAGAGCACGAGTTTGGTATACTTGTTGTTTGGTCAATCTATTGAGGATTGTACAAGTCCATCAACAGGGTGCAATAATTTTTTTTAATAACTGAGATGTTGCTCTTCTGTGTGTGTACATATTATTAAATTCAAGATAGGTATAGTTGTTTTGGTCAATTATTAAGGATTATGAGTACTAAAATGCATATGCTGGATATGTTTCTTCTATTGAGGATTTCTTTTGCTTCCTTGGTTGATGAATAAGAGAATTTGGTGGAGGAGAAATATGACAACAGTAGGACTTATACATCAGAACTATGTGAGAATTTGGAATCTTCTATATCTTCCTAGCCTATTCATTTATGCTTTCTTTTTGCTCAAATAGCGAGAATTTCAAATCTTCTATACCTTTCGTTTATTTTGACATTGTTGATGTCACTTTTTGTTTTGATAAACTGCTCTTGATGCTGGCACATTTTGTCATCCGAATGTAAAAATTTGAAGGTATTATTATGCTCTTTTCGAAGTGTCTTCAATGTTTGCTTTACATACTTCTGATGCTAGGTTTTTTTGGCTCATTCTTGATTGCTGAATCTTTTCAAAGCTTCTTCAATCTATTATTTTGCTTTGTTCAATGTTTCCTTTTGCTCATTCTTGATTGCTCAATGCTAGGTTTATTTGAATTGAGCAATGGACATCAATTTTTTGGGTATATACAACAAGGCATGGTAGCAAGGAGTAGATACATGTTCTTCTTAAAGAATGCAAGAGGTTAATTGGGAGCCTTAGAGACAAGTGAAAAATCATTTTGCACATATCTCATTGTAATATGTACAGTTCGCGTATATATTTCACTTGTCTAGTATGTATCTGCTTCTGATTTCCTTTTTTGGACACAAAACTATCATTGCTTGTTCCATTTTCATATTTTAGGTATTGTAAAAACTAAAGTATGTACATTTATGAATGTTTCCATGCTAATTAGTGGTAATCAATGTGCATGAATTTTGTTAATATGTAGTGATGCTTTATTGGACATGTTTGTATAGTTTAGATTATGATGTATCGAACAACCCAAGAAATCATACATTGGGTAATACAAAAATTCAATGCCTAAAACTATGACGACAATGTTCTAGTGAGCAATAGGGCCACGAAACACCAAATATAGCTCACTGGACAAAGGGTCACAAAAAATTTCGTGGTCCTCTGTGCAGATAGGGCCACGAAATCGAAAAAGCGAGGCCCTAAAAGAGGATAGGCCACAAAAACTTTCGAGGTCATACACAATGCAACCGCCACGAAAACGATAAAGCGAGGCCCCATACAAAAAGGGGCCGCAAAAATTTTCATGGCCCTATAACACATGTAGGCCACAAAAAGAGAAAGCGAGGCCCTATGTGAAGTATGGCGATGAAAATTTTTGTGGCCCCATAGCACATGCAAGCCACAAAAACAAAAAGCGAGGCCCTATTTGAAGTAGGCCAATGAAAATTTTCATGGCCCCATAGCACATGCATGGCACAAAAATGGAAAGCGAGGCCCTCTGTGAAGTTGGGCGACGAAAATTTTCGTGGCCCACACAGTCCATATGTGCATCGAACCAAATATTTCATCGCCCCTTTTGTGGGCCTTGACATTCAGACGTCAAACTCATGAGGAAAACCATTTTGCCGCCCTAATAAAAGGGCGACGAATTGTGCACATTGGGCGACGAAAGTGTGCCTCGCCCAATATCAATTTTCTTGTAATGCGTATCCAGAACAATTGAGCACAACAAAAAACAGCCGCTACATACTCGGCTTCTGCTGTGGACATGGCAATTGAGTGCTGTTTCTTTGTAGACCAAGAGACCAAACAAGGCCTAAGAAAAGTAGTCATACTTGAGGTGCTTTTTCTGTCAACTAGAAATCCAGCATAATCAGCTTCAGCATACCCAATGAGGTCAAAGTTGCATCCACATGGATACCATAGTCCCATATCAGAGGTGTTTTTCAAATATCTAGAAATTCTTTTTACAGCTTTCAAGTGTGTTTCTTTTGCATTTGACTGAAAACGGACACACAAACCAACACTGAAAACAATATCAGGTCTACTAGCAGTTAAGTATAGGAGTGACCCTATCATACCCCGATATGATTTTTCATTAACTAAAGGACTTCCATCATCCATCACCAATCTGGAGAGATAAGAGTGTCCATGGGCTTAGCCAATTCTATCCTAAACCGCTTAAGTAGTTCCCTGACATATTTTTGTTGATGGATCATAGTTCCGTTTGAGGTTTGTTTAATTTGCAAGCCTAGGGAAAAATTAAGCTCGCCCATCATGCTCATCTCAAACTCACTCCTCATCAATTTTGAAAATTCATCACATAAATTATTGTTGGTTGCACCAAATATAATGTCATCGGCATATACTTGGACAATCAACAAATGTTCCCCCTTAGATTTGAGAAACAAGGTATTATCTATCTTGCTTCTTTGAAAATCATTCTCAATTAAGAAACTTGACAATCGTTCATACCAAGCTCTAGGAGCTTGTTTTAGACCATAAAGTGCTTTGTCAAGTTTGAAAACATGGTTAGGAAAATCATGTCTTTCAAAACCAGGGGGTTGTTTTACATATACCTCTTCTTTAAGATATCCATTGAGGAATGCACTCTTGACATCCATTTGGTACAATTTGATCTCCATATGGGCTGCAAAGGTTACCAAGATTCGAATACCCTCTAACCTTGCTACAAGTGCAAACGTTACTTCATAGTCAATCCCTTCTTCTTGATTGTAACATTGGACCGCCAGCCTGACCTTGTTCCTAGTGACTGTTCCCAACTCATCCAACTTGTTTTTGAACACTCACTTGGTTCCTATAACTGTTCTGTCCTCAAGCTGTGGTTCAAGGTGCCAGACCTTGTTCCTTTCAAACTGATGAAGCTCTTCTTGCATGGCTATAACCCAGTCAGAATCTGCAAGAGCTTCATGAACATTCTTAGGCTCGATGTGAGATAAAAAGGCATAGAAGGCACAAAAATTTCTAAGCTTAGATCTCGTCTGCACCCCTGTATTAATATTAGAGATAATTTGGTCAATGGGGTGCGAGCTTTGGTGTTTCCAGGGTCGTGAAGTGAAAGGATCCATAAATCCGCTTTTCACTTTCTCCTGGCTGTTTGCAGGAACAGGTGTGGGATCAAGTCGGAAGCCTGTTCCCATATCAGCCAGAGAATTCTCGGATTGAGTGGGCTGGTTTCAGTCCATATCAAGGTCAGCCAGGCTTCTCCCTTATTGGTCTACTTCCTGCCCACATTCCATATTTCCAAATCCATTACTTGTTTCACCTTCAGGAGACTTACCATTATCCACCATGGAGTTTCGAGTGAGCGTGAGGTCTTTTCTTACAAGACCAAGTTCGAACTCTTCATCCTGCATATCATGCTCAATCATGGAGTTAGTTTCATCAAACAATACATACCTCTTCCCTCCTCTACTTGTGATCCTCGTGGGACCACACAAATCAACATGTAGTAGTTCAAGAGGTCGGGAAGTACTAACACTATTCTTTGACTTGAAAGAAACTCTAACTTACTTTCCTCTAGCACAAGCGTCACACACCTTGTCATCATTGTACTTGGTGGAAGGTAGTCCGACTACTAGGTCCTTAGAAACAAGTTTATTCAAGAGAGAGAGACTTGCATGACTTAGCCTCTTGTGCCAAAGCATAAAATCATCATCAAGAGCATTTAAACAAGTTAATTGATTTTGGGGACGTGAAAAAGCACACACTTTATACATATTGTTGTGTCGCTTCCCCCTCAACACAATACTACCGGAATTGATATTGGTAATCAAGCATTGATCTGAAGAGAATTCAACATGATTACCTATATCACACAATTTGAGACACACTTAGCAAATTATGTTGCAACCCATCAACCAAGTATATATTATCAATAGAATGAGATAGTGATTTACCTATCTTACCTACACCGACAATTTTTCCAGATTTGCCATTTCCGAATGCCACTCTCCCTCCGTCAAAGGCTGTAAGTGAGAGGAAGTTTGATTTGTCTCCCGTCATATGCCTTGAGCAACCATTATCCAAGAACCATAGTTGATTGCCTCATCTCACCTTAGCCTGCAAAATAGCTAAGTGTTTGTCTTGGGAACCTAGATCCACTTGGGTCCCATTCTTTTCTTTGCCATGGAATTCAACTCATCTTTTCTAATCCATATTTGCTTAACATACAATGAGTTTCTTTCCATGGACCTTTTTCTCAAGGAGCAAGCATATCGATGATGACTAGTTTTTCCATAGTGATAACAAATTATATTTTCTGGCAAACCAACATACTTCTTGTCTATTGACTTAGTAACACGTCTATTCACAAAACCTAAGCCTTTTCTGTTTCGGTTATGATGAGTATAAGCCAGTTCAAAGCTTCTGGGGAACTGTTCCAGTGCTTGTTTTTAGTGAAGTCAGTTTCAGCTCTCTGGACCTGTTCTCGAAGCTGTTTGTTGTCATTCATCTGGGATTTTAGAGTATGCCTTAGCTTTGAAGACTCAATTTCCAACTCTCTAATTTTAGTGTTGAGTTCTTCCTCTTTCTTGTAACTCAGGTCCTTAAGGATGTCTAATTCTTTACTTGTTAGTTTTGAGAGTACACAAACATAAGAGGGGGGTGAATTGTGTTGTCAAATTTTCCCAGTTTTTCTGGGAACAGGCTTGGGCCTTGTTTGGACAGGCTGTTTGTAACACGCCCAGAAACTGAAATGCAGTGAAAATAAGTAGAAGAAAAAGGTGAACACAGGATTTTTACGTGGAAACACCTCTAGCCCAACTGAGGCGAAAAACCACGACCTACCCCTGTAGGATTTTCACACAATTTCA
>JACYFF010031957.1:18208072-18233125 GCA_017589665.1 Selenicereus undatus
TTGCCAAAAATTAGAGATTCTTTTTATTTCAAAAAGATCTTGCAGATTCCCTTAGTTAAAGATAACCGTTTGGGGTTCAAATACTCCACAAAAAATCTTGTTTGCAAGTCTCGGAGATGCTGCCCAAAATCAGAGAGAGAATCATGTAAAACCATTTTTCGCAGCTTTGGCTTCAAAACACCTTGAACACCTTGTTCTCATAACTGTTCTGAGACAGTGCTCTGAAATTATTTTCAAAGAGAAAAACCATTTCAAAGTGAATGTTAAATCAAGACTTTCTAATTGGCATATTAACAAGAATCTAATAAAATAAAAACCATAGCAAAACAAAGACTCTTGTTGAATCAACCAGACATCTTGTAGAAACTTAGCTTGCTGCTCCAAACACTCCTAAGAGCTATTCTTAAGGTTGTTCTGAAGTTCTGGAGAGTCTTTCCAGCCAACTGATCTTGAGTACCTGTTCTTAAGACCTGTTCTTAAGCATTGTTAACCAAGCAATTTCAAAGTATTCAATGTTTAGAACCTGTTCAATCAACACACTCAAGTATATATTACATTTGTTTTTGTTATCATCAAAACCTTACATTACATAAGGATAGAGTCAAGATTACTTAAAGCAGCAGCCTTTTCATTAACATCAAGCTTCTTATACATGAGAGCCTCATTCATATGTTCAAGTTCTTACCTTTTTCTTTCTAGGCTCTTAACATCCTTTTCTAAATCTAAGCAGGTACTTTTAAGCATACAATTTTCAGAAATTAGAGCTTCATATTCCTCCATCAATGAAAAAATTAATTTTTTAAGTTCTTTCTCGCTAAGATTATGTACCTCCTTTTTGAGACTTTCACCATTAGAGTTGGAGTCAGATCCACTTCGAGCCATGAGAGCCACTGCTTCTTGTTCATCCTGAGAGTCTTCTTCTTCTTCTTCTTCTAAGGTGTCTCCCCAAGTTGTCATCATTGCTTTGGTGAACCGTTTTCTAGCATTAGTTAACTGCGTCTTTTTGCCTCTGGTTCGGACCTGTTCTGAGCCCTGTTGATGAACCTCTATTTTACACTATTTTTAGCCCCTATTTGACCCATTTCCTTTCCTATTTTCACGTTTAATCGTGCTAAGGAATGGTCAAATCGGCCTCCTTTTGCAAACTTTTAACTCATATAACATCTTTCGATATTTTCAGGAACTTCATTAAAGAAACGGAAAGATGAACAATATTTGGAAAAGGAGTGCCAGGAAGACGAGAAAAGCTGCGGAAAAACGTCGCACGAAAGTCCCACGGAACCGGACCCACGCATCACGGCCGAACCACCCGAGACCGGCACAACTGGCAGGGCAACCAGGTGGCACGGCCTGGTCGTGCCACATGGCACGACCGTGCCATGTGGCACGGTGGGGTCGTGCCATGTGGCACCCCCGTGCCACTTGTGCGATGCTCGGGTGATTCTTTTGGCAGATTTTTGGCACGGTCACCCCGTGCCTATGGGCACGATCGTGCCACCCCCGTTCCGAGTCGCGACTTAAAAGTTCTCTCGGGGCTGTTTCATGCAGGCAGTTTTCATTCAGTTTTTCGATTCCCAAAAACGCTCTTAGGCGATTTTTAGGTTTCAATACTATTTTTCACACTTTTGGATTACGCTTTTAGATTAAGTTCTTGAATTGGAGGTGGATTCTACTTTGATTAATTCGATTAATTCCAGGTTTTTCGTTCTATTTCTCTCTCTTCCTGTTCTTGATTACTTAAGTTTTAGGTTGTGATGTTTATTGAATTGAATGTTTTGTTTGTCGTTAGAAACATGACTGTAGGCTAAATCCCTCAACTTAGGTTGGGATTGACGCCGAATATGCATAATTGAATCTTGTAGTGGCCCAATCCATGTTTCCCATTTGTTTTGCAATTACGAATTCTGCTATGCACGCCACATGCTCGATGAAATGCTCGAAAGAACATTCATCGTTTTTTATTGGGGTTTAGGGGAGCGTTGAGAGACGAAACCTTTACCTAGTGCGTCTTAGTAGACAATTAGGATTTTAACATGAAAATAGTTAAGTTCTAATTGGGATTAGAGATTGTGAATCTTGTAATCCTTCAACCTTTAGTCCCATGAAAATAGGCAATTATGGTTCTAGGATTAGTCTTCGACCCTTGAGAGAGGGAGGAGATGGGCTTAATTGACGATCTATCCATTTGTGATGCATGCATCGGGAATGTGTGATTGGATTAATAACTGATTCATTAGTATATTCGTGTTGTTAATTCCAACTTAAGTGTTTTCTATTCTGCAGTTCATTACACTTTTTAGTTGTTGTCGTTCTTCCTAGTTTAGTTTTCAACCCAAAATTGTGACTGCCTAGCTTGAGTTGTCTAGTTAATTCTAGTAGTTGAAGCCTAGTTCCCTGTGGATTCGACCCGTACTTGCCGGTTGCTAGCTACAGCTACGCCGTGCACTTGCGGTTAAGTAAAACAATAACACCTGTTCTTCCTTCAGCAAAGGGGAATTCTTCACAACATGATCTTGTCCTCCACACTTAAAGCATCCTGAGAACTGATCTCAATCAGTGTTCTTAGCCTTGCTGGTATTGCCATTCTTGTATTTGCTTTCGCCCTCTTTGAAGAAATTTTTGAACTTTCGAGCGATCATGGACATCCCTTCTTCATCAAAATCTGAGCTATCACTTTCTCTAGCTTTTAGTGCTAGTCCTCGGTCTTTCTTCACTTCTTCCTTCATCTGGGAATTCCTTCTTAGTTCATACGTTTGTAGATTCCCAATAAGCTCATCCAAGGAGATCTCATTCATCTTTCTGGCTTCTTGGATAGCAGTGACTTTCGATTCCCATTATTGAGGTAAAATTCATAGGATCTTCCTTACCAACTCTTCAGTGGTAAAGGATTTTCCCAACGATCTTAACTCATTAGTGATATGGGTAAACCGAGTATACATGTCCATAACTGTCTCTTTATTGCTCATCTCGAATAGCTCATACTTTCTTACCAATAGCTCGCTTCTAGATTGCTTGACTTGATTTGTTCCTTCGTGAGCTACTTGAAGAGCATTCTATATCTCCTTTGCGGATTCACACTCTGAGATGCGAGTGTACTCATTAGGTCCGAGTCCAAAATACAGCAATTTCTTGACCTTGGCATTCTTCTCCACCTTCCTGAAGTCGTCTAAGTTGAATTCCTTCGGCTTCTTAGGAACAATCTTTCCATCAGTTGTGACTTTCACTGGAATGTAAGGACCATTCACAATGAGCATCCATAACTCATAATCCTCAGCTTGGATATAGTACTCCATTCGATTTTTTCGCTAATTGTAGTGTTGTCCATTGAAATATGGAGGTCTGGTCACATATTGACCTTCTAAGATTCCTTGTGGAGCATTCACCTTTTTAGGATCTCTCAAGATGTTAACCTAACTATGAGAAATTAGCTCTAATACCACTTGTTAGATTCACTCACACAAGGGCACAAGAGAAGGGTGAATTGTGTCCTCCGATTTTTCTGTTCGCTTCAAAACACTCGTGAGAACTGTTTGGAGACGTGTTTGCAGTGAGGCAGAGACGAAACTAATTGCGGAAATAATAAAGAGGACACAATATTTTTACGTGGAAAACCACCTCTTGCCCAATTGAGATGTGAAAACCACGACCTACCTCAGTAGGATTTCAGCAACACTTTCAGTAACACGAGCTGAATTCGTTACACTATGTAACACACGTGACAACGTCACACATGTAACTTAGTCTCCCCCGAGACTCTAGTTACACACACGTAACTATTCTCCACCTGAGAATGAGGCACACAACACGTCCAAAGTCTCCCAAGACTTGGACACACTCTAGACTTAACTGATGACATAAAAGAATAGAAAAACACCTTACTTTGAATGCTTCTAAATAAGTTGAATGTAAGGTACAATACAATCCCTATTATCCCAATATAGATGACTCAATTTAGCACACTTCTTAAAGGTTTTTCACTCAGAAAAATAAGCTAACAAAAAACTCGATTTTTGGCCTTGAAAAACCGTTTTGAAGAGATGAGAAGTGAGTGCTTATATACCCACAAAACGCACTGATTTGATTTCCATAATAACTCTGAAAATACTCAGCAGATAATAGGAATTAAATTTCTCAACAATATCTTTTTTTAGGAAATCATATCTTAAAAGATAAGATAAAATCTTTTGAAAAATCTTTTAGGAGACCAATATTATTTAGGAAATTATTCTTTCTAAAACACAATATTATCAGAAAAATGATCCTAAATATATTAGGAATTTTGGTAGTAGGAAAACTCTTGAAAATCTTTGAAAATCGATTTTTGCACTCACTACCCTCAAAGCACTGCGGACCTATTTGCTCAATTGTTCTAAGCAGTGTTCTGAGTCAGATTAAATAATTCCTTCAAGGTGAGTGTTAAGTCAAGTTCTTATTTGGCATATTAATAAGAATCTAGACAAATATAACCAGTACTTAGCCCTAAGACTCCAAAGACTCTTGTACTCTGCTGATGATGTGCACATATATCCACCTTGATTATTTCAGCTTCTTCGACCTGTTCTTCAGGGTGTTTGCGACTTCTGTCGCTTTCAACATACAATTTTATCACATAGCTTCAAGCATGATATTTCGAGCTGATCTCCAGAATGTTTGCAATCTGTCTCATCACATGATTCTAGCACTCAACTCAAGCCAAGCATAATTAGCACGTTTGGGTTGTAATCATCAAAACCTTATATAAGATTGATTCAATAGAGATATTGATGAAGATATTAATCATCATATTAGAATGAGATGACAAAAATGGAAGAATGCTTCTGGAGTATTATGTGATAAGAAAATTCTAGTAGAATTGAAAGAGAAAGTTTATTATATAGTAGTCAAACCAGCTATATTATATGGTTTAGAGTGCTAGTCAATCAAAAAGACTCAAGTCTAGAGGTTAATGGTAGTAGAGATGAGAATGATTCGATAGATGTGTGGCTATACGGGATTTGATAGAATTAGGAATGAAGTGATTAGAGAGAAAGTAGGAGTTGTATCCACAGAAGATAAGATGAGCGAGACTAGACTAAGATGGTTTTGTCATGTTAAGAGGGGGGGTGTAAATGTACCACTGAGGAGATGCAAGATGATTGAACTTCAGGGATGTAAAAGAGATAGAGAACGGCCAGATCAAAGTTAGAACGAGGTGATTAAATATGATTTGAAGTATATAGGACTAATAGAGGACATGACTCAAGATAGAAGTTTGTGGAGCTCTAAAATTAGGGTTGCAACATAGGTTAGTAGATTGATCTTTGTAGGGTTTTTATTTTCACTCATTTTATGTGGTACCGTTAGTGCATCTACATTATCACCCCTCACCTTCGATTGTTCAAGTGTAGATTGTGCTTGGCTACATTATTAGTATGTCACTACTTGTTGCTCAAGGTACAAATAACTCTTATCCCTCATTTGTTATTCATGTTAATTTATGTTATTTAAAGTAATTTAGGTCTTATGCTTGGTAACTTTGTTTACAAATCAATTGTTCAACTTCAAAAATATTTTCTTAAAACTTTTTTATGTGAGTCTATTGGAAATAGTTTCTGTACATGTAGTCATATATATAGAGGTAACGTTGCTTACATCTCGATTTCCCTAAATCCCTTCAAAGTCGGACCCACACTGAGAGTTATTATTGTTGTTGTTGTATTTGATTTGTTATTTCATATCATACCAATATAGTTTGAATATTAAAGGTTTGATTATCCTAACTTGGTCCAAAACATTACTAAAGATTTGAAGAGCTCTTATGAGTAGCCATGTACTTTTTTGGAGGAACGCTCTTGCTGATCATAAAGAATCGGTGCAGAGCTTTCAGGGTAAGCTTTCATATTCCATAATTTCTTATGGTGAACACATGTTTCATACTCCTTTGACTCTGCCATTAGGGCATATATTTTGTAAAAGGAAAAAAGAAAGAGGAAGTTTAGTTCCAGGTTGTTCCCTCAACATAATTTTTGGGTTGTATTAAGGATGCAACTTCCCAGCTTCATCCAGGAGGATGTCACTATAAGGTCCATGAAATTTAGTTTAGTTAATTACACAGGTTAGTTTAATTAAGATATTTTATTTGTTCAATTTCGTGTTTAAGTGACGTTTTATTTTGGATAAATAGATGCTCGTAATTAATATCGATTTACTTGATTGTTTTAATTTTTGAAATTTAAATTTTTATATATATATTGCCTAAATTATGTCAACACTAGTCGAATTGGGTCAAACCCAATTGTGGATATTTTTACTAGCTCTATTACTGGCTAGGATGAGGGAAAAAAGGGGCGCCAAGAATTTATGTGGTTGGGGCTTAACCACATAGGCTTCTAGCTTTCAAAAAAAGAAAAAGAAAAATAGAATAGGAGAGGGGTGCATGCAGCATCACAAATCAGAAAAAGGGGGGTTTATCACACAGTCACACAAAACACACACAAACTCACACACATAACATGACACACATGCATAGCATCAGCACAGAGAGGAAAAAGAGAGGACAGAGGGAGGAAGAAGAGGAGGAAAGGATTGGGGAGAAGGATCATTACCTTGCTTTTGCATATTAGTACATTCAACCAAATCTTTCAAGTGGGTAACTATCTCCCTAAATTATACTAATTTGAAATTAAATTGATTTTTGGGTTAACGTTGAATGTTCGTGATTATGAGTAGAATTTAGAGTCATTTACTTGATTTATGAAATTTTGAAGTGAACGGAAAGTACAATGTTGATAGTTAGGGTTTAGTGAATTTTGAGAGTTCTTAGATATATTAGTGTTTGGATAAGAATTTGTGACTAAATAGGTAGATCCATGTTTTTGTTCAACAACCATGACATTTATTTGGAAATTGTCAGATTTGTGTGGGAAAAAAAATAAAGAGGGGGATTGGGACCACAATTTTGGTAGTTTATGGATTAAGGCGTTTGTGATTATTGAATGAGGTAGTAAATGATTAATTTATTGGGGAAAAATAAGGGAAACAAGGAAAGGAGAAATGCGATGGAGATTCGTAAAGAAAAAAAAGAGTTTACGTACACTAAGGCTCCATTTGGACCTTGAAAAATTTGGTGAAAAGAAAAAATTTTGGGGAAAGTTACTTTTTTTCTCGTGTTTGGTTTAGAGAAAACATAAAGAAAAAAATATGGAGGAAAGTTAGGTGGAGAACTTGTTAGAAACAAATAATAAAATTTTCCTCATAAAATTATGAGGAAAGTTTGAGGAAAATTACTAACCTTCCCCAACATCACATTACTTATATGACATCAACATGATTCAAGTAATTCATCAACATTCAAATTTCTTATCCAAATTCTTGTATTTTTTACTCAATCCAAACAAGAGAAAAAAAAACTCATTTTCTCCGTACTTTTTTTTCCTTCACATTTTTTTTCCTTCGACTTTTCTTTACACAAAATTTTTTAAGGACCAAACGGAACCTAACTATACTTTTAAGGTTTGGGTTAGATGTTGGTTGTTGAAAGTATTATGTTAATAATAGGTAATGGAAAGTTTTGGACATGGGTCCTAAGTCAAGTGCCTTTATATAAGTGTAGCGTGACTAATGGTCATATGGTAACAAAGTGATATTTGAGACCGTGAATTATGCTTGAAGACTTTTGAAAGTTCTCTTGATTTTACTAATCAATTGTTAGCCATGTTAATATTTTTATGATTTTTATGGAACTCTTATTATTTAAGATGTTTTGTCAAGCGATGTTTGTTATTTTGACAATAACTCGTGAAGTATGTTGGGCGCTTGATCAAGATGTTGGTAAGCTCAATGTGAGTGAATTTGTTTTGCAAAGTGAATTATGTCAAAATGTGTGTTTAGCGCTTATTATTGGTGTTCATGTTGTCATGGCTGAAGTGTTGTTGAAATGCTTACCATGTTGTGAAAATTTCTTCATTTTCTAAATAAAGTGGGTTGAGTGGTTAAAGTTTTAGAAAGTAATTGTGCTTGTGAAAGTTGTGTTTATGTGAACACACTTTGTTGTTGAGAATAATTAAAGGGCTTGCAATATAGTTGGGTTCCAAATAAGTGCGCAGCATATGCGTTCCAAGCCAAGGGATTCCCAATGCATTAAAGGGTCCAAAGATTAACATTTGTGTTGTAGGTTAATATTATCCGGACGGGGGTAAAGTACATTATAGACTTTAGTGTGTCCCAGAAGCCTAAGTGTCTAACGGGTATGCATCTCACCCATATTGAAAAGGAACTACTGACTAGCAACTAAAGAATGCCCTGAGAATAAATTTTAATCTATTAACCGAAGTGTTGTGAATTTCTATGGGTTTTAGCCCCCCCAAATAGTGTTTTAAAAGGAATTTCAGTTTCATTCTGCCGAAAGTTGCAAAAAGCATTTCTTGCACTACACTACTATTTTGCGCATATTAATTGAGTGCTATTAAGTAATATATAGCATGCAAATATTTTGGATTTTAATGGTACTAATTATTCACTGAGCGTGTGGTTTGCCCATCCCCTCTTTTCCCCTTTTTTCTAGGTTTGGAGTAAGTTTTGTGTTCATGGAAGAACGATTCTTTTGCTTGTTATTATATGTTGGGGGACGTTGATGCTTTGCTTCATTTTTCTCTAATGCTCCTCTTGTAATTTGGTTTATAAGGAGTTTTATCTTTTGGACTTTAACATTGTAATGCATTATTAGTTTAGCTACGTTGGCCTCCTTATGGTCAATGTCACCTACCCCATCCCCGAGCATGTTATAACATTCTGTTAAGTGTGACTTAAGTTGGTGGATATCTGGATGTGTGACCCGTGAAGACTTTGTTTATTCCTTGAACCTATTCAATAGTTCATTTTTATTTGGTGATGTGTACTCCGACCAGGTAGCTCGTGGAGTAAGTGACACTATTATCATCAATGTGTTTTACAGCTTGACTTGCTTCAATCCTTGCTTAGAGCGACTTTCCAAGCAGGATCTAACATATTTCCTTCTTTTAGAAAAAGGTTTTTGTTCTTCATCGTATTGTGAGCTCTTTAAGGATTATTTTTT
Source organism: Selenicereus undatus (assembly GCA_017589665.1). Taxonomy (NCBI): domain Eukaryota; kingdom Viridiplantae; phylum Streptophyta; class Magnoliopsida; order Caryophyllales; family Cactaceae; genus Selenicereus; species Selenicereus undatus. The sequence continues at coordinate 18,217,125 of JACYFF010031957.1, forward strand.
ACTCTTATTGTAGCCTTACAGACTACATAATGGAGTATTGGCGGTGTAATATTCCTCCTAGGAAAGGAGGGTTGTTATAGTCACATCAACAGAGGCATCCAAATACCAACCATAGTCTGAACATCATCAGATCCTTCTAAAACATGCAAATTAGTGGTCCTGTTTCTCATATGTGGGCCTAAATCAAAGTGCAAAAGTTATGATAGCCAACTACTAGCCAATAGAATAGCCAGACTGGTTGTTGGAGCTGGGAATGACTCGAGATGCTATCATTTAAGCCAGAGACTGAGAAATGAGAAACTTAAGGGGTAAGTGCTAAAATTTTGCGAATAAAAGAACTGTCATCTTCGACGAAAGTAGAGGCTTAACTCGATGGGTTAAAACTCATGTCTTTGATTATGTACCTTATTGTTGTTGGCATGAAACAACAGTTAGAATTTTATGTTGTTGGCATTGACCACCGCATGATTTTAATTTTTTTGTGTTTAATGTGTCACTTAGTTATAGGATAAATATGAGACTTTAAAATAGAATGCTTCACAATCAGGAGTCCAAGTAGATGATGATGCCTTGCTTCTTTAAGCTGCTAGGGTCAACAAACGGGGTCCTATCTATGGTCTCGGGACTGAATAAAAAGCCTAATATGAGCTACCTACTTTGGCTGTCTTCAGAAACCACCTCATATAGCTCCTCTGTGCTTTCCCAAATGGAAGCCGGTTTGAAAAAATCAGAGGAGGAGCTTCATGTTGCAAGGTTTAGCTTGAAACAGTATGGGAAGGCTCCTGCTACAAGGGAGGAGCTCAAAGCCACCAAGGAAGAACTAAGCACAACGATTGCAAGTCTAGAAGCCTTAATCAAGGCTTCCTCTTCCCACCTTACCCTTCCACCTTGCACTTAGATTGTGCTTGAGATGGTTATTATGGTATATTTAGGAATAGAACCTAAACTTCGAGGCTGTTTTGGTGTACTTGGTCTATTGTCTTTTGGAACGGTGGTACGCTTCAAATTTCAGATCTATATATTTTGGGATGTAATTGGTCAAACAAAGCACAAAGCAAGCTAGGCAGAACTTGGCACGGTAGTAGAAGATCAAACTAGCTACATTATGTATGTCCTATGTGCTTAATTTCAAGGATTAAAGGGGAGGTTTGGTATGAAATGTATTGCAATTATTGATAATTGGTTTAGAAAGTTTTATATGAATGTATGTCTTTTGATGGGCAATAAATATTGGCATATTAGATTACCAACCAATAAGGAAATCGATATAGCTACGAAACATTCTGTCTATTAGACCCCAAAAAAGAACCACCAATTCTATTTTCATTTCCAACAAATACAAATAGTTCAAATCAGCAACGAACATATTCCTCTCAATCAGAAATGGAATTACTACTCGTTTCAACCATGTCTTTGATTGAGTCGAAATTATCTAAAAATAGAAATGAATAGAATTTCATAACTATCTAAAATGAAATAAATTTTGTAGCTACATAGAGACAAATTTATCTGCAAATGGAGATAGAACCAAATTTCATAGCTATCTAAAATGAAAATTATTTCGTAGCTAAATCTATACTATTAGAAGAGCAATATGTGCAAAACCCTACAATGGTACAATAAGAGTGATTTGCGAAGATTAGTACAATCCATACTGTTAAATTAATTTACCTATTTAATCCAAGCTGTTGAAATAGCTATTTTGTTCGACTAAAATAATAACAAAACCTTAACAAAAAAAATTACTTCCATTAGAAGGTCTCTTCAACGTCCCACATACCTACCTTATCACGTCAATAACTTTCCTACCCCAAAAAGGACTTCTCCACCCCAGCTCCTATATTTTGACTTATCATGAAAATAATTTATGAGATTTTATTTTATCTTTTTTTAATAAATTTTGCATGGCAAGTTTAGTGTAGCCAGAAACAAGCCAAAATTTAAGAAAAAGGTTGGTAAAGATGCAAATTGAATATTAAAATGTATTACGGACGTTCAAATACTTTATTATAATCAGTTATATTATTATCTATATCTGTATTCTATGTTATGAACATAATAGCAATCTTGAGGGACCTACTATTTATCTAAATTCTAAAAAATTGGAGTTTTTCAACAATTGGATTGCGATTGTTTTTAATAATTACCATAAGATTTGCCAAGAAAAAATTAAATTAATTAAAAAATCTATATTGTATATAGTAGTAATTATTTGATAACTGTCATTTCCTTACCTATCATTGATTTAAAATTCTCATTAATTTGTTGCACTGAGAGTGAATTTCAGAGCTTCACAAACTTTCAGCCGTTGATTAAATTGAACAAATGTGTGATCTACCGTTGATTAAAGCACAATAAAAGTATTTTCTTCAAGAGGTGAAAAAGACAAATTACTTTTAAAATTTTAGTTCACATCTCCATGTCTCTAATGAGTCTACAGATGGGCACAACTATCTGCAAGTCTATAGATGGGCACAACTATCCACATCGCCACCTTTTCATTTTCTTCACATTTCATTCTCTCTCCACACCTTACTCTTTCTCCTCCTCCTTGAAACAGGCATTTGAATTTCCCCTGTAAATCTTGATCAATTGGGAAAATATTTGCACCTACAAATCACTTCTTGGTTGTTTTTCCCCCTATTTTTCTTTAATCTGTGATTTTAACTATTTGCAAGACAAATTTCCCAAAAAAAAATTTTGACTAATTTGTGGGGGGTTTTGTGTGATGCAGTTGTACTGTGAGAGTATTAGAGAAAGCAAGTATGAATGCTATGGCGATGAGCATGGAGGACATGACACCCCTCTTCCTGTCCACTGATCTTCCGCATAACAGGTAGGCATTTTTCGTCTTCATTCTTTCTTTTTAAAAAAAAAAAATAAATTGTTTGGCTCCTTGAAGTTCCCAGGGTTAAAACAAACTTTGTACTTTCGTGATCTCTATTACTTATCATCCCATAATTCCCTTTTCTAAATCTTTTTTTTTGTTTGGGGGGGGGGGGGAGGGGGAAGGGGTTGTAGGATAGGGAGAATTTGATGTAGGACTATAGCAGTAATTCAAACTTAACTATGTCAAAGTTGTTTATGAGATCAAATTAGAAAAATTATGGTTGTGAGTATGTTTGGTATTAAATCGTGGCATATAGGTTGAGCATTAAAGTGTTCATTGACATTTATATATTTGTGTCCGATGTACTTAGAGGGAATTGTCACTAGAATGGACAAGGTAGATATAAGGGCCAACACAAATCCACTTTTTCTCCCCCCTCCCCCCCGCCCTTTTGTAAGGTATGTGCTTACAGGGAATTGCTATTAGAAACCAAGAGTGAAAATCTTTAAGGAGACCTTGATAACTATTGGGCCAAAGGAACTTTGGTTAAATATGATGTTTCTAATTACAAGTTATGATGTTGATAATGCTCACTGTGGTTGACGAATATACTTACATTGTCAATAAAATTAATCTAATGATATAAAATTTTCATTCGTAGATCTTTGTGACCTTTATCCTCTCAGTCCTAACATGGATATCCATTGCTCCAAAATCATCATGGTAACATATTTACTAATTGTTAAATATTTGAATTTTATGACCAAAATAGGATTCTCATCACATTATCTCAGTTTGCTTTATTTCAATGTGAATGCCAACATTTTCTACTTTTGGGTTTTTTTGGGGGGGGGGGGTGAGGGGAGGGAGGGCTGTTCAAGGACTTAACTTTGTTAAGATCTTTGGCCACATTTTCAATGTACATGCTTCAAAAGGTGGAGTAGAGGAGGATATTATGGCACCACAATGGCTGGTCTTAGGATATATATAACTTCAATCATCCCATGAAGATTAGTTTGTGTTTAGTAACCATCATATTTCTTTACTTATTTTGTGACAATTTATTTTTCTATAGATTTTGGATCTTTCTTTTTCATCTCACCAGTCACCTGCCTTCTTACCTCAAAACTCTGTATTGCTACCTAATTTTCTTGCAACTGACGATCAGTTATCTCTTTAGTTATTTGGGGCAAGCCACTATGGAAATGCAACTTGCAACTTCCTCTCTTTCGCTCTATCTTCATTGAGTAAATCCAAGTTCTTTGTTCTTTCTTCTCCTTTTTTCATTCAAATTGCTCCATCCATTTCCTCACCCAAATTGCATATCACGGAAATTGAGATGATGTTTATCTCAGTCTTCTTCTTTGTCGACGCTATCGAATTATGGGAGATCTCTAAGTGCATTTTGTTGGTCACCAGGTGCACCCTCTTGGAGCCACTCTTAATCACAGTCGAGAGGGTTCCACTTCAATTTTTGTTTTAATTTTCTTTGAATTTCAAATTTTTGATATTATCCTGAGAAATTTCAATTTTTTAAGGCCCTAATTTATTTTCAAATGTCAATTTCTATGTTTGAGGACAATTGGATTTAGCAATCACAATTAGGATTGGCAACCCTCTCCTCAACCTCCCATGATAAGTATCTAATGCTATAAAGAAATGATACTAACCTAGGATAACTATGCCATGTTCGATATTAAATTTTAATTTTGGAACAAAGTATTAATTTGTGGTTTGTTGGTGACAGATTGATCCAGGTTGTACAACAGGACTAATAACAATAGGGTTTCTATTTGAATATCAACTTTATCAGTTTATAATTTGTGTTGTTGGTTTTTTGAAATATTTTTCGTACAACCTAATTATTGGGTTATGTTGATTTTGAATTTGTTTCATTGGTGTTTACCAAAATTAAATAGCATCCTCTTTTCTGTTCTCTTTATTTCCATGTGTTTTTTCTCCAGTTTTTTTTGTTTGGGTTTCCATTATGAGATTGAGCACAATATGTGGCAATCCCTGCACGTGTCTAAGGTTTTTCGGACCCGATATGTGAATAATGTTGACTTTGTTATTTTCTTTCTTATCTATTAGGATTAAAATTCATGGTTTATGTTTGTAGGGTTTATAAGGATATTAAGTTCACGTATGATACTTGGGTTTTGCTACATTTTTTAATATTTTTTTCTCATATCTTTATTTTCTTTTAAGGTGAAGGAAATTTAGTAATGTAACACTAATGTTACTTTTAGTCTTTTGATGGACATGTTAGTAAATATAGGTTAAAATGGGTTTTGCTATTTTTTAAATATTTTTTTCTCATATCTTTATTTTCTTTTAAGGTGAAGGAAATTTAGTAATGTAACACTAATGTTACTTTTAGTATTTTGATGGACATGTTAGTAAATATAGGTTAAAATGCAGTCTTTTAAATGGTGGCAATGTATTCAGCATTAGCGTTGTGGCTTTAGCATTGGCTTCATTACCAGTTATTATTGGTTACCATTGTTGTATGATCTAGAATTTCATATGTCAATAACTAGTGATACTAGGCTAACCAGTACAACTTTTGTGTTGATATTCATTGACTACTTATGTACCATATCAAAGTAAGGAATGTCATTCTTAGAACCATACAAAAGGGATTTTATTCCTAGCTTTCAAGAGTAATCCTTTGTTTTCCTTTTCAGAGACTAAGAATGATTGTTTGCATTTTTTAGTGCTCTATATTATTGATAAGCAATTGAGCGTATTGCTTCGAACCCCTCTTTGGTCTCTAATATTCTTTAGATATTGCTATTTCGATGTGATAAATTGTCCTCTGCGATAGTAGAATGAAATTGATAGGCGAATTTACAGCTGGAGCAAAAGTGAAAGTAAAGTTCATAAGTGTTAATCATCATAAAAAAAAAAAAAATTGGTCCATAATATTCTTTGTTTTTATTCTATGTGGTATTAGTAGACCACCATCTTGATGTAGTGGCTTACCTCTTTGAGAAATTTTGGTTTAGTTATTGCAAACTTGAATCCAGATTTGTATAGGACTTGGTGTGCATGATTCTTCATACTCCACTATTGATCCATTCATAGCTCTGATGTATTTCAATTATGAGTTTTAACCTTGATGTACTCTAAGGATGGTGCAAGGAAGTTATCTCCTCTTTGCTTGGTCATGGACCTCAGAAAGTTTATTAATGCAATGCCCTACATTAACTGTCTCTCTTTCTTTTTAATAGAACCACAAATCTCTATTCGTGGACATACTTGCAAGAATGATTTGCCTGATGAACTTGAACTTTGCTAGGAGAGTAAATTGGATGATTATAAAGCTGAGCCAGGATGTGAAGCCTTATACAATTTATCCTTTGAGGTTGCAACAAAGCCTCTTCAGTTCTAATAGACTAATAAAATTGAGCTTGAAGGAGGTTGAAGGAGAAGAAAGTGCTCATCGTTGGCAAAGATATGGTAGACTAAGTTCAACATCTTCTCATGACCTGAGGAGGTCATATGTTTGTGCCCCCTCCCCTCCACCCCAATATCCTATGGATCATTTTACTGAACTTGAGGTTTGTGAATTTGTTTGCTAAATGTTGTTAGGTGTCACTTTTCCTTTGAAAATTCATGTTAAAGGTTCACTGTGAGCTCAAGTTGAATGTAAAAAGTATATAGCCAATGTTTTTGTGAATTGTTTCGTTCATTTTACTTAGAATCATGCTAAGGGAGTGGTAGTATTCAAGCATAACATGCTTACATATGTTTTGATCTAGATGAGCTGGTTTACATGCTATTTTATATTTATGTACTAGACCAATTATTGTGTTGTACCTTCTTTTTTTAAGCCCACAAATTAAAAAAAAATGTAAAACTTATATAGTCAAGGTCTAAGAATTGCTTCGTTCAAGTTGGATTTGGGTTGACATGTAAGGGTTGTTTTGTTTAAGAATTGTATTTAGGTATTTGCATATTGTGGACAAATGTTATTACTTAGAATCATGCTAAGAGAGTGATAGTATTTCCGAATACAACATCTTGACATATGTTTTGATCTAGATGATGTGGTTAGATGCTATGCTTATATTCATGCACTGGACCAATTGCTTTATTGTATCTTCTTTTCTTAAGCTGACAAATGATAAAAAAAAAAAAGTTATTATTTTGATGTATAATTTTCCTTGGACCCCATCACAGTAGCCCTCCCCTACCTTCCCCCCCCCCCCCAAAAAAAACATAGTGATTTGCTAAGTGATTGCTTTTGTAAGTTTTTGCTCCAAGTCACTCTTTAATTCTCACATTTTGAATTTCATATTTTTGGGATGAATAGATCAATATATTGATTGGTTTAAAATCTGAGCGAAGACATGGAAGACATGTGTATGGGATGTCTATTTGATAAACAACAGTTGGATAAGAAAATATAGTGCAAGTGTCTGTCTTCGAATGAATAAAATCCTAGAAAATATACACAGCTTAAGGTGATAGAATTGCATCGATCTTAGTCCAAATTAGATAAAGTCATATTAGGTTCATTCGTTCACAATAATTTTGAATTGTGTTCATGCGTGATATTGTCTCTAATTACATCTTCTTAGCTCTAAAATTGGTTATTCTTATTTTCTTTTATTTGATGCTTTAATTCGTAAATTGCAAAACTACCAAATAATGTATTTGCTATATTGTGGCCTATACTTATATTTTTGGCTTTTCATGTAAGCCATCCATGCAACATTGTCATACAAAACAAAATTAATGGTTAGCCAGTGACATTAGTTTATGAATATGATAAATATGCTTTTTTGGGGTTATAAAGAGATAACCTTTCCAACCTACAAATAGTTTAATTATAATTGACTAAAGTCTTTTAGCAAACAAATATTAATTTTACGATACACCATGCATCGTATGGGTCCATAGTAGTTCGTTTCTAATAGAGATTATTTTCTCGCATAGCTGATAATGCCTGCGACAATGTGGCTTTAGATATTTTCCGTCTCTATTTTTTGCTGAGTGCCTTTTGCAACAAAACAAAAATATTTAGCTGCAAAGTTGTTTCATTTCTAAACATCCGCTTCGCTATAGTGGTAGCCTTAGCTTTTCGAGTTTCCTAAAGTAGAGAAACTGGTTCCAACATACAACAATTAAAAAATAAAGTGCAAAAAAATGGTTTTATTCCATTCCGTAACCTACAACAGAAAATAAGATTGAACTTGATTTCACTTAGATTTTCTACCAAATACAATAGGATTTAAGTTCCATTTTCAACCCGTTTCCCCGACATTATTTCTTGATCATGTTTCATTCCTTTTCTCCATATTGAATTCCTCCTTATTGAGCTTGGAACATACTTGTTCTTTGTGGGTAGCACTTGTTTTAATTGATCCTTAAGGGTCTGTTTGGTCCTTAGAAAATTTGGTAGAAAGAAAAATTGAAGGAAAAAAAATATGAAGGAAAAAAAAGTATGGAGAAAATGAGTTCTTTTCTCTTGTTTGGATTGAGGAAAAAATACAAGAATTTGGATGAAAAATTTGAATGTTGATGAACTACTTGAATTATGTTGATATCATTTAAGCAATGCAAGATTAGAGGAGGTTGGGAACTTTCCTCAAACTTTCCTCACAATTTTATGAGGAAAATTTTATCACTTGTTTCTAATAATTTTTCCACCTAACTTTCCTCCATATTGTTTTTTTTTTGTGATTTTCTTTAAACCAAACACAAGAAAAACAGTAACTTTGCTAAAAAAATTTCTTTCCACCAAACTTTCCTAGGTCCAAACGGAACCTAAGAGTTATTACAAAAATATGAATTTAAATTCTACCTGTGCCGATCTTCACAGCTTTACTTCGTATTTACACCCCAAAAAAATGCTTTTTAGATGGGCATTAGGTCTCCTATCCATCTAAACTTCTTAAAAAAGGAAAAAACAAACTTAAAAAGAAATCCTCCATTACTACTGTTGTCATTGGTTCTTTCCAGTTTCCAAAAGTATAATAATATTACTATATTTGGTGCTATCTTTCTATTTAAATTCACTAGTTTGTACCTGTGCTCTTGCACTGGCCACTTAAATTTTAAAATATAACTTAGGTATAATTAATTCTAAAATGAAAAAGAAATAATTTGATAGTCTAAATAATTAATTTTAGTTCACAATGTAAATAGTAAAAAATTATATTATTCTTATTATAATCTTCTATTTCAATAGAAAAATTAATATATTCAATCCCTCAAAAGCACATCAGGAGGATATTAGGTATGAAATAGAGATGTAAGATGTTGCAAATTTTAAAAAATACATAATGTATAGCAATGATAACATGATAAAACTATACAATAAAAAAAACACGATGTAGATAATTAAATATACACATAGAGCAAAATCTTAAGAAGGGGTAGAATTAAAACGAAACAATGCATAATAACTAATACCCAAGAAGAGTTAAACATTAAAGATTTTATTATAAATTTAACTCTTATCTTCTTAAAATTTGAAACTATTTTTTTTTTCCTTACATCTAATTTTTAAACCTTAGGGAAGTTAAAAAGACTATCATTAATCTATAATTTTTTTTAAAAAAAAATGTGATCCTATGCAAAGCTAGGTTAGGATGTGGGCCTAAAGGGTTTTAAAGTTTACGGTTGGTTTGAAGATTTATAACTTGTGGGTTTAAGACTATTGTTTTGGATTTAGGGTTTAATGTGCTCTTTGATTTAATATTCATATGTTTATTGAGATTTTAAACTGCTCTTATTGACATGTAGTTTAATACTTACACGGGTTGAAATATAAGATAAGCGCTTGAACTATTGGTCTTCCGCAACACTAGAGACCAAAATTTATGCATTGGAATTTCTAAAATCCTAATGTTAGAAGTTTCAAGAGAATTTTCTCTCTGTGTAATGCAACTCTATTGATCAATAATGCAATTGTGTACATTGTTATGTAATTTTCATGTAATATAATTTAGTTATTTTTATTATAAAAATTCACAGAATAAGTACTATAGATAGCTATTATTTTCTCTTATCTAGAAATAAAATATTTAAAATTAATTATCTCCTTTTCTTCTTTTTTTTAATAGGAAAACAATCCTATGTTATTGTCAAAAAAAAAGGAAGTATGAGTTGAATAATAAAAGTAAGTCATATCTTGTATTACAAATAATTAGTCTTAATATTTAAATATTAAAACTAATTATTATCTTTCTAATATATGCATAAAAATTGATGTTGATGTTTTCAATGTTGAATATGGTTTGTTTTTATAATTTTGTCTACAGACAATATTTATTTCTAAAAATATTAACATTTTCAACTTTATATAGAATTTATTGGGTGATCTTTTATCTTTTTTTAAAATTAATTATATAACCTATTGTCCTATGGAAATTGACGGGATAAGAAATAGTTATGGGTGGTGCAGCAACGGTTAAACTGAAGAAAGGGGGGTTACGAGAGTCGTGATATTGAGGCAAGTATGGGATTAATTTTTTTTTCCTCCAAAAAAACTAAAAATAATGTAAAGGGTAAGATTTATGTTTTTTTTTTCTTCTTTCAAATGAGCCAAAAAGGTAGTACAATACAATAAGGGGAGAAAGAATTGAACCTGGGACCTAATGTACCCACGACCTCAATGGCTAAGATTTATGTTGCAGAATGATCAACGGTTTATAAGTACTATTGCTTCAGATTTTAGAATTGGAGAGAAACCTTCTCAACCTCTTATATATCTTTACATTTATTAAAGATTTGACGTTTTTAGAAAGCTTTGTCTTGAATCAAGAGAGGGATTTTATTTTATTTTTCAATAAAAAAAATGACGGATAATTTATTACTACACCACATCTGAGAAACCTAATGTACGCTTCTTTGTAAGGTTTGCAAGATGCAATTGCATAAACGGTAATGAAACCTCAACGTGCATACAGAAAACGTTTCTAAGTGAGAAACGGCCAAATATGTCATTTTATAATACCTACTCCCGTTTCTTTCATAATGTGCTCTGATGATCTTCGTGTCTAATAATAGTCTAATAAAATGCTGGCTACGGCGTAGTAGTGTCAGAACAAACCGAAATTGAAAAATTGAATCGAAAATCAAAAAATAAAAATGAAAAATTGGTTAATCGAAGCAATTTTTTTATAAAATTGATCGAACTGAAAAAGATTTCCAGTTATCAGTTTGATTTTGATTTGGTAATTTGAAAAATTCAGTTAATTGGAGATTAACCAAAACCGAATTTATTTTTCTAAAACAACAAAATTAACTTCAAAAATTAAAAGAATAGATATAAAATGCAATTTTTTTTAGTTGTTTGCAACTGGTTAGTCGGTAACTCAACTAAAAACCAATTAACTAACCTGAAAAATCAATTACCGAATTTTTTGGTTCTGTTAGAGGTCGGATTGCCGAAATTTGACCGAAGTGAAGTTTCGGGTTAGCCCGAAAACTGATTAATCAAAATTTTCAGTTTGGTTTCATTTCCAATTTTTTAGTTATTGAAAAGTTGGTTAATCGATTGTCAGTTTATCGAAACTCTGGTTAACCGATTTTGTCAACCTTGTGGGTTGTTGCCATAGAGAACTTGTGGTACCCATATATATAGCACCACCCTTGCCCCATATCTAAGGGTGATAATAAGTCGAATTTAGATTGGATCTGCATGGATAGATCCATTTTTCTTTTTCGTGTCCGGATTCAAACCCAGTCTGGACTCATTGAGCTAGTTTGAAAATTTTGGATTCATTGTAAAAATCTATTGGGTTTATAGATTCCATATGGATCTTAGACGGGTCTACAACTTTTATAAAAGTATGTTAGAGGTTTAGTACATGTGGTAACTTTTCAATACCAAAGACTGTTTGGCCCAATTGGTCAAACACTGCCAATCCCACATTTTCCCCTCAGATCTAACTCGGAGGATGCGAATTATGTGTTGCATGCATAAGACTTTGTAGTTGAACTTAGTTCTTGGGATTTTTATCTGGACTTTGGTACTCCTTATCCCCTGACCTATTTTGGCCCATTGGTACACCCTGAAATATTATAGGGTGCAATGGACTAAACCTAGTTAAAAAAAAAAAAAGATGTAATAACTTTTCAATAAGCATATATCAACAAAATTTATGCAACGAAAATCTCCTTAAAGCATGATCGCCATAGTCCACCATGCAACCAAAGCACCAAATACAAGTACCACCATAATTCATACAAATGATACAGTTATCCATAAAACATAGTAAAATCTACATACAAAATACAAGATTTGCAATACCCACTTACATCCTTTAAGAAAGGTAAAGCTAGCTAGCTAGTGACAAAAACCCAGCCTGATTAAATTAACTTTAATTTTATCAGATGCTGCTGAAAATTCTAAGAAACCAAACGCATAACGACAAAGTCATACACTAACAAACTCTAGTTTCAAAATTGAAATATAGTTGAGAAACTGCGGCAAGGGCTCGTTGATTAACAAAAGTGTGGGAAATATAACTCTACCCGCATTTTCATTAAGTGTGGAGAACACTTCCACACACTTACCTTCCCCACACTTAGCCTAAGTGTGGGCAGCTGCTGTTTCTACACTTATAAGTGTGGTTATTAGCAAAATTAAATGTGGAGGGAAGCAATCTTTTTTGTAGTGTTAGGTGGTGGTAATCAGTGATGTAATGCAATTACAATAACATAGTTGATTACATTACCATGTTTGCTTGGCTAAAAACCCATGTAATCAAAAATACCTTATGATCTAAATTATATAGAAGGCTGTAATAAGAATAACATGGGCCTTCTTCAACAATCCTCATTACCTTCTCAAAGGTAGTCAAAATTTGGCCCGTTGGAAGGCCTGATACCTCCCGAAACCACCCCCCTCCCCAAAAAAACCTAGCTCTCCTCTCTCTCTCTCTCTCTCTCTCTCTCTCTCTCTCTCTCTCGTGAGTCGCCATGGATCTGCTATTTTCGATATGCTATTTTCGAGCTCCTTGAACAATCCTCGAGCTTTCTCTCTCTTCATTTTTGCTCCCTTGATCTGCTATTTTCAATCTACTGAAATTAGATGCAAGAATTTGGGGTTAGAAGGATCGATTTGAGGTAAGTGTTTCACAAAGTTGTCTGTTCACCATCTCCGATATGCTAATTACCTCTTCGTTTTGAAGATTTATCATACAAGTTGATAGAATACTCATCCCATGTGATTAATTTGAGTTAATCTCTCTGGTTCGTAGGAAATTAGGGCTAATTTACCTCAATATCAAGTCAATGCGGATTTGGTAATCTACCTCCTTCATTCTCTCTGGATTTTGCATTGGTTGTTGCCGATCTGTTGATGCATTTGGTTTTTCTAGGACAAATTTTAATTTTTCTGGGGGAAAATTGTGACATGCCTTTATGGATTTTGTGGTGATTATTCGATTTTCTTATTATGGCTCCCTCATGTCTCTATTTGACCAAGTTTATTTGGTTTTACTTGATAGAGATGAAGTTTTGATTAAAATGAATTTTAGTATTTAAGTTTGAAAGAGTCTTTTTATTTCTTGTAATTTTGCATGACATATGTTCTCTCATCGTATCATGTGTATTTATGAGGGAAACAATCTTAAGAACAAATATTTCTAAATAAAGTTGGATGCAAAGTTGATTCCATTACATATTAGATAACTAACAAAACATGGTAATGGAATGGTATTTACATTACCTTATGCAATTAGTTTATAACCTAGCAAACATGGTAATGCAATCACTATTGCATTACACTTTATTTCTATTACATTACATTGTTGATTGTATTACAACCTAATTACATTGCATCCAACCAAATGCTACGTAGAGAGATCAAACCATGTCTTATTAAAGTGCACTTATGACTCCTTTGGTTCCATGTAATCAAAATGGTAATGATGATTCCATTATCATGTTTGATTGCTGTTAAGTGATGTAATCAAGATTGCGTTGTAATCACATTTACCACAATATATGTAAATATAATTATTTGGTTTTTTCTAAACTATTGTGATTACATATCTTTGCATCAAAATTTATCCAATCATAAACTATTATATTTGAGGACTCTCTCTCTTTTCTCCATTGTCTCTCCCCTACTTCTCATCTCTTGGTACACCGCTACGTTTTTAATGGTTTGAAACCTCCCTTCACCCCCTTCTCTCTCTCTCTCTCTCTCTCTCTCTCTCTCTCTCCTCTTCATATTAGATAAAGTTTAATCCAAACCATGATTATATTATTGTAATTGCATTGTTGTACGTTTCAGACATCATCTCTCTCTCTTTCTCTCATCATCATCTCTCTCTGCTTGCTAAGCTTCAACGATATTACATTATTGTAAATTAGAGGAAATATAGAGTTAATCTCATGTAAAGCATCATAATGATGATGATAATATATTGAATGATAATTATCAACAAAGTTGCAAATAATTAAAGTAAGTAGAATAAAATGCAAATTAAATAGCGAGTACTTGATGCCCTGGGTAAAATAAAGTGTTGTTTGCAAATGAATTCATCCCATTACAATTGTAAAAATAGTGTAACCAAATATTATAATGTGATTATTATCCCATTGCATTACATTAAAAATTGCATTACATGGTTGATTCTATTACATGCTACTTACATTACTTCTAACCAAACGCCACATTAGTGTTTAGATGGCAAGTAGTTATAGTGACAAGGTACATTTGATGAAATCTCCTCGAATGTCAAATTGGAAAGATACATAGAGAGAAAGCGCCGACTCAGCTAAGCCCGAATGGCAATCATTGATAGGGTATTTTTGGGCGGTTGTGGCATTGAATTTGTGGGAGACTATGGCCTTGTTCTTTTCGCTGAGAATTAAGGTTGGGAAAAGAGAAGTGGTGGAAAAGATTAAATTTTTTTTAAAGAAGGGGGAAGAATTTGAAAGGATTGAGAAGAGTTGGAAATTTTTTTTCCAAGGAATGGAAAGAATGAGAATCATTGAGAAAGAATGGGAAAGACTGAGAAGAATTGGAATTTTTAAGGAATGAGTGAGAAAGAATGGAAATAGATAAAAATAAAAAATGAGTATTTACTAATGAAAAGAGCAGACCGTAAAGATGATATGATCATCAAGGGGTTCAGCTTGCTCTTGTGTTTTGAGAATTGAGTACATCAACATTAATGGGTTCCTCCCGGCTTAAATCTAACTCTTTTTGCTAGCAATAATGATTTCTTGCTTGGGGTGCTAAAATAATAGACCTATTGAATTATAGTATTATTGGGTTATAATTCAATGGGTCTAACTAGTGTTGTGAACCATGCGATGTATAAGATATCTTACAAGCTTCTTAATTGTAGTACTTGTTTGTAGTTAATAGTTAGAGTATCACAATAATAATGCATTAAAAGGAAGATATAACCTAAAACAATGTTAATACTCACTTTGACTCTCATATATTGAAAATTGAAAAATAATTCCAATAAGTTTTCACATATCACTAAAATAATGTGTCTTAAAGGTCACATGATCGTTCCATCATTAGTTATTAATATTGACTTAGACTCGTGAACTATGAAATTGAAAATAAATTGGTATCTTTCCGTAGTAAACTCTGGTGGAGTTTTCATTTATATTAAGGATATGTAATTAAGATTATATTGTATCTAAGGTCTCTAATATTTCATACCTATATTTATATTTATGTCCAAATAGATAGAAACAAATAATAATGATGAAAATAAAATATTTTTCATAATTTCTTGAGTAATAAAAATTCTTTTTCTCATGATACATAAAACATAGAATATCACAATATGTGGACTTAATGTGTCGTCATTAGGTGGCCTAAGTGTGGTAAAAATTAAAATATCAAATCTACAGAATAGATTATCCACAACCGGTACATTTATTTTACAACATAATACATTATTTTTGCTAAGAGTAGAAGTAGTGTCAGCAATATAATATAATATTCTATCATTATTGAGCATTGTCTATTTTTGGGAAAGAAAACGTTTAGAATTTTAATTAATTTTGTACAAAAAAAAAATTCAGAAAGAAAATATGTCGTTCATAATTGACTAACTCCAAGGTTTTTCATAAAAAATTAAAAATTAAAAATTATCTTAGAAGTTTTGTGAGAATGACAGGCATCAAAATTTTTGGGAAGTTTGTTTTGTTTTAATATATATATCTATATATATAT
>JACYFF010031957.1:18258125-18328520 GCA_017589665.1 Selenicereus undatus
TATATATATATATATATATATATATATATATGTATATATGTGTTTGTGTGTGTGTGTGTGCCCATATATGTGCGTGTTTATTTTTGATCTTGTATGTGTGTGTCTATATATATATGTCTTAAAGTGGACTTATGTTTGGGGCCATTTATAGTTCTTTTAAGATCCATTGAGTTCGGAAATAATGGTTCTAGAAGTCAGCTGGATCTGACCCATCTGGATCATATCCCAATAATCCCATACTCATCGCTAGACCTGGCAAAACTGACCCGAGACCCGAAACCCGAACCGAGTGACCCGGACCCATACCCGACCCGAGACCCGAAATATGCTCACCCGAAAGTTGACCTGAAACCCGAATTGACTCGACCCAACCCATACCCGACCCGAAATTTTCAACAAAGTTGTTTGTTTTGGCATGACGAGCGTATTTCACCAAAATTGGTTGACCCGAAATTGACCCGACCTGAACCATACCCGACCCAAACCGAAACGACCCGAAATGTCACTTAACCCGAATATGACCCGACCCAAACTTGACCCAACCCGTACCCGAACCGAATGACCCATTTGCCAGATCTACTTATCGCCTCCCCCATCCTAATCATATAGATAAGAGAAAATAGTGTGGTAGTCATACTTCGTATTATCTATGCGCTACTTGACTTCAATTATGAGTAGTCAATACGAATGTAACTTCCAAATATTCTAATCTTTGGGGTGTTTCGTAAATGGTTTTTTGAAGAGTTTTTTAATTAAAAAGAGTGTTTTGTCCAAAATTAGTTGTTAGACTTAGTCAAAAAGTTAATTTAGGTGTTTGGTAGAAAAATATTTTGGAAGAGCTTTTTGGGATCAAAAAACTAATTTGAAAAGGCTAATTTGATTGGCTTTTTGGAAGAGCTTTTTAGAAAATTAGCTTTTTATCTCACAATTTTATTAGAAACAACTAATTTCATTAAACAGTTTTTCTACAAACAACTAATTCAAATAGCTATTACAAACGGCTAATTCAAATAGTTAATATCTAACAGCTAATGCAAACAACTAACAGCTAACAGTTAACAGCCGTTTGCCAAACAGTGCCTTTACCGGAAATAATTTATCCGCTTTTATTCTTGTGCAATAAATAAAAGTACTAATACAAATATTAAAGAAGTACCCAATGGACTATTAATATTGTATTAATTTATTGCTAGTTAAGATGAAAGAAATGGTTCAAGAAAAATAAATTTCAACTTAGCTTAAAAAATATATGCAGCAATTTCAAATCAGCATAGCATTGTATAATTTCGACATTCTCAAGTTCTTTAGGATATCTGCTAAAAGAGCACCTAACTTTTCTTTAAAATTTTGATTAGAATTCAAATGAAATTTGCAAAATCAGTCAAGTTATCTTTTACTTTCTTTGGTGCTGACTTATCTTTTATTCAGTTCTATTAAAAGTATAGGATTTACCAAACTTTAATCTCATAAATAAATTACCACCAAAATTTTTTCACCGACAGGAAAAAAATTACCACCAAAAAATTGTGTTATATGACACACTTCAATATTTTGCAGGATTGTGGATGAAATTTTGTTGTCCCCAACTAGGCTATGAAATAATATAACATCTCAAAATGGAGGACTTTCAATCTTAAGACAAGTTTAGAATGTAATTTTTGGCTGAGAGGGCCTATACTGCAGTTAAGAGTACAGATTGTGGCTTTTGCTTCCTTTTTTTTAGGGGGGGGGGGGATTATTTGCAAGTCAAAAGGTCAAATGTCTCGTACACATATCAACACAAAGCAATTTCAAGAATCATATCCTTGATCCTTGTAAGCTTATATTTTTGTGACCAAGTAAGTCCATCTAACATATGAGGTCAAAGCAAAAGTTTTAAACACTTAAAAGTTTGTAAAGTTCGTAATTTCTTCGAAGAACATTCTAAAAAGAAAATCAGTTTGAAGTTCTGTTTTGAGAAGGGAAATCACAAATGAATCAATTGATATTCTTATTAGCGAAATTGATAAGATGAATGATAGTGTTATCATATTGGTAAGTGTTTATCTATATCTATATTATTATAATATCAATCTATGCAAAACCCTAAAATAGTGTAACGAGAGTGATTTGTGGAGATTAATATGATCCATAACGTTAAATTAATTTACCTATTTAATCCAAGCCATTGAAATAGCTATTTTGTTCGATTAAAATAATAACAAAACCTGAACAAAAAAATTACTTGCACTAGAAGACTCTTCAACATTCCACAGTCCTACCTTATTACGTCAATAACTTCCCTACCCCAAAAGGACTTCTCCACCCTAGCTCCTATATTTTGACTTATCATGAAAATAATTTATGAGATTTTATTTTATCTTTTTTTAATTAAATTTTACATAGGGGGTTTAGTGTAGCTAGAAACAAGCCAAAATTTAAGAAAAAGTTGGTAAAGATGAAAATTGAATATTAACATCTATTACGGACATTCAAATACTTTATTATAATAAGTTATATTACTATCTATATAAACATAATATTAATCTTGTGGGACCTACTATTTATCTAAATTTAAAAAAATTAGAGTTTTTCAACCATTGGATTGCGACTATTTTTAATAATTACCATAGGATTTGCCAAGAAAAAATTAAATTAATTAAAAAATCTATATTATATATAGTAGTAATTATTTGATAACTGTCATTTCCTTAATTATCATTAATTTAAAATTCTCATTAATTTGCTACACTGAGAGTGAATTTTAGAGCTTTGCAAACTTTCAGTTGTTGATTAAATTGAACAAATGTGTGATCTACCGTTGATTAAAGCACAATAAAAGTATTTTCTTCAAGAGGTGAAAAAGACAAATTACTTTTACAGTTTTAGTTCATGTCTCCATGTCTCTGAGGAGTCTACAGATGGGCACAACTATCCACGTCTCTACCTTTTCATTTTATTCACGTTTCATTCTCTCTCCACACCTCACTCCCTTTCCTCCTCCTTGAAAGCAGGCATTTGAATTTCCGCAGTAAATCTTAATCACTTGGGAAAATATTTGCACCTACAAATCACTTCTTGGTTGTTTTCCCCTAAGGATGTCAAAAAGTTAGGGAATACCCGTCCCCGCCAGGGCCCCGCCCCGAAGTGGGGAAAAATCCTCATCCCCAACGGGGACGGGGACGGGGACGGGAAGGAAAATTAATCCCCGCTCGGGGATGGGGACGGGGACGGGGACATAGTTCAACCCGTCCCCGTTCCGATTTCCCCGCCAGGGATTTTTTCCCGTTCCCATCCCCGTCCCCGATTCCCTGATTGGGGAAAAATCCCCACACCCGTTCCCAATTTTAATTAAAATTACAAAAATAACCTTATTTTTAAATTTTTTAAATGAACCAACTAAGGTTATATTTGTAATTTTTTTTGTAAAAACCCTAGATATATATCGGATTTAGTACTCATAGCCGTGCAGAGTTTAGAAGGTAGGGAAAAACAACGGGTAAAAATCCCCGTTGGACCCCGACGGGGATTAAATCCCCGCTGGGGATGGGGATGGGAGAGAATTTTTCCCTTGAAGCGGGGACGGGGAGCGGGGATCCCAGCGGGGACGGGGACGGGGAATATACTCTCCATCCCCAACCCGCCCCGTTGCCATCCCTATTTCCCCCCTATTTTTCTTTAATACATGATTTTAAATTTTGCAAGACAAATTTTCCAATTTTATTTTGACCAATTTGTTGGGGGGGGGGGGGTTCTGTGATGCAGTTGTACTAGGTGAGTATTAGAGAAAGCAAATATGAATGCTATGGCGACGAGCATGGAGGCCATGACACCCCTCTTCATGTCCACTGATCTTCCGCATCATAGATAGACCTTTTTCGTCTTCATTCTTTCTCTTTTAAAAAAAATTAAATTGTACGGCTCCTTGAAGTTCCCAGGGTTAAAACAAACTCTGCACTTCCATGATCTCTATTACTTATCATCCCATAATTCCCTTTTCTAAATCTTTTTTTTTTGGTTTGGGGGGGGGGGGGGGTTGTAGGATAGGGAGAATCTAATGTAGGACTATAGCAGTAATTCACACTTAAGTATGCCAGAGTTGTTTATGAGATCAAATTAGAAAAATTATGGTTGTGAGTATGTTTGGTATTAAATCATGGCATACTGGTTGAGCATTAAAGTATTCCATTAACATTTATATATTTGTGTCTGATGTGCTTAGAGGGAATTGTCACTAGAATGGACAAGGTAGATATAAGGGTCAACACAAATCCAGTTCCCCCCCCCCCCCGGTCCCTCTTTGTAAGGTATGTGCTTATAGGGAATTGCTATTAGAAACCAAGAGTGAAAATCTTTAAGGATACCTTGATAACTATTGGGCCAAAGGAACTTTGGTTAAATATGATGTTTCTAATTACAAGTTATGATGTTGATAATGCTCACTATGGTTGACGAATATACTTTCATTGTCAATAAAATTAATCTATTGATATAACTTTTTTCATTCGCAGATCTTTATGACCTTTGTCCTCTCAGTCCTAACATGGATATCCATTGCTCCAAAATCATCATGGTAACATATTTACAAATTGTTAAATATTTAAATTTTATGACCAGAACAGGATTCTCATCATGTTACCTCAATTTGCTCTATTTCAATGTGAATGGCAACATTTTCTACTTTTGGGTTTTTTTCTTTTTGGGGGGGGGGTGTGAGGGGTGTTCAAGGACTCAACTTTGTTAAGATCTTTGGCCACATTTTCAATGTACATGTTTCAAAAGGTGGAGTAGAGGGGGATACTATGGCACCACAATGGCTGGTCTTAGGATATAACTTCAATCATCCTAGGAAGATTAGTTTGTGTTTAGTAACCATCATATTTGTGTTACTTATTTTGTGACAATTTCTTTTTCTACAGATTTTGGATCTTTCTTTTTCATCTCACCAGTCACCTGCCTTCTTATCTCAAAACTCTTTATTGCTACCTAATTTTCTTGCAACTGACGATTAGTTATCTCTTTAGTTATTTGGGGCAAGCCACTACGGAAACGCAACTTGCAATTTCCTCTCTTTCACTTTATTTCCGTTGTGTAAATCGAAGTTCTTTCTTCTTTCTTCTCCTTTTTTCATCCAAATTGCTCCACTTGTTTCGTCACCCAAATTGCATATCATGGAAATTGAGACGATGTTTACCTCATTCTTCTTCTTTGTCGACGCCATCGAATTATGGCAAATCTCTAAGTGCATTTTGCTGGTCACCAAGTGCACCCTCTTGGAGCCACTCTTAATCACAGCCGGGTGGGTTCCGCTTCAATTTTTGTTTTAATTTTCTTTGAATTTCAAAATTTTGATATTATCCTGAGAAATTTCAATTTTTTAAGGCCTTAATTTATTTTCAAATGTCAATTTCTGTGTTTGAGGACAATTCGGTTTAGCAATCACAATTAGGTTTAGCAACCTTCTCCTCAACCTCCCTTGATCAGTCTCTAATGCTATAAAGAAATGATACTAACCCAGGATAACTATGCCATGTACGATATTAAATTTTAATTTTTGAACAAAGTATTAATTTGTGGTTTGTTGGTGACCTATTGATCCAGGTTGTTCATCAAGACTAAGAACAACAGAGTTTCTATTTGAATATCAACTTTATCAGTTTATAATTTGTGTTGTTGGTGTTTTGGAAATATTTTTCATACAACCTAACTATTGGTTTATGTTGATTTTGAATTTGTTTCATTGGTGTTCACCAAAATTAAATAGCATCCTCTTTTATGTTCTATTTATTTCCATGTGTTTTTTCTCCCCTTTTTTTTGTTTGGGTTTCCATTATGAGATTGAGCACAATATGTGGCAATCCTTGCAAGTATCTAAGTTTTTTCGGACTCGTCATGTGAATAATGTTGACTTGGTTATTTTCTTTCTGATCTATTAGGATTAAAATTCATGGTTTTTGTTTGCAGGGTTTATAAGGATATTAAGTTTTCATATGATACTTGGGTTTTGCTAGTTTTTTAATTTTTTTTTGTCTCATATCTTTATTTTCTTTTAAGGTGAAGGAAATTTAGTAATGTAACACTAATGTTACTTTTAGTCTTTTGATGGATATGTTAGTAAATATAGGCTAAAATGCAATCTTTTAAATGGTGGCAATGTATTCAACTTTTGTGGATTAAAATTCATATTGTATGATCTAGAATTTCAGATGTTAATAAGTGGTGATCCTAGCTAGGCTAACAAGTACAACTTTTGTGTTGATATTCATTGATTGCTTTTGCACCATATCAAAGTAAGGAGTGTCATTCTTAGAACCATACAAAAGGGATTTTATTCCTAGCTTTCAAGAGTAATCCTTTGTTTTCCTTTTCGGAGACTAAGAATGATTGTTTGCATTTTGTAGTGCTCTCTATTATTGATAAGCAATTGAGCGTATTGTTTCGACCCCCTCTTTGGTCTGTAATATTCTTTAGATATTGTTGTTTCGATGTGGTAAATTGTCCTCTGCATTAGTAGAATGAAATGGATAGGAGAATTTACAGCAGGAGTGTTGAGTTAAAAATACCGCAAGCGCACGGTGCCAGTTGTAGCTAGCAACGGCAAATACGGGTCGTGTCCACAAGGAACTCGGTTTTAACCACCGAACCAACTTTTAACACTCTATTCAGGCCAAAGTCTATTAGGAATGGTTTTTACTCAATAATAGTTGTATTCTACTGAAAGTTACTACTATTATCTAAATCAATATTAATGAAAGTCCTGGATTGGGGTTCACCACACTATCATGTTCCTTGGACTATAAACTAGATCATGCGAATCTGCCCACACAGACAATTGAAATGGAATGGTTACAAGTTAAGTGTATCTACACCTTCTCACAAAGGTCATTAAACTGGTCAAGTTATCCTAATTATCTATTGTCATGAAACTAGAATCATGAAACCACAAGATTGAGTAACCCTTAATTCCCAATTGAAATCCTAACTATTTTCATGTTAAGAAATCCAATTGCTCACTAAGTAGCTCTAGGTAGAGGATTTAACTCTCGTTAATTTCCTAAACCCCAATTACAAACATGAATCAATCCTCTCAGGCAATTCATCGAACACCTGGCATGCTAAGTGAGAGCTCAATTACAACATGGGCATTCATTCACATAAATCTAGAATACGAATCCAAATCGCACAATAAGGGCTACACCCCCAAGATAATAAATTTAGCCCATAATCATCATCACAATCACCACCAAAGTCAAGAATGCGAACATGATTAAAAGTGTTAACTTTGAATTAAAGCGCAAAAGGAAAAGGGTAAAGGAACGTGCTTTCTATTAACTGAAATGATAATCTACCAGATTCAACAATCAATTTCAACCCAAAGCTCTCAACTCAAGAACAACCAAAACTAAAAAATAAAAACCTAAAGTCGCCGTTTTTTTAGAGAGAGAGAACGAGAGAAGGAAGAACCCCCAAATTACAACGCCAAATTACAATTAAACGGGAGGAATTAAAGTGGCACGGTCGTGCCATTTGGCACCGTGCCACTTTGCTGCCCCTCTTTTTCTTGCTTCCCTAGGGTGGCACGGTCACACTGTTTGGCATGGTGCCCCCATGCCACTTCCTCTTGGCTAGGAATCTATCTTTTGGCTCCTATTTAGCGCGGCATTAGCTTGTTTTCCTCGTTTCTTTCAATCGAACTCCTGAAAACACAAAAATACAACATTTAGGCAGATTTGGGGTAAAGAATGACTAATCAACCTCTATAATCTTGAAGTTTTACCAAAACCATGTCGAAAAGGGGTAAAATAGAGGTTTATCAACTCCCCCATGCTTATTTCTTGCTTGTCCCCAAGCAAGACTAAGATGTGAATAAACTGACAGGAGGTTGAGACCTTTAACTACTCGCCTCCTCAAGCAAGGCGAATGGAAAACCAGTTGAATCAAGCATAGGTGTGCACAACTAGCGGGACCATTTAAGGCATAAATACATAATTTCGAAACTCATTTGAAAATCGTTTGGAAGACTACATGCTCAACTTGTCATCCAGTCACACCATATCACACCCCTCCCCGATCAAGACGCCTCCAAATAAGTGGTGGGTTAAAAGGCCTGGCAGTGACTCTCATAAGGGGAACAAAGCAAATGTGCTCCCTCACATGTGTTTAAGAAGTAAGAAGGTTCACTCAACTCTCTTCCAATCGAACAAATTACCATAGACTTGGTAAGATTGTCAATTCTCGACCGCGAAAGTGCAATATGCAAAACAATAATCAAGAGGACTTTCTAGGGTTGTAATGGGGCTAAGGTCACAAGTAGAAGGGGGACAAAAAATTTGAAAAATGAGGAACTAATAGTCAAAGCCAATGAGCAACCAACAATTGAACCAACTACACCACACACTTCCCTAAAACACAATAAGAATACACCCTTAACCAGATGGATCATCGGGAATGAACTACGGTAACATGCCAAACACACTCATTCACCACTTCTTTCCTCTTGTTTTTTCATAAGAATTTCAACAAGTTTCATTTTTTTCTCTCTTTTTTCTTTTAATTTCTTTGGAAACATGTTTTTCTCCGTTTTTTTTTTCGAAAGGGAAATGAATGATTGACATGCGCAATAACTATAGCTCAATCCCCAATGATCATCATGATACATCCCTGCATATACCAAAATGAACCACCAAGTTGCATAACACCCAAAAGCTACCCACAAAACAACGAAGTATTACCCCACTGGCTTTGATTTAGAGGTAGGAGACGTGTTTAGGCCAATAGCTAATAGTGAAGGGTTCACAACAAAAACGGACAAGGCTCAAAGGGGGTAAGCAAGGGGGTCAAAACATTCAATTATGGGTGGCATATTTGGCTATGTAGCTTAGAAAAACAAATGAGTGCCTCTATCGTATTATCATAATGCACCTATTGAATGCGAATTCAAAGAGAATCGAACGAAGTTCTAGAGATGTAGTCATAGAAGAGACACACAAGAAAGAAAATATGAGACTAAATTGATGAATTAGTCTATAGGTTCAAAATCTCATGGGTCACACTACCAAACACACAACTAGCCCAAGAGATGCCCTACTTAAAAGGAATAATCAATCATGACGAGGGGAGTTCAAGGGCAAACAGCATGCAAACTAAACAATGTGGTGAAACGCTTTCAAAATCATCAACCAAAGGCATTTGCCACAAACAATCCACAAGTATGCACCACCATGCCAACCAACTGATCACCAATGCCTTGGTTATCGTCATAGGAGGGGTTTTTTTTTCAAAGGGTTTTTTTTTTCAAAGCAATAAATCACCCTAAGCAGATAACTAGTGGATAAATGAAGGGAAAACTAAGAAGAATTACCTCGCAGTCTTGTGAAGCTCTACTCAACACATTTCCACTCGAGACCAAGGGTTAGGAAATAAAATATGTACAATGCATCACCTACCTATATGCATTATCCTACATGCTTTGCTAAATGGATGAATAAAAGGAAAACTAATGCACCCTAAACATGCTGCTAAACTAGAATGAGACCTAAAGTGTTAAATGCAAGGAAATATATACAATGCACCCCACTAAACAGATATAGACATCCCCCCATGCTTGGACCCTTCATTATCCCCAATGAAAGCGTGATGCACAAGAAAAGAAGGGGAAGGGGGAATACACTTACAGTCACTGGGTGTCGTCGGGCCCTGGAGGTGACCAGAAATGTGGAGGAAATGGATGGAAGGTGGAGGGATCATAAGATGGGAAGGGTGAGGAGCCACCTTGATCTCCCTGAAAGGAGCGTAAATGCTCCTCCATCTGTCGAATGGACTCCGACTGGCTCCAAAGTTGCTCATTCATTTGCTGACGCTCCTCATACTCTCGGGCTTCTCTTATAGCCTGTTCCTCCTTCCTCTAAATCCGCCGCTGATCCCACTCCTCCTATAAGTCAACGAAACCCCGAAAATAGGAGACTCCCTCCTCAATGGAGTCCATGCGCCCTGAGAGGCGACCATTGTCAGCACGCATACCACTGAGGAAGAAGACCCACCCATCTCATGGGTGAATGGTGGGTAAAATGGTGGTAGAGGTGGTGGGATAGTCACCTCTGCAGCAGGGGTATCCTCAGGCTCGGGCTCCCCTTGGCTCGCATCAATGTCCCCCTCCGCCTCCTCCGCATCGTACTCCTCATCTCCAACCTTATCGACCTCAATGTCCTCATCAGTTGCTAAATGTTCCGCCCAAGGGAGAACAGTTGCCCTAATAATCATCCGGTTGCAGTTCAAGTTTCTTTTGTTAGATACCGTGGTGCGCTCAGTAGTGGGAAGGGTGAAAAGGATGGTATTGTGGTGGGGGTATCGAATGGGGTCACCTCGAGTATCTATAATATGCATATGGTGGAGGGTGCCAAGGTCGAGGTGACCACCTAGGAAATGGGGCTCGAGAGCGGAGAGCCGTGAGCTGTAGCCCAGGGCATTAGCAATGGTGGTAAGAGTACCACCAACGCTAATGACATTCTGATTCCTAGTCTTTGCTACTTCCGCCAAGGGGCGGATTATGAAGGTCCCCGTGTTAATAGGGGTACCTGACAAGGCGCACCAGATAATAAACAGTTCGACCTTCTGACAACCATTTTGGTTGTCGTCGCGGCCAAAAACAATATTAGTGGTTAGGCGCTGCAGGTATCGCAGGTTAACATTACAGATGTCAGTGGCCTTGGCTTGTCGGGGGTCAAAAACTTGAGGTCTCCCCCACCTATCAGTATACTCCTTCTATTTGGAGCAGGTGATGCTCAACCAAACGGGGTCAGGTCTCCACAATGAAGGCACATCCCTATAAGCCCCATCAACCACCGGGAATCTCAAAAGCTCATTAAACATCCTCAAACTCATCCGGTATCAATGTTAAACATTCGAAAGTAAATAGCAACCTCAAAACCTCCATAATTACCATCCCAGTCGACACTTAGGGAACTCAGAAACTCAACCATAAGGCGATCATAGGATGTACATTGCATATGTATATACTCAGTCCATCCTAATCTACTAAGTAAGGTCATCGTATCATCCAACATTCCTAAGGATCGCAATGAGTCAACACGAAAGTATTTCTACTCACTAGTGCTCCTAGTGGCTAAAAGCTCATAATGGGACTTTTGTTCATCATTAACAAACTACAAACCTCTAATGCTAGCAGGCAAAATAAGAGGGTATGCGTCTTTAGTACCTTTAGCAGAGGCAGTTGCTGTGGAAGAGGAGGTTGCCAGTGATGATTTCTTGGGATGGGATGGAGCCCTTGAAGTTTCTCCAGCTCGTTTCTTGCCCATGGTGCGAAGTAACAATAGATTAGGGCCCAAAAGCAGAGGTAGAGGTTGAAAATGGCAAGAGAAGGGCTAATTTCTTTCTTTACCACCCTTAACCTCAACAATGGAAGTTAGGGTTTTAGAGAGAGAAAATGAGTGTGGGATAGGATGAGTTTGAGATGAAAACGTGAGGAATTTGGAGAGAAGAGTGAAGGGGAGTGAAGGAATTGAAGAATTTGAGGAGTTTGGAGGGTTTGGGGGCGGAGGAGATTGGAGTGGGTATGGTGAGGGAGAGAGAGTCCTTTTGTGCTTCTAGAGAGAGAAAGAATAGAGTTTGAATGGGAGAAGGAGGAAAAAGAAGGAGAAATTGGGCCTCTTGGCCGAAATTTAATGTGGCACGGTTGTGCCTTTCAGCACGGGGTGCCCGTGTCACTCTGCGGCCATCACCTACAAAATCAAGGCGTGACACGGTCGTGCCTAGAGGGACCGTGCGACCGTGCCACTTTGCTGATCAATGGCACATGATTTCTTTCTTGCTCCCTCTTTTTTTTCCAGTCCAGAGAAGGGGTGGCACGCTCATGCCGTACGGCATGGGGTACCCATGCCAACTTTCTGCCCTCTAAGTCATCTCCTTCCAAATCTGTTGCTTCTTTTTCTCACTCAATTGTTTTCCTTGAACCTTTTTCCTCTCATCTCCTTCGTTTTTTTTTCATTTTCATTTTTTTCCCTTTTTTTTCATTTTTTTTCGAAAGCAATATAGCTTGGGTTGCCTCCTCAGAAGCGCTTGTTCTAGGTCCCGAGCTTGACCCTTATGATCTCTAAAGAGAAGAGGCATCGGGGAAGGCACATGTGACCTTTCCCTCAAGTGACTCACCGGCGATGTAGTGTTTCAAGCGAGCCCCGTTCACCTTGAACGAGTCGGTAGTCTCAGTGCTGATCTCAATTGCCCCATATGGGTACACCTTCAACACTTTGAAGAGGCCCGACCATCTAGAATGAAGCTTTCCCAGGAAGAGCTTCAAGCGGGAGTTGAAGAGAAGGACCAAGTCACCTTCCCGAAACTCCCTCCTATGGATAAAGTTGTCATGCCACCTCTTCGCTCTCTCCTTATATATCCAGGAACTCTCATAAGCGTCTAGGCAGATCTCCTCAAGTTTATTTAACTGTAGCAATCTTCTCTCCCCCGCAGACTTCAGATCAAAGTTAAGGTGCTTGATAGCCCAATATGCCTGGTGTTCTAATTCTATGGGGAGGTGGCAGGGCTTACCATAGACAAGCCGGAATGGTGTAGTGCCAATGGGGCTTTTAAAGGCAGGGCGGTAGGCCTAAAGAGCGTCGTCAAGTTTGTCCCCCCAATCCTTCCGTGATCTAGCAACCGTTTTCTCTAGGATGGCTTTAATCTCTCGGTTGGAGATCTCTACTTGGCCACTAGTTTGTGGGTGGTAGCCAAGTCCAAACTTGTGGTGCACTCCATATTTCTTCAATAGAACTTCGAGTTTCTTCTCTATGAAGTGCGACCCATTGTCGTTAATAAGCACCCATGGGACCCCGAAACGGGTAAAGATCACCTTCTTGAACAACTTAACCACTACCCTAGAATCATTGGTAGGGCTAGTCACGGCCTTTACCCATTTGGAGACGCAATCCACTGCAACTAGGATAAATTTGTTACCTCTGGAGGATGGAAAGTGCCCCATGAAATCGATGCCCCAGACATCAAATATCTCAACTTCTAAGATGAAGTTGAGGGGCATCTCATTCTTCCTGGAGAGACTCCCCGTCCTTTGGCAACGGTCACAAGAACGAACATAGTGGTGAACATCTTTGAATAAGGAAGGCCAAAAGAACTCATCTTGGAGTACCTTCATGGCAGTCTTGGAGGTACTAGCATGCCCTCAACAGGGAGAGTCGTGACAGTGAGAAATCACGCTCTGAAACTCTTCTTCATGAAGGCATTGCCTGCAAATCCCATCCTTACACAACTTGTAAAGGAATGGCTCCTCCCATAAATACATCTTGACATCATGGAGGAATTTCTTTTTCTGGTGGGAGGATAAATCTTGAGGGAGGATCCCCGAAGCTCGGTGGTTCGCATAGTCGGCGAACCACGGGCCTTCCCTAGTGGATACAGCCAGTAAATGCTCATCGAGGAAGGAATCATTGAGGGGGGTGTCCTCGCTCTCAATGACGAGCCTGGAGAGGTGATCAGTGACAACATTCTCCGCCCCTGCTTTATCTTTAATCTCCAAAATAAACTCTTGCAGGAGCAAGACCCACCAGATGAGGCGAGGCTTCACATGTTTCTTCTCAAGGAGGTCCTTGAGAGTGGAGTGGTCGGTGTACACTATCACCTCATAGCATAGGAGACAAGGACGAAATTTCTCCATCGCATACACCACCGCAAGCTACTCCTTTTCTGTTGTGGTGTAATTCTGTTCCGCCTCATCCAGTGTTCTACTAGAGTAGTAGATCACCACAGGCTTCTTGTCCTTCCTTTGTCCCAGGACTGCCCCCACCGTGTGATCGTTAGCATCACACACGATCTCAAAAGGGATATCCCAGTTTGGTGGTTGTATGATGGGTGCAGAAATCAGTGCCTACTTGATCCTGCAAAAAGCTTCATGACACTCATCAGTAAACACAAATGGGACATCTTTGGCCAAAAGCTGAGTTAGAGGTTTGGCGATCTGGGAGAAGTCCTTGATGAAGCGGCGGTAAAACCCCGCGTAACCAAGGAAACTCCGCACCCCTTTGACCGAAGTCGGAGGGGGCAATCACTCTATGACCTCAATCTTAGCCTTATCGACCTCGATGCCCCTAGCAGAAATAACATGACCCAATACCACCCCTTCTTGCACCATGAAATGACATTTTTCCCAATTCAACACAAGATTGACTTCATCACATCTATGGAGTACCTTAGTTAAAATTTCTAAGCACAAGTCAAAGGTACCTCCATAGACGGAAAAATCATCCATGAATACTTCCGTGATATTCTCAATAAAATCAGAAAATATGGTAGTCATGCACCGCTAGAAAGTGGCAGGGGCATTACATAACCCAAAAGGCATCCTACGATAAGCAAAGGTGCCATAAGGGCATGTGAACGTAGCTTTCTCCTGATCACTTGGATGGATAGGAATTTGGAAGAAACCAGAGTACCCATCCAAGTAACAGAAGAAAAAGTGCCTGGCCAATCTTTCCAGCACCTAATCAATAAAGGGAAGGGGGAAATGATCTTTCCGGGTGGCTTGATTCAGTTTGCGATAATCAATATACATGCGCTATCCGGTAACAGTCCTAGTGGAAATGAGCTCGTCACGCTCATTCTTAATGACGGTCATACCACCCTTTTTGGGAACTACTTGAACTGGGCTCACCCATTCACTATCGGAGATAGGATAGATGACCCCAGTGTCAAGGAGTTTGACAACCTCCTTCTTAACAACCTCTTGCATATTAGGATTTAAAAGGCGCTGAGGTTGTTGGGAGGGGCGGTGACCTTCATTAAAAAAGATGCAATGCATACATAATGAAGGACTAAGTCCCTTGATGTCGTCAATGCTATAACCGATGACATCCATATGCCTTCTAAGCACGCCCAACAATTGCTCAAGTTGGAGGTTGTCAAGTTTAGCATTGACAATAACAGGGAACTGGTGATCAGGGTCAAGGAACTCGTACCTGAGATGAGGGGGTAAAGGCTTCAACTATACCTTCGGTGAGCTCTTCTCTTCCTCCTTGGAGTTACGTTGCTTCACACTAAGGACCTCCCTGGAGGATTGTCTCCCCGTGTAGGCAATAGAGGCATCGAGGAGTCTGGCATACTCCTCCGTTTCACCGGATTGGGAACCGATCACATGACAGCTGACCAGGGCGACCTCCAGTGGATCCTCCATAAATGGCAAGTCATGACCTCCTGATTGAGTACTTTCTCCAATGTATCGACTCTGCAACATGTATCGTCTGGAGAGGGTGAGGCCACGGATTGGGGTAGGCAAAATTCTACCTTTTCATCCCCAACCTAGAGGGAGAGCTTGTCGTTCTTCACATCAATCATAGCCTCTGCAGTGGCCAAGAAGGGCCTTCCTAGAATAATGGGGATGCATGAGTCCTCTTCCATCTCCATGACAACAAAGTCACAGGGGATGAAGAACTTTCCCACCTGCAGCGGGACATACTCAAGAACGCCAAGAGGGTATTTGACGGATTAATCAGCGAGCTGCAAAGAGATGGTAGTGGGTTTCAAATCCCCCACTTGCAAGTTCTTACAAATGGAGTACGACATAAGGCTCACACTTGCCCCAAGATCGCATAATACTCTACTGATAGTCAGATCTCCAACAGAACAAGGAATGGAAAAACTTCCTGGATCCGAAAGCTTAGGAGGAAGTTTATTCTGAATTATAGCACTGCACTCCTCCGTGAGAGACACCGTGGTATTCTCGACTAACTTCCCTTTATTAGAGACCAAATCCTTCAAGAATTTGGCATAAGAGGGCATGTCTGTAATGGCCTCCAAAAAGGGAATAGTGATGTGAATTTTTTTAACATCTTGAGAAACTTGCCATATTTCTGCTCATCCCTAGCCTTTACTAGCCTTTAAGGGTAGGGGACATGAGGCTTGTAAGGCTTCATAGGAGAGGCTGTGTTCTCTACTTCAACCTCCTTGGGTTTTTCAATCTGAGCCCTCTCACTCAAGGCTGCAATGGGCACCTGCTTCCTGGCCCTACCCTCATCCTCAATCTCTCCCTTGTCTTCCCTTATGGGTGCTGGGGGGCCATCTAGCTCTCTGCCACTCCTCAGTGTAATGGCGTTCATTTGACCTTTGGGGTTGGTCTCGGGTTGACCTGGTAAGTGGCCCTAAGGTCTGGACAAGTGGCTCACTTGCTCCGCAATCTGGGCTATTTGGTTCTCCATCATCTTCTGGTGAGTGGTCATGGCCTCAAAATTGGAATTCAATTGGGTAACCGACTTACTGAGGGCTTTATTGGTCCTTGTCTAGGTCGCTATGAAGCGCTCCATAAGACTCTCTAGATTAGACTTGGGTTGTTGGGGAGGTTGTTGTTATGGAGGTGGGGCGTAGGGTGCCTTGTATGGGAAACTGGGGGGTTGTGGTTGGGAAGTATTGGGTGGCATGGGATTGTTGTTGCGGTAGGAGAAATTTGGGTGATTTCTCCAACCAGGGTTATATGTGTTTGAGAAGGGGTTGTTTTGTGGGCGTTGGCCATAGTTTTGCATTGCATTAGCATGCTCAACGCCTGGGAAAGTGGATTGACATTCAACAGCAACGTGTCCTTGAATGCCACAAATCTCATAAAGGGCCCCAACGTCAAACATCGCACCAGATGGACCTCCCACTAAACTCCCTGGAGGAGGAGTTCCAAGCCTATCGAAATGTTGTGCCAAGGCATCAACCTTGCTAGCTAGCAAATCCACAGCGTCGATCCCATAGATCCCACTGGTCCTCTTGGGGGTTGCTCTCTCGTTGGACCAATGGTAATTGTTGGGGGCCATCTCCTCCAACAAGGCCTTTGCAGCCTCTATTGACTTTCCCATAAGTGCGCCGCCAGCTGCGACGTCAACTGACATCTTCAATGACTGGTCTAATTCATTATAGAAGGTTTGGCTTAGAAGCTAGTCGGGTACTCCATGGTGGGGGCATTGGCATTGAAGATCCTTGAACCTTTCCCACGCCTCATAAAGTGACTCATCGCCTTGTTGAGAGAAAGAAGTGATTTTCGCTCTCAACTTAGCGGTCTTGCTTGGGGGAAAGTACTTGCTCAGAAATGCAGTCGATAGGGCCTCCCAGATGGTGAAGGAATTAGGCTCTTCATTAAGGAGCTAGTAACTGGGTCGGTCCGTCAGCGAGAAGGGGAAGAGCTGAAGCCTGATGGCGTCAACGGAGACCGCGTTGAGCTTGATCATGTCACACTTCGCCAGGAAGTTGCGAAGGTGAATATGAGGGTTCTCCGTGGGATACCCACTAAACTAATCCTTCTCCATAAAGGATACAAGGGCGGGCCACAACTCGAAGTTGTTTGCTTCGACGGCCGAATTCACAATGGAAGAGGTGAGGCCGATGGCCTGCGGTAAGACATAGTCCCACAGAACCCTAGGATTTCTCTCTACCATAGTGTTGTCTTGTTGCAATTGCTCTTCCTTGCACCACTTTGCCTTCGCGCAGTGGCTTCTATCTCAGGGTCAAAGGGAATCATGAGTAGTTGCCCCCTCTGACTGCGCCTGTGCATACAAAGCCAAAAACTACACCAAGCGTAAGCAGGTTCAAGCAAAGCTAAAAGAACAAGAAGGAAAAGGAAAAGTGGAAAAGAAAAAGAAAAGGCCTAATCTAAAGCATTTAAAATTGCTTTTGATGTTGAAACAACCAGGTTCCCCAGCAACAACGCCAAAAACTTGTTGAGTTAAAAATACTGCAAGTGCACGATGCCAATTGTAGCTAGCAACGGCAAATACGGGTCGTGTCCACAAGGAACTCGGTTTCAACCACCGAACCAACTTTTAACACTCTATTTAGGCCAGAGTCTATTAGGAATGGTTTTTACTTAATAACAGTTGTATTCTACTGAAAGTTACTACTATTGTCTAAATCAATATTAACGAAAGTCCTGGATTGGGGTTCACCACACTATCTTGTTCCTTGGACTATAAACTAGATCATGCGAATCTGCCCACACAGACAATTGAAATGAAATGGTTACAAGTTAAGCGTATCTACGCCTTCTCTCAAAGGTCATTAGACTAGTCAAGTTATCCTAATTATCTACTGTCATGAAACTAGAATCACGAAACCACAAGATTGAGTAACCCTTAATTCCCAATTGAAATCCTAACTATTTTCACGTTAATAAATCCAATTGCTCACTAAGTAGCTCTAGGTAGAGGATTTAACTCTCGTTAATCTCCTAAACCCCAATTACAAACATGAATCAACCCTCTCAGGCAATTCATCGAATACCTGGCATGCTAAGTGAGAGATCAATTACAACATGGGCATTCATTCACATAAATCTAGAATGCGAATCCAAATCGCACAATAGGGGCTACACCCAATCCAAGTCAATAAATTCAGCCCATAAACATCATCACAATCACCACCAAAATCAAGAATGCGAACATGATTAAATGTGGTAACTTTGAATTAAAACACAAAAGGAACAGGGTAAAGGAACATACTTTCTATTAACTGAAATGATAATCTACCAGATTCAGCAATCAATTTCAATCCAAAGTTCTCAAATCAAGAAC
Organism: Selenicereus undatus; assembly: GCA_017589665.1. NCBI lineage: Eukaryota > Viridiplantae > Streptophyta > Magnoliopsida > Caryophyllales > Cactaceae > Selenicereus > Selenicereus undatus. Next base: position 18,276,662 of record JACYFF010031957.1, read on the forward strand.
AACCAAAACTGAAAACTAAAAACCTAAAGTCGTCGTTTTTTGAGAGAGAGAGAACGAGAGAAGGAAGAACCCCCAAATTACAATTAAACGGGAGGAATTAAAGTGACACGGTCGTGCCATTCTGCACGGTGCCACCTTGCCACTTTGCTGCCCTCGTTTTCTTGCTTCCCTGGGGTTGCACGGTCACACTGTTTGGCATGGTGCCCCCATGCCACTTCCTCTTAGCTAGAAATCTATCTTTTGGCTCCTATTTAGCGTGGCATTAGCTTGTTTTCCTCGTTTCTTTCAATCGAACTCCTGAAAATACAAAATACAACATTTAGGCAGATTTGGGGTAAAGAATGACTAATCAACCTCTATACTCTTGAAGTTTTACCAAAAATTGCCGAAATGAGGGGTAAAAAACCATGTCAAAAAGGGGTAAAATAGAGGTTTATCAAGGAGCAAGTGAAAGTAGAATTCATAAGTGTTAATCATCATTAAAAAAAAAATTTGGTCCATAATATTCTTTGTTGTTATTCTATGTGGTATTAGTAGACCGCCATCTTAATGCAGTGGCTTACCTCTTTGATTGAAAAAAATTGGTTTAGTTATTGTAAACTTGAATCCAGATTTGTAAAGGACTTGGTGTGCATGATTCTACATACTCCACTATTGATCCATTCATAGCTCTGATGTATTTCAGTTATGAGTTTTAACCTTGATGTACTCTAAGGATGGTGCTAGGAAGTTATCTTCTCTCTGCTTGGTTGAGGACCTCAGAAAGTTTATTAATGGATTATCCTACATTAACTGCCTCTGTTTCTTTTTAATAGAACAGCAAATTTCTTTTCGTAGACATCCTTGCAGGAATGATTTGCCTAATGAACTTCACCTTTGTTAGAAGAGCAAGTTGGATGATTGTAAAGCTGAGCCAGGATGTGAAGCCTTGTACAATTTATCCTTAGAGGTTGCAACAAAGCCTCTTCAGTTCCGATAGATTAATAACATTGAGCTTGAAGGAGGTTGAAGGAGAAGAAAGTGCTCATCATTGGCAAAGATATGTTAGACTAAGTTCAACTTCTTCTCATGACCTCAGGAGGTCATATGTTTGTGCCCTCTCCCCTCCACCCCAATATCCTATGGATAATTTTACTAAACTTTAGGTTTGTGAATTTGTTTGCTAAATGTTGTCAGTTGTCACTTTTCCTTTGAAAATTCATGTTAAAGGTTCACTATGAGTTCAAGTTGGATGTAAAAAGTACATAGCCAATGTTTCATGAATTGTTTCATTCATGTTACTGAGAATCATGCTAAGGGGGTGGTAGTATTCAAGCACAACATGCTTACATATGTTTTGATCTAGATGAGTTGGTTACATGCTATTTTATATTTATGCACTGGACCAATTATTGTATTGTACCTTCTTTTTTTAAGCCCACAAATAATAAAAAATGTAAAAATTATATAGCCATGGTTTAAAAATTGCTTCGTTCAAGTTGGATTTGGGTTGACATGTAAAGGTTGTTTTGTTTAAGAATTGTATTTAGGTATTTGCATACTGTGGACAAATGTTATTACTTAGAATCATGCTAAGAGAGTGATAGTATTCGAATACAACATCTTGACAAATGTTTTGATCCAGATGAGGTGGTTAGATGGTATGCCTATATTCATGCATTGGACAAATTGCTTTATTGTATCTTCTTTTTTTAAGACGACAAATGACAAAAAAAAGTGATTATTTTGATGTATAATTTTCCTTGGACCCTATCATAGTAGCTCTCCCCTACCCCCCCCCCCCCCAAAAAAACATTGTGATTTGCTATGTGATTGCTTTTGTAAGTTTTTGCTCCAAGTTACTCTTTAAGTCCCACATTTTGAATTTCATTTTTTTTGGATGAATAGATCAATATATTGGTTGGTTTAAAATCTGAGTGAAGACATGGAAGACATGTATATGGGATGTCTATCTGATAAACAACAGCTGGATAAGAAAATATCGTGGAAGTATGTGGCTTCCAATGAATAGAATCCTAGAAAATGTACACACCTTAAGCTGATAGAATTGCATCGATCTTAGTCAAAATCAGATAAAGGGGGTGTTTGGCAACATAGCTGTTTGGGGGAAAAAGAGTTGTTTGGGGAGACTTTAGCTATTTTGACTAAGTCAAACGGCTAAAGAGGTATTTGGTGAACAACTGTTTGAAAGAGCTGTTTTGCCCCAAATAGTTCTTTTTCAAATAGTTATTTTCATTAGCCTTTTGAGAATAGCTGTTTGTGAAAATTACTGTATTGCCCAAAAGTTTAACAAAATTATATGCATGCCATTAATAAACTCTATTCCTAGTTTCTTAACTTGCCTAAATCTTAGATAATTTTTACCTCCAATTTCTTCTACTCGATCTCCTAACCTTCATCTCCACCCTCCCTATTGTCATTAATAAACCCTATTCCTAGTTGTCTTTTGGGTTGATGGAGATTAAATTATTTGAAATCCATACATATTTCAATTCATGACAAAAATATAGATGTAAGTTCATATTAATTGCAATTCATAAAAAAAATAAGCATCTCTAAAAATAACAAAGGTTATAATTAAGCTGTAGGCATTATATAAGTAAGTAAACATTGAAAACAAAAGAAAATAAGTAATGAACACACATTATTTAAATTAATAAAAAAATAAAGTTCAAAGGATGAAGCTAATTTGTACATATGATATATTAGAGAAAGGGCATCAATGGAATTTTACCAAACATATTTTCTAAAAACAGCTAATTTTATCAAACACTTTTTCTAGAAATAGCTAACTCAAATAGCTAATGTAAACAGCTAATCCAAACAGCTAACAGCTAATACAAACAGCTAATAGTTAATACAAACAGCTAACAACTAATTACCAAACAGGGCCAAAGTCATATTAGGTTCATTCGTTCGTAATAATTTTGAACTGTGTTCGTGCGTGATATTGTCTCTAATTACATCTTCTTAGCTCTAAAACTGGTTATTCTTATTTTCCTTTATTTGATGCTTTAATTCGTATATTGCAACACTACCGAATAATGTATTTGCTGTATTTGTGGCCTACACTTATATTTTCGGCTTTTGATGTAAGCCATCTATGGAACATTGTCATACAAAACAATAATTAATGATTATCTAGTGACCTTAGTTTATGAATATGCTAAATATGCTTTTTTGGGGTTATAAAGAGATAACCTTTCCAGCCTACAAATAGTATAATTATAATTGACAAAAGTCTTTTAGCAAACAAACATTAATTTTACGACACACCTTACATCACACGAGTCCATACTAGTAATATGATATATATAATATATATAATAATACATAATAGCAGTTTCATGGGTCCTACTATTTATCTAAATTCTCAAAAATTAGAGTTTTTCAACCATTAGGTTGAGATTATTTTTAATAATTACCGTTGGATTTATAAAAAAATCAAATTAATTTTAAAAAATCTATCTATGTATAATCTATCTATATCCATAATATCTATAATCTATATCTATATATAATAGCAATCTTATAGGTCCTACTATTTATCTAAATTCTCAAAAACTAGAGTTTTCCAACCGTTAGATTGATATTGGTTTTAATAATTACTGTTGAATTTATAAAAAAATCAAATTAATTTTAAAAAAATCTATCTATTTATAATCTATCTATATCCATAATATCTATAATCTATAATATACATAATAATAATCTTTGAATAACCATCAAAAGATAGCGGAGGAGTGATTTGCGAAACTTCATTTTGTAACAACCGCGGATTTGATCCTGACATTAAATTCTAGTCGTTGATTAAATCAAATTATTTATTATTTATTAAAAACAACAAATGGATTTTTTTACTTTTCAGTTTCCTTTCAGACTGTCATCCCAAGTCTCTCAATTAAGTGTTCGCGGCCACGCATGATTCTCTCATCCGTCCCCCTTAATAAACTACCCATACTTAACATTGAGTCAGAATGCTCTTTCTATAAACTACGCACAATTCTCTCTTCCATAGTTGAGCATCATCTTCTTTTACTTCTTCCCTTCGATCCTTGGGGGGGGGGGGTGATTGAATGAGATTTTTGGCAGAATGTCATTGCAAGTCTCTTTCGCTCTCTATTTTGATCTCTCCCTTTAATTTTTATGGCTGCTATAACTACTTCATTCAGGTTATGTTCTATGCTAATCATCTGATCCATGTGCATTTTTTTTTTTTTTTTGGGTTGTAACCTTTTTGCATATCATTAATGTGGGTTCGATTTTAGTTAGTATGGATTCATGATTTAAGGTGTGTTTGGTAGGGGGAAAAATCATTTTCCTGGAAAATGATTTTTCCATTTTACGCCATTTGGTAAAACAAGAAGTGGAAAATCATTTTCAGGAGAAAATCATTTTACCCCATTTGAAGGAAATTGTTTTCCCTTGAAAAAGTAGGGAAAACGATTTTCCAAGCCCAATTTTCGTTGCCCAATTTTGTCTCTCATTCTTTTTTTTTTTTAACTGCGCATAGAATCACTCTATTTTCATTCTCATTTTGTCTCTCATTCTTCCCCTCTTCTTCATGTTCATCATGTTCATCGATGATTTCCATCGTTAATCTTTGTAATTATTTCTTGAGTTCTATGATCTTGTTACAGTTGCCTTTTTGAAGAACTTCGCAATTTGAGACACCCATCGTCTCCTCGTTCATCATTTTCTTTAATCTGGATTTAATATCACTTAAAGTCAACTAAGTAATCCTTGGGAATAGTGAAAAAATTGAGATTCATTAATGTTAACTCTCTCTTTTGTTGGGTTTGTTACTGGGTATATTTCTTACTGATGTTTTGGGTTTGATTTTGAAGATGAGAGAGAAATAGAATTAGTTAGTTGGGTTGGGTCAAAGTAGTGAGCACGGAAGGGGGTTGATGGTAAAAAGAAATGAAGTGAGGACGGGGGTTTGATTATATCAAATAGCAAAAAATGAAGGGGAAAGAAAATGATTTTTCATTCTACCAAACAGCTGAAAATGTAAGTGAAAAATTATTTTTCTTGGGAAAATATTTTTCATGGAAAATAATTTTTCCCCCTACCAAACACACCGTTAATGTCATGTTTCTGATTCTCAGTTTTCTCTTCTTGGTTTTGAGTAAAGTGTCAGTAGCTTTGATAGACGGTTTCAGATTTGCCATAACACTCACATTTTGGGATCTACTACTCCAGTGGATGCTCTTCTCAGATGTTACTTATGGAACAGGTGAGGATGCCCCTTTGTTGTTGGTGTCTTTTGCATATCCTCTACAATTTCTCTACACACCACACTATTTGTTTACTTTTCTCTATTCTACTTTTGCTTGTTGCTCTTCATGTTTAGACATGAGATTGAGAAGGTGAACCTCTTATTTTGACAAGCTAAAGGTTGTAATTTTAGTTTTGAAATCCAAAACATCAGGTAGTAATATTATTCCCAAAAGTTTTACAAGATCTTACTTCAGTTCAAAGATATCAACTATTTAGCCATTTCAGGTCAACTCAAATATGAAGATTGTATTTTTTCCCCTCGATATTGATTTAGAGTCTCAAGAAATATGACTATTTTTTATGTATAAAATAAAATTTCATAAAAATGTGTTTTTAGACCTTTTATTTTTGCCTAATTGTTTCGTCATTGATTTCATCCTCCTCACCCTAATTTGCAAGCAGATCGCTTTTGTTCAAAGAATCAAAGACACTGAGAGGGGTTGCGAGGTTTTGAAAATTGGAGTTTGTCATCTAGTTCATTTGATGGCTTTATATGTGAACGTTGACAAAGGTTGATCGAGCTTTGATAATCTTTATTTGCCTTTTCAGAAAATCATCTCATTGCTTATGGGTCTCCTACTCTGTCCTCTTAGCTTTGATGTCTACAAGAATACGAATTTTGGGGAAAGGTGTCAAAATCAATTCAGATCACATAAGCGAAGCTAAATAACCGAGAATACAAATGATTAAGGATGCCAATGCAAGAAGCTCAGAGGTGGAGTCCCAACTTAAAGTCATTTATGATTAGAGTACTTCTACTTGCTATAGCTGGTTCTTCTTAAGAGGACTGGAGTTGGTTCAAAAGGGAAGATCTTTGTATGTAGAGATTTCAATCAAGTGTCAAGCTCTTGAAGATGAGCTTCTTACAATGAAATATAAAGTTGTAGACACCCAACAAGGCTGTTAAGAGAGAATTTTGAGTACAAATGCAACCAAAGAAATATCGAAGTCACAATACCTAAAGTCTGCTTAGCTTAGGAAAACCCTTGCCTTGAAGTCAGTTTGTCAGAGGACAGTCGGACACGAGGCTCAAATCTCTATAATTAAGACACAACTTAAACCTATGATATTGGTTAGTTTTTTACAAATTATCATGAAGTAGGTTGATGAGATTAGACAAGTAATCATGGCTCAAGAGTGTGACAACTAAATAGCCCTTTTTCTGGACCATGGTGTGTAACATAAACATATTTGCTAGCTGTATAGGGTGCAGAATGAACCAAACAAAATTTACAAAGTGTTGTGTTGTAATGACATATTTTATAGTTTAATGGTAGATTTTAGCTGTTTATAGAAGCTATTTGTTATGCTTTTATTTTTGTATTTCAAGTTTTGCCCAATTAATGATCGAAAAAAAAGCTGGTGTACTTTAAGTATACCTCTTTATGTACTTATGTAATTTTGTTACTTGATACATGAGACAGTGCTCTTGAAAGTTTGTGTGCATTGGGAAAAAGAAGATACGGAATTTGGCGAGCAAGCCTTTTATACATACATACATATATATATATATATATATATATATATATATAGAGAGAGAGAGAGAGAGAGAGAGAGAGAGAGAGAGAGAGAGAGAGATGTTCCTATGTTTTTGATTGCTTTAATAACTCTCTTCAGCGTCTTTTAATACACAAATTGCCATAATCTACCGTTGATCATATTATAAAAAATAACTTTGTTTATGAGATTGTTTAGTTCTATAAGTGATGTAGTCAGGTATCATCAAATCATGACGCGCATATACCAGGCAAATTATAATTTATATTCGGTCCCCTCAAGTGGCTAAAGTGAAGGTGTCTTGATTTGGGCTGAAACTAGCGTGAAGCAAGCTCTTGGATAAGATTAATCTTGAAAAAAGACTGGATGTTTTCTCCTATATGTAAATGGCATTTCTATGCTAATTATTGAATGTTTTTAGGAAAATATTAATCAGGTTTGGTTTTTAATTAATACACTTTAAATTTGTAATTTGCCTCATACTAAAAGGGGTGGACGCTCTACATGCCAAAGCACTCAGTATGACCACCCCATCTAACATCCAACAGTTTTGGGAGGGGCTTTTTGCTGAACTATCAAGTCTTATGTATTAATGGACATTTTAGCAATAAAATATACATGAATTTTAACTTTAAAAGATAAAAAATACTATTCATTTTTAGTTGTGTAAATTTCCCTTACTCTATTTAAGAAATTTGTATAGGACTTGCAAGAAATTTAATCGCCTCAAAATTTATGTATATTGAAATTTTCATGCAACTTATCATGGCATTTGTCATGATGATAATATAATTCATACGTTTTTTTTTCAATTCATTACTTATTATCATAAAATATATTTGGATCATATCTTTTATGAGTGATTTTGGACGTGAATAATTCAAACTTTAAGGTTTGAATGCCAATAATCCAACCTTTAAAAATAGCTTCTAACAATTTAACATTTGGAGTGTTTGCATCCAGTATTATGGGGGTCATTGTAGATTATATTAATGGTGTCTAAACTCTATCCTTTATCATTTTAGGCTTTCCAAATTATTAGTCTCAATTGTATATATAAAGTTGTTATCCATTTTTTTTTTCAATAGAAATTTTGGTATGTATGTCCTACTGCAAGTAAAATGACATAATTTGAGCAATTTGGTAATGTCCTACTCAAGTAATATGCATTATTTATGTTAATATTTTTTTTCTAGATGTAGAAATCATATATAGATTGCAACATCAAAATTTAAAATATCATTTTAAGGAGTTGTTGTTATAAATTTTTTAATATCAAACCAAATAAAAAATTAGAAGTACAATGTTTCTTACAAAAAATTGAAGATTAAAATGCTCTATACATAACACGAATATGTACTAATTATAGACTTATAGTAAATCATAAGATCACAAGAGAATATATTTTAGGGTCTATGCATGCTAACATTTAACTATCCGCTCATTGCTAGCTCTTATAGTCCTCTGTACGTGTATTCTAGTCATGCTTTGATAAATTCCGTTCTTTTCTCTATCTCCGTTTTTTTTGTTTTTTTTTTTTTTTTTGAACAAAAAAACTTCCACAGTCATGATTGATGGACGATACGTGTATCATAGTCCTCTATACGTGTATTATAGCAAATGTCCTGCTTGCTTATATTGGGCCGAAGAAACAGACCCACGCCCCAGCCGTATACGTGCATGAAAGGGGGCCAAATTTCAGTGTATTATTTTACCATTTTGGTCTTGTTGCTGTTGATTGATGGACTCGATTGGCTATAAAGCAGTGGGTTGGGGGGGGGGGGGGGGCTGAGATCAACAACTCTGACGTTTGGTCGATTTAATTTGTAATTCAAGCGTGTGCGCCAATTGAGGTTAAGCTTGCATTTTTAGAGCAGGCTAATTTTTATTGAATTTCTTCCAAAATTAATGTGTTTCGGTTTCTGGGTTTCCAAGTGAGTATTGTCACAAGGTGATTTACTCGTATTCCCAGCACACTGATGGTGATGTAGTACATTTAGATATATGAGCGTTTTGGAATTTCAGCTGTATAAATTTGGTCCTTGCGCAGGCTTTTCTAATTCATGCATATATATTTTTGTAGGAATTAAATTGAATTATTTTGGTTTGATTTCAAGTGGTCAATCATATCATATATATAGGTGGGTTTTGTGTCTTGATGTAAGACATCAACACAGTGACTCAGTGAGTCAGGAAGGCATTCAACACATTTATGAGCTAGTGGATCCCTCCACCATTGCCGACTTGTTTTGGGTTGGAAACTCATTTGACTTATATATATGGATGACCACTTCGTTTTAGGCCCACAATTCATCTACAATTTAACGAATTACTGCTCTCTGGCCTGAATATATGTTTTCATTATCTGTTACCCGCCTTGTATGCAAGATTTTCATGTGTTCAACCGGCATTTGTGCATTTAGTCCCTGCAGTGCAGGTGGGAGAGCATTTTGATTCACGTGGTTGATCTCTCTTGGAGCATTTTACGTTGGGGATTCTTTTACCAATCGTGTCAACTCTAGCAACTAGCACTCTCAAGGATTTGTATCACTTAGTTTTATAATGTCCCTCATGATGCTATGGCTCACAGTTTTCACAAGTCATGAGCACACTGATCTGAATACAAAGCTTACATTTGTTCATACATTTTGCTTTACTTTAAACCGTTATATGTGCCGTAGTTTGTTGACCCCACTCTCTTCAGTGACATGCGACTAGAGTATGAAACATAAGACAAAGGAACTGTTAGGAAATTAGAGCAAACTAATAGCGGAAGCAATAGGATGAAACAGATATTCAGAAACTTAAAGAAAGATAACAAGAACAAAACAACGACACACAAGATTTACGCGGAAACCTAATGCGGGAAAAAACCACAGACGGCGACGAGCACAATCAATCCACTATATGAGTGGGGAGAATACAAAACGATCACAATCACAACAAGTGATTTGATCCAACAGCAGAAGTACAACCTCTCTTGCAATCTCTCTCACAATTCTCTACCTCTCAATGTGTTCAGGGATTCAGGAGTGATTCTAGAGTGATTATAGATCCTAGGTATGACCCCCTTTTATAGGGTCTAGAAAACCACGGTTTTATCCTTAGAGACAAACCCTAGCCGTCAGGAGAAACTGCTCTTCAAGACAAACCCTAGCCGCCTTTGTTTTTGGGCTCCAAAGCCCAACAACCCAACAATCTCCACCTTGGACCGAAATCTCAAATCACCAACTCTGTAACACCATCATCACACACCGAAGGGTGATGGCCCCCCCCTGAAGGGGCAATGCCCCGAAGGGCGCTTAGATACTGTGAATGCAAACTAAGTTCGAGCAATGCTCGAACTTAGTTATAGATAGAGGCTTGGTTAACATATCTGCAAGATTTTCCGAAGTATAACCCTTCTTTACCACTATTTCCCCTGCAACAACTGTATCTCTGACATAGTGATATTTGACACTGATGTGCTTGGTCTTCGAATGGTAGGCATCATTCTTAGTCAGGTGGATAGCACTCTGACTATCAGAAAACACCACAGTGGCAGCCTGTGGAACTTCAAGCTCAGTAACGAGGCCTCTCAACCAAGTAGCCTCATTCACTCCTTCAGTAGCAACAACATACTCGGCCTCTGTAGTAAATAGAGCTGCAATTGACTGAAGCGATGCTTTCCAAGAGATAGCACCTGTACACATAGTGAAGATATACCAAAATATGGTCCTTCTCCTATCAAGGTCACCAGCATAGTCAGAATCAACAAAACCTGTAACATCATATGTAGCAGCTTTGTTCCTATCAAATACCAACCCCCTTTTAACAGTACCCTTCACATAGCGAAGGATCCACTTCACAACTTCCCAATGATCCTTTCCAGGATTATGCATATACCTACCTACCACACTCACAACATGTAATAAGTCTGGCCTAGTGCATACCATGACATACATCAAACTACCAACAACACTAGAATAAGGGACATTAGACATTCTATCTATGTCCTCATTAGATTGTGGACAACACTTAGCAGACAATTTGAAATGTGCAGTAAGGGGTGTGGAAACTACCTTACAGTTATCCATACTAAATCTGTCTAGTACTTTTTCAAAGTGGTGTCCTTGAGATAAGTATAGCTTACCAGCCTTTCGATCCTTCTGAATCTCTATGCCTAAAATCTTTTTTGCTGCACCCAGGTCCTTCATCTCAAACTCCTCACTGAGTTGAGATTTCAACTTGCTAATCAAGGATTTATTCTTAAGGCAATCAACATATTGTCAACATACAATAGCAAGTAAATAAAAGAACCATCAGAATATTGTCTACAATACAGACAATTATCATATCGACTGCGTGTCTATCCTTGTGCAATCATGAAGGTGTCAAACCTTTTGTACCACTGCCTAGGAGTCTGCTTAAGTCCGCACAAGGACCTTTTCAATCTACATACCAGTTGTTCCTTCCCAGGAACAACAAAACCTTCGGGTTGCCTCATGTAGATCTCCTCCTCTAACTCCCCATAAAGGAATGCTATCTTCACATCAAGCTGCTCCAACTCCAGATCAAATAATGCAACAAATGCAAGAAGCACTCTAACGGAGGTATGTCTAACAACTAGTGAAAATACCTCATTATAGTCAATACCTTCTTTCTTATTGCAAACACGAACAATCAGGCGCGCTTTCCACCTTGCATTTTCAACTCCAGGAATACGTTCCTTTTTCTTATAGATCCATTTGGCAGTTAAGGCTCTCCGACCTTTAGATAGCTCACATAATTCCCAAGTCTGATTCTTTTGCAAACTCTCAATTTCCTCTTGCATAGCTAGGATCCAATTAGATGAATTTGGGCAGGAGATTGCTTCAGCATAGGTAGAAGGTTCCACACCTTCAGGCACCTCCTCTACAACTGATATTGTGGTAAGTGGTAAATAATTTTGTTTTTTATGGATGTTTGTTGAATAATTAAATTAATTATATGTAGTTGTAATTTTGAACTAATTACTATTATTTATATGGTGTTGTTGTTAGATATTTGGGAGGTGGATTTGTGAGCTTGAGGAGAATCAAGATAAAATGAAGTGAAGTGAAGAATTTTATAAGAATTTTTTGTTGTACATATTACATGTTCATAGATGCTATGTATAATATGAAAACATTTTAAATCACATGTTTAATTTGAAGAAGCTAATGTGAAAATGTTAAATTTTAATTGTTGGATTAGGTTTATGTTGTTAGATGTTATGCTTAATATGTAATAGAAATTGTTTAGTCTTAAATGTATGTTTAAAAATCAAGAATTTTTATTACTTTATGGAAATTTAAATGTGTGAAGTTACATATGTGTAAGGGAATAATGAAGTTTTCATGAAATAAGTTAGTAGAAATTGGAATGAGAAAAAGTGTAAATTTGAAAATTTAATTTGTTTGATTTATTTTTTAATTTAGTATGTTGTGATTAACATTTGTACGTTTTAATTAATATGATAATATTTTAAAGCACATGTGCAGTATAACATGTAATATAAATTCTTTAGTGTTAAATGTATGTTTAAAAATCAAGAAATTTCATTATTTAATGGAAATTTAAATGTGTGAAGTTGAATATGTGAAAAGGGAAGTATAAAGTTTTCATAAATTAAGTTGGTATAAATTGGAATGAGAAAAGATGAAAATTTGAAAATTTAATTAGTTTGATTTATTTTTTAATTTACTATGTTGTGATTAACATTTGCATGTTTTAATTAATATGACAACATTTTAAATCACATTATTAACATAAAGAAGCTAATGTGAAAATTTCAAATTTTATTTCTTAGATTACGTTTATGTTGTTGGATGTTATGTTTAATATTTAACTTAAATTCTTTAGTGTTACATGTATGTTTAAAAATCGAGAAATTTTATTATTTATTGGAAATTTAAATGTGTGAAGTTGAATATGTGAAAAGGGAAGTATGAAGTTTTCATAAATTAAGTTGGTATATATTGGAATGAGAAAAGATGAAAATTTGAAAATTTTATTAGTTTGATTTATTTTTTAATTTACTATGTTGTGATTAACATTTGTATGTTTTAATTAATATGACAATATTTTAAATCACATTATTAACATGAAGAAGCTAATGTGAAAATTTCAAATTTTATTTCTTAGATTACCTTTATGTTGTTGGATGATATGTTTAATATTTAATATAAATTCTTTAGTGTTAAATGTATGTTTAAAAATCAAGAAATTTCATTATTTAATGGAAATTTAAATGTGTGAAGTTGAATATGTGAAAAGGGAAGTATGAAGTTTTCATAAATTAAATTGGTATAAATTGGAATGAGAAAAGATGAAAATTTGAAAATTTAATTAGTTTGATTTATTTTTTAATTTACTATGTTGTGATTAACATTTGTATGTTTTAATTAATATGATAACATTTTAAATCACATTATTAACATAAAGAAGCTAATGTGAAAATTGTAATTTTTATTTCTTAGATTACGTTTATTAACATAGAATTTGTTTGAATTTTAAAAAGTGAAAGTTTGATATGTTAATCCTATGTTTTTGATCAATTTTATTCATTAAATTTCCGAAATGTAAATGTTAAAAGCAGAAATTTGATACCTTTTCATTTATTTGATTTGTTAAGCTTGGTATGTTAAGTTAGTATGTTTTAATTAATATATTTATTTAATAACTTGGGTACATTCATGTTAAATTAATCATTAAGTTAGTATGCTTGATTTATTACACAAGTGGTATGTTCATTTAGTTTAAACAAGTGGTTATTTAGTTTGTGAGTATGCATAGTTTAAAAATGTTTAGTTAGTTTCTTTAGCTTGTTAATATTTTTTAATATTTGATTTTTTTTTGAAAAATCAAGAAATTGAATTGAGTAGTTTAGATTGAACTTTAAACTTAAAGTATAATGTAGGTGAACCTTCAAATGGACCCGAATGACACACAATCATTCATACACCTACTAAGCGGGGACGAGTCACAAAGTAAACTTGGGAATAGTTCAAACCTTTCCCCATGCCCCCGAATTGGCAACATTATCCACCACCACATAATCCCCCACCTGATTCCCAACAATATCCGCCACAATACCCTATAAATTGGCAACATTACCCTCCACCACCAAACACCCCTCCACAAACTTTTCGCTATGGAACAATGCCCCTTCCATGTTACCCATCTGAACCTCCTCGTATGACCGCAACAGCACTTGAACCTCCTCGTACGACCTCACCGGCACCTCGTCCTTCGCCAAGTAATAACCCCAACAACAAGGAAGGTGGTGTGCAGCCCCCTTAGTGGACGTTAAAGGAGGATCGCCGCTTAGTTAAGTCATGGATTAATGTGAGCACCAATCCAATCACCGGGCTGATAAAAAATTAGCTAGGTTTTGGACTAAGGTGGCCAACATCTTCCAAGCATGCACCAGATAGTGCTTCAAAGAGAACGGGGAAGGTGTGCAATACCCGATAGAATCGAGCAGCTCCACTAGTTTCTAAATGGTGCACTTATGGGGGTCAGGCATACCGGGCGAAGCCAAGTGGTGCAAACGAGGAAGACATTATGCAAAATGCCCAAGATCTTTATGTTAGTATGGTGGGAAAGTCTTTTGACCTCATGCATTCGTGGGTCTTACTGAAGGACCAACCAAAATGGGAGACCTTCTACAATCAATCTGCAGAAGCGTCTTCCAAACGGCTCAGAGCAACTGAGGTGGGGGCATAATCCGAGAGTGACACCCCCAACACCCCTACCACCCCTGTAACTCCTGCCACTGAGGGTACACCAACTGAAGTAGTTGGTGGGCTTAACCGCCTCATCGGAGCAAAAGCTGCCAAGAGAAAGGCGACAGAGCTAGTTACAGACACGATGTTGGATATCATGACAACAGAGATGTCGACGATACAGGCAACGAATGTGAAGAATAGCACCATGTTCGAGCGATATGTCCTAGCCCAAGAGAAGAAGGCAGAAGCAGCTGTGAAAGCTGTTGAGTTAAGAGATCGACATCAATCATTGGAAGAAAGGAAGCAACGCCCTAAAGAGATGAAGTACGAGGACAAGATTTTGAAAATGAACATAGCGGATATGTGTCTTGAAGATCAAGCTCGATATGACCCCATTCAAGAAGAAATTAGGAGTCGCTACCGTCAAAACTCATCATCCTCAGATATTGACCTTAATTTAGATTGATTGTTAAGTTTGTTTAATGATATATTTACTTCTAAAGTTATTATGTTTAATTTAGATTGGTTGCTAAGTTTATTGTGTTTTCGTGAAACAATTGTTGTACTACAAACATTTTCATTTGTTTAATGACATATTTACTTCTAAGATGTTTCTAAGTTATTTGTAAGTTGTTTCTAATTTGATCGTTACGTATAAATTTGCAATTAGTTGTTTCTAAGTTATTTTTTTAAAATATCACAAGCTTAATTTCGTAACATATATTTCAGATGTGAATTACATTTATAACTTTATGTTTAAATACACAAGTATTCAAGAATGAGTGATTCATCCTCCTCCTCTACGACGTCATCTTCAACATATGGTTTGAGCTTCATCCTAGAAGAATCTAGCGATGAATCACCAATATTGGAAAATATCGTTAACAATGACAATGGCCCGAAGTTGTTGGAGTTGGCCATGAAGTTGAGACATATTAGACAAGAAAGTAGGGCTTCATCATCATCACAAAGACCCAGAGAGAAGAAAAGATTTGTAAAGAGAGATCGACAAGAAGCACACGATCGCCTTTATAAAGACTACTTCACCTAAGACTCCATCTACAACGAGACCCACTTTCGGCGTAAATTTCGTATGCAATGACACTTGTTCCTTCGCATAGATGGTGCTTTAGAGAGTCGTTTTGAGTACTTCCAATTGAGGTATGATGGCCTCGGTAGGCCTGGGTTGTCACCACTCACCAAGTGCACAACAGCCATGCGAATGTTGGCTTATGGTATATCGGCAGATTGTGTCGATGAATACCTAAAGATTGGTGAAAGCACAGCTCTGGAGTGCATGAAAAATTTTGCTACTGGTGTCATCCAAGTGTTCGAGGAAGAGTACTTACGAAAGCCAACACAAGCTGATGTCGATCGTTTGTTAGAAGTGGCAGAAGCCCGCGACTTTCCAGGTATGTTAGGGAGCATCGATTGTATGCACTGGGAATGGAAGAATTGTCCCACAGGTTGGAAAGGAGTATTTGCAAAAGGGGTATACAAAGTTCCCACATTGATTCTTGAAGCTATTGCTTCCCACGACCTTTGGATGTGGCACGCATTCTTTGGGTTCCCGGGAACCCTCAATGATTTAAACGTCCTCCACCAATCCAATGTTTTCCAAGAGGTGTACGAGGGTTGGGCTCCAAAATGTGAATATGTCGTCAACGGTCGCAAGTACAACATTGGGTACTATCTATTTGATGGTATTTATCCAAGATGGGCCACCTTCGTGAAGACCATCCCCCTTCCTCAAGGAGCAAAGGCAAAGTTATTCGCTGAACATCAAGAATCTGTTAGGAAGGATGTGGAGAGAGCATTTGGGGTTCTACAAGCTTGCTTTGCCATCATCCGTGGCCCTGCACGAAACATGGATAAGGCTGAATTGGGTATAGTAATGAAGGCATGCATTATACTTCACAACATGATCGTCGAGAACGAATGTAATTCATGCGACCTTAGTTTTGATTATGATGATGTGGAGGACAACACCCCGCAACCTAATATCCAACGGAACCATCATCCGTGCTACACAGCCTACCTTCGTAGGGTAGCACAAGTTCATAACCTAGACCTACATGCACGTCTTCAATCCGACTTGGTCGAAGAAATATGGAATCGACACACGGCACGAAGAACTTCGCAAACGTAGTTGTTTCCTATTATTTGTTGATATTTGGGGATGTAATTTTTTGAAAATAAAAAGTCGAATGTTCGTGATGAATTTTTTTGAACATTTCCAATCTTGATATTGTAATTTATTTTCAATTACGATCCTTCTTTGTATTAGTTTTATATTGAATTGTACTTTCAAACTTTTTTTTTCACTTGTTGGACAACAAAGACAAAAAGGGGGGGGGGGCGGGAAATTAAAATCAATTTATACATTTTTATGTCAACAAAATAAATATTCATAACTCTCAAAAAAAAAAAAATTCACACATACAAAAGTTAAACCCCAAACACAACATAAAAAATAAAAAGTAATAAATTAAGTTCAAATTGTGGGCTCCATGATAATTAATTGTCCTGAAATGAGTTCCATTGGCTGGAAAATTGAATGGAATACAAGTGGAACTCAAGCTGACGCGACAGGTCTGAGTTCCAAAAAATAGAACTCTGGCTGGGGATGTCTTAAAAAAGTTTCGGCCCCCCCCCCCCCCC
This sequence comes from Selenicereus undatus, assembly GCA_017589665.1. Taxonomy (NCBI): domain Eukaryota; kingdom Viridiplantae; phylum Streptophyta; class Magnoliopsida; order Caryophyllales; family Cactaceae; genus Selenicereus; species Selenicereus undatus. The sequence continues at coordinate 18,293,833 of JACYFF010031957.1, forward strand.
CCCCAAAAAAAACAAAAAAAATGTACGGTAAATAAGGGGACTTTATCTTGGGACTACCTCCAAATGTGGGAAAAGAGGATAAATTTATAAAACCAAGGGTTTCAAAGATCTTAGCAGCTACACGGACATATTCTTTCCTCACCCCTCCCCCCAAAACTGCTGGTTGCTGGACAACTGTTTCCCTCAAAATTGTCATGAATTCATGATTATCAGTACTACTAATAGTGGCTGAATTTCTGTGAGGAATTACTTCTGCAGCTTGACCAATACTCTGCTACAAGTTTAGTGAAAGCTGAATTGGTCTGCATCAGCTTTGCTGGCTCATCATACTCTATAAGGTTCCCTGCATCCAAAGTTCACCACCTTGTCCATCAGAAATCTGCCAATCTAAGTAGTATGTAAATTCAGGAAAGTTGAGAAACTTAATTTATTTGTTCATGAGGACACCAACGATTCCTCGAATTTCATCTATTAGATTTGAACACTTGAGCAAATTGTGAAGAGATAAGAATGCATCCACCACCTGAAGCCCTTTTGGCTGTGTTGGTTCATTATGTTTTGTAAAGCCTTTTCACTAAGGTCACCCATATCATTGCTCTTTTCGTCATCATCACATAGCACTTGGATTAAGCTATCTATATTTAGATCTCAATTATAGCAAGTCAAACACATGTAAAACTCTTTCACTTTATCAAATCATGTGCAGCATTTTTGGAACCAGTAGTAGGATAGCGTGGATTTGTGTAGGATATGAGGAGGCTTACCAAAGGAGAGAACCATGACCATGCCACTGTCTATAACAGTTGGAACTCTATGAGCCACAGTTATCACAGTGCACTGTGAGAATTCCTCCCTGATTATGTTCTGTAGGATGGCATCAGTTGTAGAGTCGATAGAGGCTGTTGCTTCATCTAGCACTAAAATTCTGTTTCTTTTTAACAGAACTCTTCCTAGGCAGAAAAGTTGTCTCTGCCCAGCACTCCAATTCTGCCCTTCATCACTTACTGTCAAACAATCAAATCAACAATTTGACATCAACATTGCTGACAAATTTTGTCGAAATTCTCTCATAGATGACAAATGAGTTTAGGATTGGATCAAAATGGGTTGACGGGTATTTGTGTATGAATTCGGTCCATACGAGCAGCCAACTTATTTCAGGTGTTGGTTACATTATCAACCTGGTCAGTTTTCATGGGCTACAGTTCTCTCCCAGTTAATCTTACCAGAGTCATTATTCTGAACTTACCTGATGAATCTAGTTGATTTGGTAGATTGCTGATTGTTGCCCTAAGTTGACATTTTTCCAGTGCCTGCAAAAACAGCAGTTCGTTTATTTTTTTCTGTTCGAGTTGTACATGATTTCAAACTTAGTTTCAAGGTTATGTAATATCACCTCCCATATTTCTTGATCAGAGTAAAGTCCCAGAGGGTCCAAATTGGTCCTGACACTGCCTTTGAAAAGGGTTGGTTCTTGAGGGATGATACTGAGTTTTGTTCTCAAATCTGTTAGACCGATCGAGCAGATATCAAGCCCATCAATGAGTATTCTTCCACTTTCTGGTTCCACTAGTCGAAACAAAGCACTAATCAATGTAGTTTTTCCACTGCCTGTTCTCCCCACAACACCTACTCGAGTTCCTTCTTTCAAAGTGCAAGTAATCCCCTTGAGGACCAAGGGAGCATTGGGGCGATATCTTATCTAAATAAGAACAAAACAAAGAAAAAACAATGACATCTATCATGATCTTTAAAGAAATATTGATATAGTGGATTTTGAGGAAGGTCTGGGTCATTGTGATATCTGCAACCGTGCCAGTGACAAATAGAAAGACTCTTTGCATATATAATTGCATAATGTGAAAACTTATCATATACCTTAAGATGTTGAAGCTCAATTCTTCCTTTATAGGGCCATGAAGATGCAGGTCTGTTTCCATCAACTATAGCAGGTGGTTCAGGTTCTATTTGCATAAATTGCTTGATCCTCTCCACTGAGATCATATAGTTTGCAAGGTTGCAGTACCACCGAGTCATGAAGACATGGGTTCCCGTCAGTGCGAGTGCATAGGAGAGAGAAAGCCCCACAAGTCCTAAGAAGTTAAAAAGAATATCAAGGTAATTTCTTTTGCTTCAAGTGTATGACCATGAACTGTTTTATTCCTTTTCTTACCACACACACCCACACACACATCAGCACACCTCTGTTTGGTTATATACCTGGAGCAACATAGCCCTTAGGGAGCAGAACAAGGAGAAGGGAAGCTGTGAAAACAGTCAGATTCTGAAGTGTCTCTATCCTCAGGACTAGCCACTCGGTGGCTGCATTAGAATAGAAGAACAACTTTGCATCTGTGTCCACATGCTTTAAGAAGTGTTGGAAAAACCTGTCCACCATATTGAAAGCTCTGATAGTTGTGACACCTAGGGATGTCTCGGCTGCATAATTCATAACTGGTGCTTTCGTTGTTCCATTGATTCTGATTATTTCCCTTGCAGAAGCCAGATAATAACTCTGCAAGTGGCCAATAAAAATACATCTGTATATGAGAAAAATGAATGACTATTTTCAAACCCGAAAATCTCACTATGAAAAAATTCTCCAGGGCTGAAATCAGATGCTATACCTGAACATACTTAGAAACAACCAAAACGAGAAAGCCCACAATGAGAACAGGCCAAGTGACTGTAGCCATAATGAGAATCATCACAATTGTCTCCATTCCTCCAGCGATAACAAAGGCGGTAGCAAATGGTATGTCAAAGTCTAAAATACTCAAATCTGACGAAACCTGCAATGTTATGGGCAGATATATGTCAAAGGATATGATGTTTATGAGAGCACGGAAATCAAGCAAAAAGACATCTAATCTTACGCGCGTGAAAATGCGTCCAACAGGAGTTGAGTCAAAGAACAGGATAGGAGCTTTGAAGATTGAATTGATGAACCCGTAAAAGAAAGCTTTTGAAGCCCTTAAACCCAGTTGAGCCGCAAAAAAGGACCTCAGGAAAACAAAGAATGTACTGAGTGCTGAAACTCCAGCATATACACCAATTAGGACAAAGTTATTAATGTTAGGAATTCGGACACCAAATGCCAACCAATAAGTTGAACCAGCCTGAAAAGCCACAAACATAGCTTGGCCAAATGTACTTAAACTCAATGGGGATAATCCTTTGGAGACAAAAATGTAATCCAAGAATGGTTTCCACCCAAAATCTCCAACTTCTGTCTCTTCTTCTTCAGTCAGCTGAACTGCGGGTGAAGCTGAAGTGGAAATTTCCTCTTTGCTTTCTTTGGTGGCCGACGAGTCCTGTATGGGATCAAGGGCTTCATGATCAATTTCCCTCTTCCAGCATGATCCTCCTTCAAAAGTTTTTATTGTTTGATCAAAACAACTTGCAGAAATGGCATCATTGTGGGCATTCACAAGCTGTTCAAATGCTGTTCCTACTGTCAGCAGTTCCTGATAGCTTCCACATTGAGTGATCTCACCATCTTCCATAACCTGAATGTGAAAGAATGACGTTATAGAGTTGGCTCTAGCTGGGTTTCACCCCCTTACTTTCAAACATAGCTTCAGCTTTTAGAGACTGGAGACTCAACTGGACTACACAGAATTACACGAAGAAACCACAATTCAGTGAGTAGTTCGAAAGAGGAGTCCAACGAAAGAGTAAAACAATAACAAGAACAATCCCAGTGTAGATCTTGCTCCGGGGGTTTGAGAATCCAAGATATTGTCGACGAACAAAGACCTTTGTTCCCAATACCCACAAAAATTCTCAAAAGCAGTTTCCAAGTACTTAAAAAGAATTGAAACTCTAAGTGGGTGAGCTTGCAATAACTGCAACGTACATATATATATGAAAGAAACATGGGCAGTAAAAAGAGGGAAGCGATACTAGAATACAAAAGTCAAGGAGCTTGAGAAAGCAGAGCATGGTTACCAAAATCTTATCAACTTCTGAAAGGAACTCCACTTGATGAGTCACCAGAATGACAGTTTTCTTCTTCAATGCAGACATGACACAATCCTGCAATTTCAATACGAAAGCAAGCTAGAATCTGAAAGGAATTTTATATATTGTGTAAAACATACAAGAACTTGGAAAAAAGAAACTAGGTGAAGAGAGAGTTCACATTGGTTGAATGTTGACACATACATTAAACAAAGTTGCAGCAGTATGTGCGTCAACTGCACTGAAGGGATCATCAAGGAGATAGATATCGGCATCATTATAAACAGCTCGTGCCAGTTGAATCCTCTGTTTCTGACCCCCACTCATATTGATCCCTCTTTGTCCTATCTCTGTCAGATCACCATGGCTGAAACTACTTATATCTTTATCTAGCGCTGTTGCTTTAATTGCCTTATTGTATCTCTCTTCATCCATTGGCTTCCCATATAGTATGTTTTCACGTACAGTCCCACTTTGTATCCAAGCAATTTGAGAAACATATGCAATCGATCCAGTCACATCCACCTATGTTCATAAAATGAGGATTATCTAGTTAGTTTTGTTTAAAAAAAAAAATAGAAATTCTCTGGGCTTGTAGCAGTTAAAATTAAGTGCTTTACTTACGTTTCCTGAGATTTTTGGTATTTCTTTGAGAACAGCATGTAAAAGTGAGGATTTGCCAGCTCCAACTGACCCACAGACTGCCAATTTCTGCCCCCTTTTCACCTCCAAATATATATCTCTTAGTGTCAAAGTACTTGACTCTGGTTCCCAGGTGAAGTTACCTGCTCTTATTGCAACACTATTTTCTGAAGTCCTCATTTTCAACGCTGCCATTTCATTGAGCTCATCATCAAGCAGAAAAGTATTGATTCTTTGGAGAGAAACCATAACCTGAATCATGACGGAGAGGGCCTCCGGGATCATCCTCACGGGTTCAGACATAGTTCTTAGAGTTGCGAGGATTGTAAAAATTCTATCTGCACTCAAGGGGGCACTGTTCAACACGACACAGCCTAAAAAGATGACCGAAGATATCATAGTTGGCGACATCCAGTACAGAGCAGTTCCAACAGACCTAATGTACTGCGACCGTTGCAACCAGTTGAACTCACTCTCTCTTAGTGACTCTATCAATTGCTTAAACTTATCCTCCCATGATTGTAGCTTTATCACTTTCATGTTGTTTAAAATCTCTGAGGTTGCCCTTAGCCTCTCATCTTGAGATACCATGATCTCAGATTGGCATTTTTGGAGAAGTTTGGCAAATGGCATATTCAGGAGCCCACAAATAAGGAGGGGCACTAGTCCTGGGAGAGCACCATATCCCACAACCCCAAAGAGGACACCAATAGAGAGAAATAGTTGAAGAGACAGCGTCCAACCAGAGTGAAACCACCATGGAAACTCACCCATGCGATAGGCATCAACAGCGATGTAGTTCACAACCTCACCTGTGGAATGCCTTCTCCTCCCGATGCTTGAGAGCCTGAGTTGCTTTTGATACACTGCTACCATCAAAGCTGATCTCACCCTCATCCCTGTTCTTCTAGCATAGAAAAACCAATGCCTTTGGGATATAGACTCAACCACTTTAACCACAATCATACATCCTACTAAGAATAGACCCTCACGCAGATTCTTCTTTTCTTGGTTTGAGTAGTTAACAAATGCATAAAGAACTAGTGGGGAGACTACTGTTGCTATTGTCTTAATCAAGGCTAATATCCCTACATAGATGCTTTCTTTAAAGTACACTTTTGTTAAGGCCTCCACAACCAAGTTCCCCATACTTTTGGAGTCATTCTTAACCGTAAGCTCTTGCCATGCATTGACGAACTTCTGGTAAGCTATATTGGCTTCATCTTCAGAAAAAAGGTCTGGGATATCCTCAAGCACTAATGGTTTTGAATAACCCATACAAAGTAATGGATTAATCCATGAAAATATCAATTGGCTGAAAATGCTCGGCTTTTTGTCTGTTTCCTCTAGTTTCTCATCTAGTAGTGGCTCTGATATTGAAGTGGGTCTCTTTTTCTGTTTAATGTAGGTGCAAATGCTTTTGGAGGCACAAAAGAGAAGCAAAATGGTCACAAACCAAACCAGGATGTCTAGAATTGGAATTTCCTGATTGGTCCTAATCATGCTGATATTCCTAAATGAAACAAGCGCAAAGAAGCTTACATACCAGATGCTAGTTAGCATTCGAACACATTTGAATCTCCGAACTAGTAAAGAAACCGTCAGACTGAACCATATAGCCCCCTCAACTATGTAAACCACCCAACTTAATGATGAAGTTTCCCAGTTTTCTGCTGCAAGTTTCGACAACCCAAAACCCAATTATGCTATGCTGATTGACAGACAACAGATGGAAACCAATAGAATAAACCAGTTCTTTCTTTCGGCATTATAAGTTTGTTGTTTTCTGGGGGAACATGCAAGGAAAAACAGGAAGAAGAACAAGAGAAATACTAGGTTTACACCATCTGTGACAATTCTTAGAAGGCGGTATGGTCCCAATTTCTGTTCTCTTTGACACATCCTTAGCAGTATCCCCGCATTTTAGTTGAAGAATCTGGTCAAATTCAATAAATGATTGTAATCAGGAATCATATCAGAAATGCCTCAATTGTTTATGGCCAAAACAAGAGATTGAACCTTTAATCCTTTTCTTTTTGTGTGTATTGTTTTTTTTTTTTTGGGGGGGGGGGGGGGGGGGGGTTTGAATGTTTGATGTGGGGAGGAAAAAAGATGTTCTATCAAACAAAAAAAAGAAAAATACATGTAAACTTGATATCATGAAGCTTGAGATGTGTACCTTCTAGAGTGGTTTAGGACGCCATGAGCATGGGGAAGCTCCTTAGACTTATTGGCTAATGCTTCTAAAATGTAGGAGACCTGAAAAATGGTAGCACAACATATAAATATAAAATCTCCTACAATACAAACACAAAGGGCTCTCCTCTTTTTTTGTTTTTTTCTGCTTTTTTTTTTTTTCCATTCTGAAGTGAGAAAGACAAAGATCGCTGGCTGATAAGTGCTAATCATGTGGGCATTCCTTTTCTATAGGGAGAAAATAGACGCAACCGGAAGACAAGTTGATCACGGTTATTCCTCTATACAGAAGTGCCTGTATATACATGTGTCATTCAACAGTGGATCCCATTACATGAACAAGGTATGTTATTTAGCTAGCCCAATTTAAATCAGATCTGTAATAGCCCAAACCTAATACACCTTCTAATAACCTTAATTTATTTTAATTATAAATTAATCAAGTTGGGCGCGCATTTCTATGTAACATTTTTTTTAAAATAAAATTTTATATTTGCATCTGTGCAGTGCAGGTTGAAACGACGATGTGGTATCAAATAAGATGATATTAAACTCTTAATAATTTTCTAAATAAGTACTTATTTGAATACTCACCGGTCTAAGTTAGATTGCAAGGGAAAAAGAGTAATGCCCGCGTGAAAATTTCGTCATAATTGTAATAATAAGCATATTAATAATCATGATAATGATACTAACAATCATAATAATGATATTAATAACATATATATATATATATATATATATATATATATATATATATATATATATAGTAATTCAAGAAAAAAAAAAAGAAGAAGAAACCGACATAAGCGAAATAAAGGGAACCAAGATAAATCAATTTTACCCAAAAAAAACTCAAACTCTCGCTCTCTCTCTCTCTGCGCTCTGCGCTCTTGCTCTGCCCGACGCCTCCTCCTCCTCTGTTTTGGCTTGCCGGAAACCGGCCTCCCCTTGGCCGTCAGTCGCCGCCTAGACCGCCGGCCGTGGCAGTCAGCCACTGTGGCCCCTGTTCCGGTCACCTCGAGCCCCGCTGAGTCGCGTAGCCCCTGTCCTGTCGCGCTAAGTCCGGCCCGATTGCCGCCAGTTCCGCCGTCCACCGTCCCCATCGAGTTCTCGCCGGTCACCCGCGTGCCGCCCACTGCCACCGGTCACCAACACCACCATCCACCCCTCTCTGTTTTGGCCCAAATCCAAGTGGGAAGGTGAAATCCTAAACTTAATTCAGTTGATTTCTTGGGTTATTGAGATTAAAATTATTGATTTAGTGATGTAATTAGCCTTGTTATTTGCTTATTTATGAAATTTTGAAAGAATTGTGGACATTGGGGTTGGATGTTGTTTGAGACAAATTGGCAGTGAGGGAGTAAGGGTTGAAGCTCATGTGAATGTTGGTTGTTATTTGAATTCGTTGAATTCGTGAATCAATTCTATTGAATGACCACGTGATAGATTCAAGTGGTTGCTATTTGATTTTATTGTGTAATTATAGTTGAGCTGGATGATGTTTGGGCTATGGGTATAGTCCGAATGAAATGTTGTGAGTCGAATGATTTGTAGCGGTGAAAGATTAAAGGAATGTTGTGGAATTAATTAGGCGACATATATACGTAATGTTGTGAGTTGAATGATTTGTAGCGGTGAAAGATTAAAGGAATGTTGCGGAATTAATTTATATACATTGACACCATGTGATTGGAAACATATTATGCTGGACATGCATGAGTATTTGTGCAAATTTTACACCGCCATAGACCAATGTCGTTAACTTATTGAGTTAATGCGAATCGTCGAGGTTGAAAACGAGATGGTTATATTGCAAGTTGTGGTTTGATGTTAACGTTATGGATGGTTATATTATTCATATAATGAAATTTCATAAACCGACTGTGGGGCGTCTCCTTAGTGAAATAAATAAATATATATATATATATATATATATATATATATATATATATATATATACACACACACACACACACACACACACACACAGACGTTAGCAATGTCTCCTAACACGTTATTTCACATAAAGAAACAAATAAGTAAATGGTTTGATAAATTGAAACCAATGCCACGATGTTAATACTGATAGTCACCTCGTTATTAAACATGTAATGAGATAACGGTACGAAATGAACTTATTCGGTAGGAATGAACTGGTAATAAGAGAACCAACCATAATTACGACATTAGGTCGAGAAAATTTAATAAGCTTCGTAAGCTCATACTAATTGGGAAAATGCCACATTGAAGCAGAAATGAGGCCACATCAGTTGCTTCAGACTGCACGCAAACAATTTTTCACTAAAGTTGGAGAGAAACTTTCAAAGACTAGGTACGTACATTGCCCGTGCTCTTCGAAAATTCACATATTTATCAGCAATGAAAATTAATACAAGATCCATTCAATGAACCAAGTTTCACATTGCTTTGCCATATAAACAAGTGACCCCGCCAGTGACCAAACATTAGGGCTTCTGCCATTCAATATACCCGCGCACGGTGTCAACTTAGGGTTCTCGATCAACCTGCGGGGTAAGCACCTACAGTATGATCGTTTCAAGATGTACATCGACCAAGGGGTTCACTTTCAGAGAATAATAAGCAAATCATCTTATTTATGCATTCCCTCTCTTCTGTTTGCAAAATCAAATGTTTTGAAATGCGGACGCCCAACTCTTTATGTATTATATTGATTTCACTGCATGGGGATGTACGTGCTGAGCTTCGGCTCATTATTCGGATATTTTATGTTTTTGGTTTTAGGAAAGGGATCAGCGAACAACCCATTCTCTGGAAAACCCGAGGGTAGTACCAAGTGAAAGAGATACCGAAGTTCTTTTGCAAGGGGACCGCTAGATGAGCTCACAGTGATACTTTAAGCTTGACACCCCAAGAATCAGTTAGTTGTGTATCATTTGGATCTTATGGTGCTTATAGGCAATACTGTACCAACGAATGTACCAAATATTGTGGATTGTATAAGTGTTTGCATGCGGGTTTCTCTTCAATGGTTGAATATCCAGATATGGTTTAGTAAGTACATGGTTACAGCTGGATGTTGTTGTTGTTGTTGTATGGTTACAGGTAAACCCAAAAGCCTTGTTCCGTTATGGAACGACGGTAACACTCCAAGTCAGGAAAAACTTCCACTGTTTATAAATAGTAACTCATAAGATCATTAGGCTAATCAATCAATTAGGATTGGGGCGTCACAAGATTTATCAGTAATATATTTTGGGTGCAAATTGAGGTATAAAGGTCGAAATATGTAGTATGTGTATTACCGTAAAATGTGAATTTGCATCATATATTGATAGGTTTGAATACTCTGTGTAACTAGGGGCACGATTTGCATCACTTGAAATGTGTCAGAAAAACATGGCCGCAGATTCACAATGTTAATGCACAGGTTCTAGTTAATAGCAATTTTCGTCCTGGCAACCACCATTTTATCCTTTTTATAGGGGTGCTCGCCTTTGCCCTTTGGACTGATTCTCCTCTTTTCCGATGTTGAGCAGTTGAAAAGAAGGCCAAATCTTGGTCTTGATGCACCTTTTTTGGATTTGGAACTAATAACTAACAACAATTGCTGCCGATGTATAAGAGATTGAGTTTTAGCCGTGTAGGTTTTTTCATTCATAAAATTTAAATTCGAAATTTTACTTACACAAAGCAATCTCGAACAAGTTGAGCCACCCTGTCCAGTTGGTATAGGATTTGTTATCATGGTTTTTAATTGTATGTTTGTGTTTTTATGAGTACATTATACAGTATGGGATAGAGACATGTTTGAGGGTATATGTATTCTGTAGGATCTGCATCAGTATGAGAAATATATATAATTATTAGCACGCAAGGCTGACCAATTAACAGGCCTAACTTAGCTTTTTGGTAGCCAATCAACTCTTTTAGTCGTCCTTTAGCAGTGTCTGCTAGTGCCACTGGTTCTGATTAGATTAGTCACATCTCCTACTAATCAATTACATTAATCATTATTATATCATATTCTCTCATTCTATCGTGGACCGCACAAAATGCTGGTCAGGCCATTCCATGAATTTCAGCAGCTAATTAATGATCTTTTATGCACTAATCGAATGTGTTAATGATTTATTTAACCGAAATTCGAAATTTGATGTTCAAGGTTAAGAAATATTTCCTCCATCTCATTTTTATCATCCTATTTTAATAATTATTTTTGTCCCAAAATTAATTTCATAGAAGTGAATATTAAATGTCCCACTCATCTATAATGTTAGCATTGTTTTTGGTAATCTCCTACTGACTGCTATTTAACCTTCTCAAAGGGGTTTTTTTAAAAAAAAAAAACGTTTAAGGAAAAAAAGAGACAAAGGAAGTATATTGCGTCGCACATTTTAATAAGTCTCATACAAATTACTTTTTGGACTAAAAGTTTCTATGCTTCATGTGTATTTTTTATACCTTTGATTATATAATCACCATATGAAATTTTTATATACCTTAGATTATAATTGATGACATATTGTTGAGATATGATTTCGAAGACTTCTTCACTAACTTCGCTGTTATGTCAAGAAACCAAATGCGCTAAATGATTACATAGCTAAGTATTAATAGATTGAGAAAAATATTTTATAATATACTCTCATAGATTGTATCTATTTACTTCAGTCTATGTCGTCTTTTTAAAAAATGGAAAAAAAATAAAGAAAGTACAACAAGAAAAAAGTTAAAATGGTGAGAAAGACTAGCTTTAGCCTCTTGTCTTTTTGGCTTTAGTCTTTTTGTTTTTTTTTCCCCCTTCCAGCCTATAGCTAGGCACATAATAAATTACTTTTCTGTTAATAACAACTTAGTTTCCAACACATAAAAAAAGCACTATTTCCAAAACAAATTTTTTCTCTACAACTATGTCATCAACACCCATTCTCCTCAATTACACTATTTCCAAAACAAATCAAACAGCAAAGGTACATGCATTAGGTCGACATTTACAAAAGCAGACATATTAAACAACCTTAACCCCTTATCAACCCAACAGTAAACAATAACAAATTGCATCCAACAACTTAATTATTTTATACAACACCAATGACACGTGAAGGAATCACAATTAAGTACAAAAAGCTTACCTTTACACGCTTCAGTCCAAAAAGTGGGGCTCTTCTTGTTTTCCTCCTTCTCCCTAAGTTTCCTTGTTGATTTAGCCACCAAGTACCTTCCAATTATGGCTTAGCAGCAATAGAGGATGAAAGCAAACTCAATTTTGCTTGCAATTCGCAACACCCCAACTCTAGGGTTTCCACTTCGTCGGTCAATTTCGAAATTCTGGTGAGAGAGAGTGATAAACTTAATATCCTTTACTTTCTGCAGGTTTTAATAACATTGAGTGAGAAGTTTTTTTTTTCAAGAAGAGGGAGACTGAAGAAGGAGAGAGAATGAGGAAAGAGAGAGGGTGATGTGTACTAAAATAAACGGTCAACTAGGCGTAGTAGGATAAACAAGGTCATTCGCATTTTTTGTTTCTTTTTTTTTTCGTGCTTCTTAATTAAACATTGGCATCAACCACCACCACATCACCTTTCCAACGAGTCCGACTTGGTGATGGTATACCAAAAATAAATCCCTTCAAAGTACGGTGCACTGGCAAGGATTTCTTAAGTTCAGATTATTAGTTTCCACCAGCCCATAAGTTGGCATTATTATATTCCAAAAACCCTTAAATAAAAAGAAGAATTATGTAATTTGTCATGCAACCATTAGGTAGAGATTCTTAAAAGTTACTTTCATTAGCTTTTGAAAAAACTACATAAACCTCTAACCACTAACTCATCCACTACTTTGCCAAACATTTTTAAGTAGTGGTCTATAATATTTTCACCACTACAAACCACTCGCTTCTACTTCAACCTCTATTGCCGGCATAGCCTTAGGGTCGGCCATTAGTAAAGTTTGCCTGATTGGGCAATGGTAGTTAGTTAATGAAAATATTTGATTATTAAATAAGTTATGAGCAGCCCAAACCACGTCGTCCATTAACATGCTGTATACGAGTTGAAAGCATAAATGACCTGATGCATTACTAACCTTATTTTAACGTACGGGCACCTACCCAACCTAAAGGGGGTTTGATTCTTTGCTTGCCCATACATGATGTTTATATATCATAATGAAAAGTTTGAATATTTTATTTTACATTTTCATTAAATATTAACAACTTTGAGCAATAAATACACTGACTTTCTAATTTTGATAAAATAAAAATAACCAACAAAAAAGTGCTTTAAATCCGTCGGTCGATTCGAAATCTATAAAACCGAAATACATCTACCCGTATTCTACTCTAACTCGAAATACACGAGGCTCATATTTTACCCGAATTAAGACACATCCAATCCATATTTAACTTGAATGTCTGAATCGATAGGAGACCCCCCCCCCCCCCGCCCCCCCCATAAATGTCGAGTTGATCTATAATATAGTTGTTGATTGTAGCATAAGGTATGGTTTGATTTATTTCTCGCGCATTGTTAAACCAAATATGTGATAATTTTAGGTGATTTCTAGAAGACATGGACAAAAGGTTATCACTTTCGAAAGCCTGGATAGCAATGTAGCATTATTGGAGTTCCAGTATCAAACTAACGAGGATTTGTGGCACCCTAGAGCCTGATTTGGTAATTTTCATTTTTTTAATAGTTACTTCTCGACAGGCTATTATCGACTCTTGACTGTCGTTACTTGCAGAAAAGCGCACATGCGGTTATTTTTTCCAACACTTGTAGTGGTCATGTACATTAAGATGTGACTCATCGGAAGGCTTACATGCGGTTATTTTTTTTTACCACGTGTAGTTATGTATGGAGATATATGTATGCATTATTACTTTTTTCATATTAGATCCTTTATTTCACTAGAGTGATTCAATAAGAGGTAAATTCTTTCCATCATAGATTTTCTCTATTCACAGGACTCGAATTTGAAACCTTACTTAAGAGGAGCAAGTATCAAACCACTTAAATCAAGCTATGTTGGTATGTATGGAGATATATAGTTATGAATAACTTATTCCTTTTCTCTTTTTCAATACCAATATAGATCCGTACTTTGCACGACGCATTTTAAACTGAAAAGATTTTCTAAAAAAAATTGTATTACTTTTGTTCGGAAATAAAATCATAATATATGAAAATAACTCCTTAAAAGCATATTTTATATTTTGTTATTTTATTGTCATTGATGAAAACTATCAATTGATGCAATTGTAACTTCACCTCTTATTTATCATTCCAACTTACATATTTCCACACTCAAAAAGCTCTTGACATTTAGCGTTATTTAAATTTTCAATAGAATGTTTTTACCCCAAAAAAATAGAATGTGGTAAATATCATATAAAAATTAAACAATTTTCTTAAAGAAATCAACCATATTTACAAAGTAATATTGAATTTTGGTAATGCCACAATTAATTTTATGTAAAACATACACGGATTATAAATATAATAAAGGTCTTTACCCACACGTAATACTGAGGCCCTAATTACAATATCTGAAGTAGTACTCATCAGTGCCTAATTACAATAATAAAGATCAAGATTAAGGTTCCATGTAGAAAAAGAGGACAATATTAAAAGCCAGGGACGAAGCCAGAAAATTCGGAGAGCGGGGTCGGAATTGAAAAAAACAAAAACATAGGAAGGGGAAGGTTCAAACTCATGACCACTAACGCACAAAGCCAAGCACTGGACCGCTAAGCTATACAATTTTCATGTTCCTCTTCCACAAACATAATACATATCTCAATTTCAAATTTTTTCAATTTTCTAACATATACTTTATTTTTTTTTGAGAGGGGGGTTGGGTGACCCCACGTTGCCTACGCCTCTGTTAAAAGCAACGGGCCACCAAATACCCTTTTACTGAGATGACAATCATGACTAACGTAAGAACGTAATGAAGAAATCAAGTAACAAACCAAAGGGAATATACTGCAAGTAAACAACAAACACAAATAGGTGAATACATGTAAAAGTGCACCATATCTTAAAGATATTCTGCAAGTTTAGGAGAATAATCATAGGGCAAAACCTTGAAAAGTCTTAACAACAATATTAGAAAGTAGACATAGATTAATAGAGAGTGGCTGCCAATTATATAACCCCAACAAACTTAGCAAGCATAGATCAAAACAAAACTAAAAGAAGTTATCACAATTAGGCCTCATGCGCCTCGTCTCCTCTGCTATTCTTGACATGCCACTATTGATATGCTACTTATCTAGTGCTTCATAGTCACAATTCACTCCTTATTATGTGACTAGACCTGTCAGTTTGAGCGGGCGGGTTAAATACGGGTCGGGTGTATTTCGGTTTTACGGGTTTCGGATCAACCCAACGGGTTTCGGATCAACCTTTTCCATGAGTTATTTTTCTTTTTTTTAAATCAAAACTTCTGCATATTTATTACTCAAAATTATATTGTCATTATTTAATGAAAATGTATAATAATTGTAATTTCTCAAAAGAATATTAAAATATTAAAATATTTTATTATAATATATGAACATCTTGTAAGGGCGGGTAAAGAATTAAGCCTGACTTGATTTTGGGTAGATCGACTCATACATTGAAAGAAGGTTAATAGTGGGTCGAACATTTATTGGGCAGCCCGTCTAGAGTATTTTAATGGGTTGTAGCAGTTTCACTGCTAATAATCTATTTAATAATTTAATATTTTTATTAACTAACCTACTAATGTCCAATCAGGTAAAACTTTATTAATGGACCGACCCCAATACAAATACTGCTTGTCATTTTTTTACCGTTAGTATCATAGTTCAAGACTAGTCAGAACGAAAATCAAATAAAATTAAATAAAAGAAGTACAAGATATTATCTTGCAATTATAACATCAAAATTTTAAATTATTACAAATTAATTAATTTTTAAAAAATTAGACACATTTGTTTAACTAACTATATAATGGTATGACTTTCGTATCTTTAATGCTTGTGTTCTTTTAAATTAACTTTTTAAAAAAGATTAGATAATTATTCCATGCAATTTTATACCTATTTTAAACATTTTTTCATTTAAAAGTTGTGTACGGTTTTATTTTCAGAGAATGGAGAAGAAAAATAAGGTTATTATTGTTTAATTTGTATATAGATGTAATAGTTATATAATATCTTTTCAAAATACTCAATAAAAATGACTAACCATTATTGTTAAAAGAGATAAATTAGGAAAAAATAAAAAACTAAGGATATAATGTTTGGGTCAAGCGGACGGATTTGGGTTCGGGTCAGGCTTAACCCGCTAAGTTGCGGGTTTTTCGGGTTCGGGTTGAGAAAATCGTGTTCAAAACCCAAAATTTTCGGACGGGTTTGGGGCGAGTTTTTGGGTCAGGTCAATTTTTGACAGATCTATATGTGACTATACAATGTTTCAAGAGCATAGAGGAAATTTCCCAAGTTCAGAGGGAGAAAAAAACTGCCAAGAGAGAAGGAAAGATAGATGATGATATTAGCATCGTTAACATATTAGATCATCCTTTCATTGAAATAGATAAAAAAACCTAAACGTATATAGTTGGAGCCCCAATTTGAAATATCAAATAACACGCAATTTATGTTTTTTTTTTTTAACAATATTACTGAAGTTGACGCTTGTTGTATTAAAAGAATACAAAGTTGTCAAGGCAAACCCAATATATCTCATAATCCAGAGTTTTCACTGTTTATTAGTATATGTGCATATCCCACACTGAAGTTCTTTTAGTGGAAAAGGAAAAAATATCCAAATAGCATTAGACAGAAAACTTAATTAAGATCAAGTTGAGCTCCAGAGGGGGGATGAGAGGGGTGGACGAAGCAACACTTTGGGCACCTCAGATGGAGACTTGGACCAACTAATAAGGGAAATACTCTGCCACCATACATATTCATTCTCAAGTTTCTAATACATTACCTTGCAATCTCAAATCTCAGGATAAACATTCATGTGTATTAAATTAGATAATGGCTATAATCTAATAGGTGCACAAATCGATGCAAATTAAGCAGCTCCTATAAGACTCCTATAATGTATACTGCCATACCCTTTGCAACAATCATTCGAAAAAAAACAAAAACCAAGGAAGAAGCCAACGGGATTTGTTGAAATATATAAAAGAGACACACTATGTAAAAAAAAAAAAAAAAGAAATTGTCCTATGCTATTGAATGAAAGGAAAGGCTCACCTAGTTGGTAGAACGTTGAATTTCGTCAACGTCTGGCCTTGAAATTTGCACATAGATCATAATAACATGCAACTAATAAAAAGAAAATACATGCTTGATATACCCATCTAAAAATGCACCACAAAACAAATGCAAATTGGAACTTTCACAGACACATACAAACTCACAAATGTATCAACACCAGGTTCAATCATTTATCAAAAAAGAAAACTCTACACTAATTTCGACCATAGAATAATAAAAACTAATACCAATGACTCATATTAATAGAGGGTCAAAACAAAAGAATAAATCCACCCATCACACTCACCTTCCTCCAGACAGAGGTAATCCCCTTTTCCCCCTCAAAGTGCTCCATTACTACTTTCTCGATCATCTCCCTAGGTTGCTACCTATCTTAGATATCATGATCATGCCATACATAATTCTCATTTGTCATGTGTTTACTCTTGATTTGAAACATTCATATCCCTAGTACCCTCTGCAACTTAGAGCACTCATTCTCTCTCCATCTCTATCCAATTTTGTATCTGGTAACCACAAGCACTGCCATTACAGTACTGCCTAGTGACTACAAAGAAAGTTGAGAGCGAATTATAAACTATTGAGGTATCTAAGCATAGTTGAAAAATGATCAGACAATATTTACAATTACAAATATTTAAAAGATTTAAGTGAAAAGATGACAATAACAATTGAAATAGAATTAAATCTAAACATACACACATACCAAACCACACACACACGATGAGGGAGAGACCAATGCAGATAATCGGTTAAAACATAAAATTGAACAGTAACATCCTTATTAGATATAAAATTATGCGACCAAAATATGCATCGATAAAGAGAACGCTATATTACCAGGGGTCTTCCAACCTTTTGTTCAAAGCAGACGCTTTACCATGTTGCCAATGTACTTCCATGATCAGGTTGCGATATGCTTATAAACTACATTTCATAGATCATATACATCAAGCTTGTTATGAAGGATCAAAGTGTGAACATATGCTAATATGTGGATGGACCATTTGAACCCAACTAGTGCTCTCTAACCCTTCTAAATCCTCGGCCCTTGGAGATCAAGACACCCTATATATATGAAACTTATAAACACGTCTCACCATGGTTGGTATTAAATTACAATATTACAAAAAATATTTAATGAAAATGGAAGTGAAAGATAAAGTTTGAATCCATTTCAGCAAATAATGTTTAATCTACTATAGCCATGAGAGTGACACATCACTATGGACCTTAAACAATTACCTTGGTCTGATTTGTTTTTTCTAATTTCTACATGATATATTTATGCTAAAGCTTGCAGAGAATAGGTATGGAAATCCAACAAGGGTGAAGCAATTTACCTTCCGTCTCCACCAATTCATCAACGAAAATGAGACCCAAACCCCTAGTCCCATCTGCAAAGAAAAAGTATCAATAGATAAGATTCCGAAGAGAATAATTAGCACCAAAACATTAAAATGATGGACAACTAAATTGACCAAATCACACAAGAAAGTGTCTTTTTCTCTCTGACTTTGCATCGACAACAAAAGTGCAGGCTTATATCACACACTAATAGCACAAACCCACATCAAATTATGCCAAACAAAATGCAAAATATGCCCTAACTTTCAAATTATAGAAAAGAGATGCCTTGTTTTCTGTCAGAATGTTCAAGAATGCCAAAAACCAAATTCACATAACCTAACCATTAACATGGCTAAAATTAATAACAAATTCCCCTAATAAAGCTAAAATTCCATCAAGATTAGCAATATGTACCTTGCACTTGGAGCATTTCTGGGCAATTCGATCTCAAACTCTTAGGCATGGACAAATGACCCCAGTCAAAACTATAGAAGACGTAGCCAGAGAGGACGAAAAAGAAATGAAATAAGAAACCTTGCGAGAACGAGAGTGAGGACGCGCATAGGGTTTTGTTACCACTACTCTTGCTAAAGTTGTAGACGTTTTACCATGGTGTACCCAATTTTAAGCCTTTTTGGTGGCCCAACAACCATTTCGACCCCCAATTTTCGAGCACACTACCATGGCAGAACTCATACATGTAGAATTAGATCTTGGGATGGAACTTTAATGGATGAGAATGGAGACTTTGGTTCTCAAAGTTGTTTCATTATGTGGTTTTAGCTATGCATCTATGGCAATTTCACTAGTGGAATCCACAGAAAGGCAAGAAATGGAAAGATAGATTGAGAAAATCAACGGTTGTTATATGTTTGTCATACAAATCACACGCTAAAAATCTCAAATTAATGAGAATTCAGGAACTAGTGGTTACTAAAAGATTACTATTATGTTTAGTATAGATATATAAGCAACTTAAACTGATACCTTGTCATTGAATTCCTAACCATTTGGGTTGCTTACATGAAGGGGGGGGGGGAATAGGTTATCTATGACTGTCATGATATATACACATCAAAAGAGTTTTCTTTTCTTAAAAAAAAAAAGATTTTATGGGGTGGTGTTCAATTCAAAAACCCAAATGAGCCATATAACTAAGTTTTTCACTCTAATCCTACACCTAAAATTGGTAAAAATAGACCCGACTCGAAAACCCGACCCTAATCCACTCGAAAGTTTTCGGTTTTGAACATAATTTTCTGGACCCGAACTCGAAAAACTCGCAATTTTTTGGGCTAAACTTGACCCGAACCTAAACCCGCTCAGTCAACCTGAATATTGTATTCCTATTTTTTATTTTTCTTTAATTTTTTCCCTTTAACAATAATAGTTTTTCATTATAACGAATCATTTATAGAGACGTTGTATAACTACTGTATCCCTTCACAAATTAGATTATGGTACCTGTTCTTTCTGAAATTCATTCCCATAAAATAATGTCATCTACAATGTATACATGGGACAATTTTAGAAAATGGACATGAAACATTTAATCTTATGAAAATTAATTCATAGTAACGCAAGTATTAAAAATGTACAAGTCATACCATTATATTCTTAATGAAATGAATATATCTCATCGCATTTTAAATAATATTACTCTATAACAATCTAAAATTTTAATGTTATAATTAATGGATAATTGTAATATCTTGTATGTCTATAATATTTTTTCATTTGGTTTCCTTCTAGTTGGTCTCAAACTTGATGTCAGTGTTGAGCAATGGACCAACTTGTATTCGCGTTAGGATTGACCCATTAATAAAGCATACCTGATTAGGTAATGATAGGTTAATTAATAAAATACCGAATCATTGAATGAGCTATTAACTGGTCGAACCGCTCCAATCCGTTATCATGCTTTAGATGGGTCAGCACATGAATGATCAACCTATTATTAACATTTCAATATATAGACCAACCCACTCAAATGCGATTGATTGTCCACAGTACATGGCATTCATATATCATATTGAAAAGTTTGAATATTTTTTATATGTTTTTAAGAAATTATAATTAGAATGTTTGTTCACTAAATACAGACAACTTTAAATAATAAATATGTCAATATTGTGATTTCAACAAAAAGAGAAATAACTCACTAACAATGCTCCGAACCCATTGGATTAACCTGAAACCCGTAAAACCTAAATATGTCAGCTCATATTTTACCCGAACCCGAAATACACCCGACCCATATTTTACCCGAATCCAAATACACTCAACCCATATTTAACCATTCTGTCCGAACTAATAGGTCTACCTACACCCCATAAAGCATATTAAGGAGTAGCCACTAACATTGAGGCAAGTAACCACCTTTTCGCAACCAGTTTGTAAGATCTAGCACTTTTAAGAATGAAGATTGTGCATAATCAATTGAGCAAACCTTCACCTCAGTAACACCATATGTTACCTTAATCTCTTGATTTGCACCTTGGTACGTAGTGCTTATTGCTGAAAACTTCACTTCATCATCGAAAAGAACCTCATCATCTTCAACACACTGCACGTATATTCTAATCTTTTGGGAGGTATAGGGAGGCAAACGCACAACAAACCTATCGAGAATAAATGTGTCCCCTTTCTCCAATTTTCCCAAAATGTCCTCCAATATTGTAACTTGAGAATGATCCTCTAAATCCTTACTAGTATCACTATCATACCTATTCTTGTGGCAAGCAACAAGTCTTCCCTAAATATCAAGACTATTCTTTACAGTCCTTACTTCAATTTCTCCTTCGATAAATTTAACCACGATGGTTGCTTCTATTGTGACACTGTGTACAGTGGAATACATCGTAGCTGAACCGAGCTTCCCTTTGATGTTTTTAGACACCAGGCACTTGTCATAGCATCCATCCATTGTTAAATACCATGAGAATGACCCTACTATGAATTCGACATCTTCCTTCATCTTGTCCTTGAGATCAAAATGCGCGGTGAAGTGACAAATGGCCAAGATTGCATAGTCTCTATTGGATATAAGTAAGTTCTGATCTAAGCATATGGTCTTGATCTGCATCTTCAGATGCTACATTGTAAATAGTTACAGTATCCTTATCATCATCAATTGTAATTGCACCATAAAGTTCGTGTTCTTCAACATCATGGTTGATTATTACTGAGCGCACCTCCACAGCTCCACCAAGGGTGTTCCAAGGACGGTTGCATCTTTGTAGGAACTCAGATTCATGATATGTGTGTTAAATTAATTTGGACCTACAAATTACAATGTTGAATTGATAGATCAGAATCATTTTAAACGCTCAGGATATCAACATAAGAAGTGAAAAAAGATGATGACAGTAAATAGAAAGATTTATTTTTGTTGAAGATGATGAGCTGTTGGATTGCTGAGCTGACATACACGTTGTGCACGAGCTAGAGTTGAGGTGGATTGAGGAAGTATGAGTTGGAAAAATAAGTCTTTCCGATTCTGTTATTTTCTAGCTGAGATATTTTGATGCAGGGTGGTTATAGCGGATAGTAAGTTGTTAGGGCACTTGTAGTTGAGTACATGTACACAATCAGAGAAAATCATTCCAATATTTTCTTAGTTGCCTTCTCTCTCTCTTTACAATCTACCTCTCATTAAGCTCGGCATGTATTCATCAATAGAGGACCTCAAAAATTAAAATGGTATCAGAGCTCCATGATGACAACTGAGTTGATGATTGAAATTGAAGTTTAAACAGGTTGATTTCTGATTAATTATAAGTTGATCGATTCATCATTGGTCGTATTTCAAAAATCAAATTGAGAAATGCATGCTGAGAGGAACCGAAACAATTTCTCTAAGATCTAGAATCCATTGTTTGTTCATCCATCAGATGGACTTGGATCACTGGATGTCAAAATAAAGCTGATTAGTTCAAACAACTACAAATCATGGAAGGGAGCTATGGAGATAGCTATGTCCACAAAGAGGAAGCTACTATTTGTTCATAGAACCCTAAGACAGCCTATAGATGATCAGATCAAAGGAGAGCACTGGGATGCTTGTAACAACTTGGTGATAGCCTGGATCATGAACTTTGTATTTGAGTCAATAGTAGAGTCAATATTGTACATTGAATCTACAACTGCTATTTGGAAACAGCTCTAGAAGAGGTTTTCAATAAGCAATGGTTCAAGGAAGTATAAGCTCAACAAGGACGTTTACAATTTGAAACAAAATGGAGCCCCTGTAAATGACTATTACACAAAAATAATAGGAATCTAAGAAGAATTGAGTGTTATGAATGATCTCTCATGATTCATGACTATGAATGAGGAAATTACTAATTTCCTGATTGCTTTGGCTAAACAAATTAAAGAGAAAAAATTCTTTCAATTTTTGAATGGTCTTGATGAAACATATGCGACTCAAAGAAGTCATATATTGTTGATGAATCCCTTACCATTGGTGGAATTTGTGTGGTTAATGCTTCAACAACAAGAATTACAAAGACCAGTTCTGGAAGATACTCACATTTAGATTGAATCCTCAGCATTGCCAAGTAAAATGTTAAGGTGAAGAATGCTGAAGTAAGATGCAGTGTTTGTGGTAACAGAGGACATATAAGGGAGAAATGTTGGCAAATCACTGGTTGTCCCAGTTGGCATCCTAGATCCAAGAAGAATCCACAAAAGAAATTTGGTGCAATCAACCAAGGACAACAAAACCAAGGCTATGGAGTTGGATCAAAAGGAGTAGGACTCTGAACTGCAAACCAAGCCGAAATTACAGAAAATACAATTCCAAGCTTGATTACACAGCATATTGAACAGTTACTCAAACTATTGCTGGCAACATCTTCCAATAACTCCAGCTTTGTGGGTCATTCAGAGGAGACATATAAGGAGATTGACTATAGCTTCACAGGTACTGTTATTTGTTTTCATGCAGAATAAGAAACTGCAAATTGGGTAATTGGCATATGAGCAACTGATCATATGACATCATTACCAAATGGAATTCAGGTGCCAATCACTCATGTAGGTGATGTGCAATTGTGCAATTACTTAGTTTTAAAAGAGAAATTGGAGGTCCCTACCTTCAAGTACAATTTACTGACTCTGAGTAAACTGTGTAAGGACAGTAATTGTATAACCATATTTCATGATGAAATATGCTTGCTTCAGGACTGTGCGACAAGATGACTAAAAGGCCTTGGTGAGCACAGAGATGGACTCTCCCACTTGGTGAACTTAGCATTGAAGCAAATCTCTCCAAAACTGCTGAGCATTGGTAAGAAGGTCATGAATAAGTTGTTTGATGTATACAGTCCTCATTTCTTTGCTAACACTATAAATAAGCAAATAGAGTATGACGTGTGGCATAAAGGATTGGGCGATGCTCCTATATCAAAGCTAAGACACATTACTATAGTTCCTAAGCCTAGTGATGGTAAGGAGGTATGTTTGACATGCCCAATGGCTAAATTTGCAAAACTTCCTTATAATATAAGTGAACCACATGCAGTTCAACCTTTTGAGCTTGTGTATATTGATACTTGGGGTGCTTACAGAGTGCCTGCTCATGAAAAATATAGATATTTTCCTACTATTGTTGATGATCACTCTGGAGCCACTTGGGTGTATTTGTTGCAGTATAAATCACAAGCTTTGAAAATATTACAAAAATTTTGCCAATATGTGTGCAATCACTTTGACAAACATATCAAGACTATAGGGTCAGACAATGCGTTGGAGTTTGACCCAGGCCCTTATGAAGTCTTGTTTCCAGGCATGGAATAATTCATCAAACCTCTTGTGTTGATAAACCCCTACAAAATGGAACAGTGGAGAGAAAATACAAACACATTTTTGAAATATCTAGAGGCTTGAGATCTCAAGCTGGGTTGCCATTACATTTTTGGGGAGATTGTGTACTAGCTGTTGTGCACATAATCAACAGACTGCCATCTCCTATTCTCCAAAATAGAACACCATTTAAAATACTGTTGAAGGATAAACCTGCTTATGATCATCTGAGGGTCTTTGGTTGCTTAGCTATGGCTAGCAATCCTTCTTGAAATCATGATAAAGTTGATCCTAGAGGAGTCCCTTGTTTGTTTCTAGGGTATCCTAGTCATTAAAAAGGGTTTAAATTGATGAATCTACTAACTAAGCAGATCTTTGTCTCCAGAGATGCTCAATTCTATGAACATATTTTTCCATATCATGCGGATAGTTACAAGTAATACATGCAGCCAATCCCAACTACAGTCACCAAAAGCAATGACACATGTTTAGATGATGTCTTACAGCAAATGAGTAACACTAATACAGACTTTTCAAACATGATGGATATGGCTGTGTCACCACAGCCTAGCTTTCCTCATGCTGTATCAACACAGCCTAATATACCATAGGTTTCTCCTATAACCTATGATTCCAATATGTCATCTCATAGCCCACAGCCTCTTCAACTGTCTGTGAGAAGGAATACAAGACTCAAGAAAACCCTTGCTTGGATGACTGATTTCATTACTTAAGTGTGTAGTAATCAACTTCCCACAGTTGACCAGACTGATGCTTCTATAACTAGTGTTATTTCTACTGTTCGAGTAAGTCCTTCATGCAGAGCATTTCTTACTTCCATTTGGAATACTCATGATCGTATGACATTCTCTAAAGCTATTAAGGACATCAAGCGGTGTAAGGCAATGGATACATAATTAAGAGCCTTGGAAGACAATGGTACTTGGTAAATCACCACATGGCCACTTGGTAAAAAGGCCATAGGATGCAAGTGGATCTATAGAACCAAATTTAAATCAGACGGGAATGTAAACAAGTACAAGGCTAGATTGGTTGCTCTTGGCTATAAACAAAAGTTTGGTGTTGACTGTTGGGAGACATTTACCCTAGTAGCCAAAATAACCACTATCAGGACTTTATTAGCAGTGGCTACTACTCAGTAGTGCAGTTTAGTTTAAATGGATGTTTCTAATGCTTTCTCACATGGTGATTTGGAGGAAGACGTGTACATGACCATGCCTCTGGGTCATGTAGGTTTTGGTCAGTCAATTCAACCTCTTGAACCTTTAGCATCTAGGGGGAGATATGTGTGTAAGCTGCTGAAGTCTTTCTATGGACTCAAACAAGCCCCTAGACAGTCGTTTGAAAAGTTGTCTAGTTCCTTGATAAAATTTGGTTTTCATCAATCCAAAGGAGATTATACCCTATTTACAAAGAAGAATGGCTAGTTTTTCACTGTTGTACTTATCTATGTGGAGGATATGGTGATTATTAGGAATGATGCTGAGGCTTTTACAAAGAAGAATGGCAAGGTTTTCACTGTTGTACTTATCTATGTGGATGATATGGTGATTACTGGGAATGATGCTGAGACTGTAGCTAAGCTAAAAGCCTACTTAAGTGATCAATTCCACATGAAAGACCTGGACAACTAAGCTATTTTCTAAGGTTGGAAGTACTTCAGACAACTGAAGTATATTTATGTGCCAAATGAAATATACTAAGGATCTTCTTAAAGAAACAAGCATGGACAACTGCAGAGCACTCAAGATACCATTGATACCAAGTTTGAATTTGTATGCTCACTTAGGACAGCCTCTTGAAGATCTCAACAGATTTAGAAGATTAGTTGGGAAACCAATATATCTATTAATCACAAGGCCTGACATTAGTTTTGTTGTTCAATTTTTGAGTCAATTTATGAGCTCACCTATAGATGCTCATATGAAGGAGGTTTATCATTTTCTTAGGTATCTCAGAGCAACCTTTGAGCATGGTGTGCTATTTGCCAACGACTCAAACTTCCAGGTGAAAGCTTTTTGTGACTCAGAATAGGGATGTTGCCCTAAGCTAACAAAATCTTTGATAGGCTATGCTATTATACTGGGCAACTCTTTGATTTCTTAGAAGTCAAATAAGCAAGGAGTTCTACCTCACTCTACTGCAGAAGGGGAATACAGAGTCATGGCTAACACCTGCTGTGAACTGACTTGGTTGTTGGCCTTGCTGGGAGATTTGAATGTAGAGCCAATTTTACCTGTGCAACAGTTCTGTAATAATCAAGTTGCGCTTCACATAATGAGAAACCTGTGTTCCATGAAAGGACAAAGCCTATTGAGGTATATTGTCATTATGTGAGAGATAAGTTCAAGACAAGTCAGGTTGGGCCATGCTATGTTAATCCTAAGAATCAGCTGGTTAACTTGTTCACTAAAATTGTTTCAGCTAGTCAGTATACATATCGGTTGAGCAAGCTAGGGGTTTTTAGTTTACACAACCATTGGCTTGAGATGAAATGTTGAAGATGATGACCTATTGGATTGCTAAACTAACGTACACGCTGTGCACGAGCTAGAGTCGAGGTTGATTGAGGAAGTATGAGTTGGAAAAATAAGTCTTTCCTATTTTGTTATTTTCTAGCTTAGATATTTTGATGCAAGGTGGTTATAACTGATAGTAAGTTGTTAGGCCACTTGCAGTTGAGTATATCTACTAGCAAATATGAAGAAATGATAAGAGAAAATCATTCCAATATTTTATGAGTTGCATTCTCTCTCTCTTTACATTCTATCTCTCATCAAGCTTAGCTAGTATTCATCAATGGATGACCTCAAAAATTAACAATTTTTGAAACGAATGATTTGCATGCATCAGTGGTACCCTCAAGTCTCAGCAGTTACATTTGAGAAATGAAGAACAATGATGCTAATTTATTCTCCACTATGAAATCAGTATTTATATTAGCACCATTGTTAAAAAAAATTAAAACAAATGTATCCAACTTTCCTGTCATAAATTACATCATAGAAAATGCAAGTGAAAATTACCCCCTGTTCTCACTCAAGGCAATGATTATGAAGGCTCGCTAGACACTCTAGTTAATTGAATCGTACTGAGTTATTGTATAACAATGTAGGAAGCACCTATTACAATACAAAGAATAAAAGTTGACCAAAAAAAATAAAAAAATAATTTAATAAATCTAGTACGTCTCTTAAACCAAACAGGTACAACTACTTCAGTGATTTTGTGAGCATTGACTCAAATAAAAAACAAAACAGTCACTTTTAGCCCCCGACGTTTTTTGAAACAACGTTTTAACCCCTTATCTATTGATAATAATTTTCAACTACCTTCAAGAACTTGTTTTAATTCTTTAACACCTCTCGCCTTTTTTCTTTTAGACAAAAACTCTTAGAAATTGCAGAAAGGTCCCTCAATTGGGTAAACGTATGCAAATTAAGCTCTTTTTAGGAAATATGCCTGTTCTTAATGATTAAATTTCTTATAATAACTTTACTGGTATTAGTTATCATAATCTACTACTTATATCTTAGATACTATACTTTCTATAGTATATAAGCCCACCATGCTTAGCAAAATAATTAAAACTTAATTAGCGAATTTTGACCATTACTTGAATTTAGTCGGCACTGGACTCCGGTGTTCCTTTAGGTTTCTGTTTATAGATATTGCTAATCCCAACCACACCTTCCTTAGATCAGGCACAACACAGATCCATTTCATTTCCTACCTCGGACTGTAGTCAGTAATCAAGTTCTTTATATTTTGAAGGATAGTGGAACTTTAATCAAGAAATTATAATATTTAGAACATAAGGTTCAATTGGATAATATTCCCTACTATGAGATTTCTTTTGTTGAAAGCTCAAAAGTTGAAATCTTACAATGGAAAGCTTTGTACAGGGATTTAAGCTAAGATCATTAGAGATGCTTGCTGATAGAGAAATAGAGAATCCCCCACTTCTCTTGTGCTCAAGAATGCTCAAATAATCGTGTTCGTTCTCAGCACTCAGCCTCTCCTTTTATAAAGGGTTAGGGGTATATAGGATGCCCTAATGACTACAGTACACACTGATTTTTCACATGGGTACAGCACACACTGATGGCTATAGTACACAACTTTATTTTACAGAGTATACACTTGTCAAGATAGTACAATAATGGAGTAACCGTTTTTCAGATCTTTTAATGATGACAAGACTAGTCATCATTATTAAGATTCTGCATACATTCATCTTGAATTATGTCTTCCAGACCATCATTATCAGGATAATTATGAAAATCTTCATCAAGTTGTTTAAGATGCTCTAGATCCCACTTCTCAAATAATTGAAGAAGATATTTCTTCCCTTTCTTTGATAAGAACTTTTCAGCTCCAACATCAAAGAAATAATCAAAGATATCTTCTGATATTGCTCGTTCTACCTTCATGTATTCTTTAAATTCATTATCATAAGCGAAAGTAGTATTTCCACAATACATTAACCTTTTTCCTTGTTCAATTAATGCCCAACTTTGATGATAAATATTATAAGAACCGATGGCTCTTCCTAAAGCAGGATCAATAACAAATCCTCCTCATTCTGTAAACCATTCTTGTCGTTGATCATAGGGATCGCCGTAATCAACAATCTGGATAAGATAATAGGTTGGTTTGGCCTTTCCATTTTCATATTTGATTAATGCACAATGTACCTCCAAATATAGGATCTACTATATGGAATTTTTGTTGGATCCTCAAGAGATGTAAGAATCCAATGGATCTTCTTGAACATGCATTGTTGGAATTTGGTCAGAGTTGAGAAAAATGGGAACTTTGGATTGGGAAATTCCATAAAGTAAACTATCATCCCGTATTCGTAGGCTTTAATGAGGGGTCATTTGGAAAGATTGAATTTGTTAGAAAACTAACACCACCACCTCTAGGCTTATCAGGAAAATAGATCATTGTACTCGAGGATTCCCAAATATCATAAGAATAGTTATGATAATAATCGATGCAGGTTGCATATCATTCTTTGAACCTTTTTTTTTAATATGAGAGCTTATTTTTTCTTGGATATCATAAGGACATCTAAGGTAATTAACTTGTAACTCTAAAATGAAAAATCTTTGGGCCATTAGGTAGGTTGAAGATAAAAGACCAAAGTGTAATCTACGTTTTGTATGGAATTTCATGTTCTCAATAAGGACTTTACTAGAAGAAGAAACTCGTTCTAGTAGGAATAACATTTCATTATGGATTTCCTCCTTTTCTGGCAGGAGGTCGGCTTTGATGATCACTGTTGGCGAGTTCTCGAGTTAAACTATCTTCTAGAGAGTTCTTCGATCCCTGTATATGTTTAATAGAGAAAGAAAACTGGTTAAGCCATAATTGCCAACGCAAGAGTCACCCTTGCACTTGCATATTTGATAAATTCTTTTTCACAAAACCAAGTATTTATTTGCAATCAGTTTGAATAAGAAAAGGTTTTGGGGCTAAAAAGATTAAAAACTTTTCAATTCCCCTTATGACTGCAAGGATTTCTTTTTCCATCGTGGGATAGTTGCATTCTACCTTATTAAAACTTCCACTACAATATTTGCAGACTTTTTCTCCTTCTTTGATTTTGAGTACTGCACTCCAGTGCTCATTACTAGCATCTGTCTCACGCACCAAATCACCTCCTTCATTAGGCAAATTAAGAATAAGAAGATTTTTTGCACATTTTTTTAAAATTTTAACAATCTTTGTGTCATTAGTGGTCCATGTCCAGCTGACTTCTTTCTCAAGTTCCTACTGCAATGGCTTTCGTAGTTGAGCTAAATCTTTAATGAAATCTACAGCATAGCTAAGGCATCCAAGAAACCTTTCTAGCTGCTTCCTATCTTCAATCTTTTTAAAAAAAATTTCTATTTTTTCCAGAATATTTTTTTGTAGAATAATTTGTCCAGCTTTTATGTCTAGACCTAAGAACTCAATTTCTTGTTCAACATAAATGCACTAGTCGTCTCGAAGTATAATACCATGATCAATGCATCTTTGGGTGATAGCTAAGACATCATTTTGTGCTGTTATATGGTTTTAGAAAAGACAATGATATCATCAATGTGAACTAAACAACAATGGTTGAAGCCTTTGAAGATGTTATCTATTCTTATTCGGAATATTTGAGGTGCATTTTTAAGACCAAATGACTTTACTATCCATTTATAATGTCCTTATGGGGCACTAAATGCAGTTAGAGGAATGCTTTCCTCATCCATCTTTATCTGCCAACATCCACTTTTACAATTCATTTTCGAGAACTAAGAGGCTCCTTGAATGCTGTTGAAAAGGATTGTTTTGCTAGGAATATAATAACCATTTAAGATAGTATTGTCATTAAGCTTTTTATAATTAATTACCATTCTTGGTTTTCCTCTTTTTTCTTCTACATGATTTCTTATCATGACAGTGGGACTGGTGTGAGAACTTTTGGTATTTCTGATTAATCCTTTATCTAGAAGTTCTTTGATTTGTTTATCAAATTCCTGGATATCTTGGTGTATATACATCATTTGTTTGACTCGGATAATAGTATTGGGATTTAATAGAGTAATTTTTGCAAATGTCTTATCTTCATCTCAAAATTCTAGTGGATTATCAGAGTAGAGTTCTTTGCATAATTTTTCTTGTTCTTCAACAATTTGCTCTTTAATAGATAATTCAAGTAATGAGATCGTCAATGCTATCTCACGTTGTGCTGCCATTGCCTTCTCACCACACTAGCTACGTGTAAACTTAATTTTCTAATGAGTGCAAGTCTTAATTTTTCAATAGGAACTGAGTGACCATTAATTGTGAATATTATTTGATTTTATGGTATATGTGCATGGAGAATATAATCTCTGAAAATTATTTTTGATTATCATATGATGAGAAGGTTGATCAGTAGCCCATAGAACTGGTATAATGTATTGAACTCCTCCTAATTCTATGGATAACCCTTCTATAACTTCATTGTGGCTCATAATACTATTATCAGGTATCCATACTTGTAAAGGATTCTTAGCTTTTTTTCACATAAAAATTCTGGAAATAATGATCTTTTCCCAAAGCATACAGAACAACCACTATCAATATAGGCACACAACTCATATTTGTTATATCCCTCAAAGCATACCTTTGTTGGGATATTGATGCTATTAAGATTTGTATTAGTACCTTTATAGCATATCTTCATAGTCATATTTGTGACTAATTCATCCTCATAGATTGACTCACTGACAGTTCTAGTTTTGTACCCAATGACCTTTCTTTCTAAACTCATACTTCGATCTACACTGGGTCTTGTATATTTAAAACTCCTTCTGGTCATTTTACTGGCTATGCTAATTGTATCATAGTCTTTAAGCTCTTCTTTAGCTAACGAAGATCCTTCACCCCAATCTGATCTTATACTCATGCTTCTTAATAATTGGGGTTTAATGGTGAGTTTACCCTCCTCATCAATTTTTATTATATTTTTCTTATTGATCTTTGTAGGGTTGGCAAAGCTAAGTATCCATGAATGGTCGATTTATATCTCCTGAGGATTGGACTTAATCCTCTAAATCTTTTGCATAGGGGTGGGACTTTCAAATATTTTTGCTTCTATCATTATTACCTTAGTCTTTGGGTCTGTTGTATTATCTAATTTGTAGATAATTTCATTGTCTACAACAAACCCTTCTCTTTGAAGATCACCAAGAATAGTTGAGCTACTGTCCATCATATGACTTGTTTCTTCATAATCACTTTCTTCGTATTCATTGTCCAATATAATTTCAACAATTCCTTTTTTGTTGTTTAGGGCTAGATCTAATGTCTCATCTTCACTAAGCTCAACATAATCTAAGCTTCCCAAGGTTTCAATAAGTTTGTTATTCTTCCTATTCTTACATTCATTAGCATAATGTCATACTTCTCCGCATGCCCAACATTTGCAATTGCTTTTCCCTGAAGGGAATAAGCGGCATTCCTAAAAAATCTTTGTTTTTTAGGACTTGGTTTATCATAATATTTTCTTCTATATTTCGCACCCCTTTGCTTGTTAAAGTTCTTTTTCTTATAGAATTTTCTTTTTCTTCTTTTTTCAAGTTCCTTTCCCCATTAATAAGGTGAATTCCTACACGTTAGGAATTCCTTCTTAATTTTCTTATGCCTTTGGAGATCAAGACATTGTTCATTAACCTGTTTTCTTAAATAAAAGATTCTTGAACCAAAGGTATCGATTACATTTGTTCGTTCAAGCCATACAATATACTTTTCGTTAATTATAGAATTTATAGGGTATGGCAATTTGTCATAGAACATACCAATATTAGTTTCATTATGCCCAATTTTGTAATAATATTGACTGAATTCAGCAATATAATTTTCTAGAAATCTCATATTTCATAATTCCATATTAGTAATCTTTCTCCGCCGTTCTCTTGCTTTTTCTTCATAATCAAATTTAGCTCCGACAAATTTAGTTTCTATTTTTTTGCACAAATTTCTGAACATAGCAGCGCGTGTTTTCATCATTGTTAAAGTATTTTTACCTATCTTTACTTAATGAATCATACCAGTCAGCTACATTGCTAGAAAAGGTATGTTTGATATAGTTTAGGAAATTGGCACCAGTCCATGTACTATTTAGGTTTAAGATACTATTCATACCTCTTTTCCAGTGCTCAAATATTTCGTCTCTATTACAAGCTTCATTTATATTTAAGATGTAACATATTTGACTAATTGGGGTAAGACCAATTTCTTCAAAAGTTGTGATTTTCGTTGGGATCAACCCAAAGGAAAAAATGGTTGTACATCCTGTTGGAACGTACGTCGGTCTTATAAAATAAGTATTTCTTCTAGAAGATTCACCAAATTTTTCAGGTTTAGGAACAACATTGTTAACCAGATTGGTCTCTGCTTCACCTAAATCGAGTTCTTCACCAATCTCATTGATCTCATCTTCAATGTTTTCTTCTAACTTGTTCTAATTGTAACACATTCAGATCTTCTAGCTTAATAAGGTTCATATGCTTATATATTTCTTCTTCTAGTTGGACATTATCAGTTTCTTCATTATTATCAACAAAACGTCATGTTTATCACTAATAGCACCCATGATTTTTTTTAATTCTTTCAGATTTTGTTCTTTCTCGAACATTCTCTACAACTCTTCAAGGGTATATTGTTTATACTCCATCTTCTTTTTTTGTCTTGTCTATCGATTTTTCACCAGATTTTTCTCCTACTTCTTTTTGGATTTTTATCTCTTGCAAAGGAAATGAATTTTTTTTTTTGGAGTTTTGGAAAGGATAGTTATGCTAAAATGGATTACTAATATTTGGAGTAGATTCTCCGCTATGCCTAACTTCGCTAATAAGGGAAAGATGGATTACAGTTCATTGATTCTTGAGATCCTTAACTTCAGTCATAATTTTAGCTAATTCTGTTCATTCTAAAAGTATAACGGTGATATAGTTTAATTGAGGTGCTAGCGAAGTAATTCCTTCTGGTGAATGAACAATACGCGAATAATTAGGGTCAGGGCAAGCAGGTGATGATTCAAGCATTAATCACAGTTAATAAGTTCAATTCGTTGTTAATTAGCTTAATTATTTTTTATCACGTGACTCTGATACCAGATGGAAGAGGATTGAAAATACTACTTAATAAGAGAAATTACACATGCACCAATTTAAAAATTTCAAAAGTATTTAAATTTGGAGTTAAATTGCAAATTTTAAAAGTTCGGGGGCTTATAAACGGGGTACTTAAAAATTAAGTTACTTAAACATCGAGGTACTAGAATATTAATTCAAAAAGCACAGGGTTGAAAACATTAATAGCTAAAACGTGAGGGTACCTAAATGTAATTACCCCAATCAAAAACTCTTGGCCAACAATGTCGCTAGTTAGTGCCCCAAATCATGGGGCAATTTGGATCTAGCAAATTCAACATGCACTTGGCCATTAAGATGTCAATAATTGTCATAAACCTTATTTAGTCGAACTACTTCTTTTGTCTTTAAAAAATTACCTATATTTGACATTTGGTGTCAAAGTTTGTAGACTTGGCTAGTGATTTATCAAAAAATATATTGAATTATGATATGAAATTGACGCCATAAGATTTATCATAAAAAATATTTTCATGATAATATAATCTTATGATTTTCACTAATACATTACATATTGTTAAAAATCGATAGTCTAAGTATTGCACAGGAGACCGCTAATATCAAAAAAGGTGGTTTTCTGGGAGAAAGCAAGTATTAATAGTAATTAAACTTTTAACCCTTTGCAAACATGAATCCCATAATATTTTGGATCTACGTGTGAAGAACTGATTGTTCATTCCCATGCTCAATCTTTGGATGTTTCAAGGCTTCTTTGGTTTATTTTTTTATTTTTTTGGCTTAAAGTCGCATATTCGGAAGGTTCACTAACCAGATCATAT